>OY856411.1:226574438-227101938 GCA_963693085.1 Alisma plantago-aquatica
ATAAAAATAAAAAGGGCAGACACCTAATAAAATATCAGGAGCGTTGCAGAGGAAAACCCAACCACTCCAAGCTATCCTTAATTCCATGTCATGCATGTAATTTCCTTATCCCATTCTCTCTAAAGCTCCTACACCTGGGAGATTTTGGGAATACCATCTAGAAAATGTCAACAATATTATGCATCAGAACACTTCTGAATATGTGCTTATAAATAATATTTGGGCATTATCTTGGATTGTAAGTATAAAAAGTGGTATTCCCAAGAAAATAGTTGGCTATTGTTACATAGATAAATTCCAAAAGAAATAAATAAATGAATGACTCATTAAAGAGTAACAAAACATCATAAACTATATTTCCATTAATCAATCCATAATATCACAAATAGAGCAACTACATGTAGATATGAAATATGCTAGATATCTAAAATAGGGAAATAACACCATTGGATTATGACCTAAATAAAAATTAAGGGTGCATACACACGCCTTAGGTGAAATACACGTGCCCTAATGCATAAATAGTTGTGCCCATGAACCACTACTTTAGATTAGTAGTCGAACATCAAACATGTATAAATTGAGAAGCAAGATAGAGATATCAATGATATTTTAATTTCTGAGTAGAAAGCCAAGTGGAGTCATAGACTCTATGTTCAACGAAATTAGACAAACAAGCTATAATACAAATAAACTAAAGGATAACTGCCTCATTTGAGAAAATTAAAAATTTTAGTCAATTCAATGCCCAAACATTAATAGGGATTTTCACATACGTGATCCTCACAACTAACACTATCTCTAGGGGTTAAATTCACAGTTCGTTGTTCGTGACCTAAAATTATCTTATGAAAACATTAGTCGACAGTTGCCTATTCACAATTGAATGTATATCTAAACCTAGTATTGATTGTCTAATTTTGAGTTAGGATTTAGAGATATCCATATGTGTATGACATTATCACATAAGGTTATATATTGACGGTTCAAGTTATTCTTTGTCCATATTTATAATTAAGGATTACATAAGGTTATGTATTGACAGTTCCAGTTATTTCTTTTTACAAAATTCTAATCAAGGTTTTCTCACCATAACCATTCTAATGCAAACAATCTTACTAGTTTTTTAACATGTATTTATCTACAAACATTTACTTACTTGAAGGTAATTTTTTTTATCCAAGTATTAAGTTTATTTATTACAAAAGTTTGTATCATGTTCTTCTAAACAATCTCTACTTCTAATTATAATGAAATTATCCACAAAAATTTTATGTTTGACGTAAACTTTTCCTCACTAGATTTCTTTCTTAATATGGTATATATATTTGGGAACCAAGTGATACAATAGTAACCACTTAATATTCTAGTGTATATATGATATTAGCTTCTAGGTTTTAATTTCCTAACTTGATTAAATCAATAGTTATAAGTATCTAATAAACAACTACTAAAAGGGGTTTTTATTATTTGCTACCAATTATAAAATCTTACCCAATACTAATGTGGATGTACGTTTAATATCTATATTACTGTTACTAATTGTAAGATTAATTATTAGCTAACATATTTTAAAATCATGATTTAGTATATTCTCTTACATTTGAAAAAGGAATATCTTGTAGTAAGAATATAGACTTAACCATCATATGAAATATTGCATCAACTATGCTAATATGTATATTGTTTGAATCAACTCTTAGGAGGAAATAACTTGTTTATATTGATATTTTACTCATGCTTAGAATACTTATATTTTTATGTCAGTTATAGCTCATACTTGGAATCACATATGTACTCATAATACATTCTTTGTTATGCTAATGATATTCTATTCAATATATATATATATATATATATATATATATATATATATATATATATATATATATATATATATATATGCATATATGTGTGTATGTTTGTGTTCTTGTTTTAGTAATAGGATTCAAGGTACTAATGTCAGGACTCACAAATTATTAGGATAATCATTCCCGTTAGCATCATCTAACCTTTTTTAATCTTATTAGTTGTCTTCTAAAATTAGGGGTACAAAGTATGTGTGTTGACCGACAATTGGTATGTTCTGGAATGTGTTCCCCATATTTAGTCTTCAACTTGGTTACTGGTGGTGAGTTCCATTTGATGTTTCTCTATCCCCACATCGGGTATCATCCTTGCAGTGCAGAATTCCAAGTAGGCATCCATGACCTTTTGAGGTCAAGCCATTGAAACTAAAGTTGTGACCTTTTTCGCCAATGCAACCAGTTATGCCATGGGGAAGGGAGTTCTTGGTCCTTCAACTGGTCTATAGACAACTCTATAGGTCATGTAAGATATGCAGATGGGAATAAGAGGCTACACAAGCTTTGTAGTGGGTTGGTCAATGGTGTTTCAGGTTTCATGCTACAAGCTATCGTGGACTAGGTTTATTGATGGTAAACTACCTAAAATCCTAAAGTGTAGATCATCAGGAGGAAGATGGTGTGGTTACAAGTGTAGGTTAAAGTGGGGACAACTTGTAGATTCGATTCTAGAAACAATAGCCTAGGTGGTGGTAGGCAGGTTGATGGAACCATCTCCCTGTTGTAGGGTGATGGTGGATGTAGAGTTGTCATTGGCCATTGAAGCCTGGGTGACAGATAGGTAAAGGATAGGAGACTAGGATGAAGGGAAGATCAAATGAGGCAACCATGTCATGAGGTATGTTGGAGTTTTTGGATATGTTGTGTTGATTGGGCTTGACTACATCATGGGAGATGGTAGATGGAGAATCATGTTTGTGCTAGTTGTTAAGAAACTGGAGTCCTCTGTGCCTAGTTTGATTTGATCCCTGATGTTCCTTATGCAAAGTGGCAGCAGAAAGAGTGAGTTGATCCATGCATTAACCTCATGGGTGACTATGATGTTGGGGTGCTGGAACATGGAAGAGGAATCAAGGAAGAATGGGAGAAAGGAAGAATGGTATCACGAAGTCTGGAAGAGGAAAGAAGAATACTAGGAATAGGGATGAATGAAGAGGAAGAACTAGGATGCGAGGAAGGGAAGAAGGGAAATAATGAAGACCCTTATGTGCAGTCAATCTAACACTTTTGGTTGGTTTCAAGCCTCTAACATTATCATGGGGAAGGGGAGAAGTCATCTCCTTTACCCAGGACCACATCAGTGCACTCTGAATGAAGAGCGTGGTTTAGCGTGACAAGGGTTAGATAGAAGATGCTACCAGAAGAGAAAAAAAGGATGCAAATGAAGAAAAAGTGTATTAAAGTTTAGGATATAGCATCAATTAAACTTATGATCAAATGAAGTCCTATTGACTAGACAAATAGAATATGAAGAATTCAAATTTAGCCTTGTATTTAAATTCTCAAAACATTTCATGTTATACTTCATTTTTTCAAAAAAGCTAGAGCTTTAGTTAACCTACTCAAAGGAGTAGTGATTATAGTTTACATAATAAAAAGTGAAAACAATAAAGAAGGATTAGTACAAATAACACTTTTTGCACTGAAAAATGACAAAATGACATGAACCAAATCAATATCTACTTGAATATTCAAGGTCCTCAAGATAAGAATCATCTATATAAATTTAGAGAATTTGATCCTCGAGGAAGTGGTGTTCCAAGTGATCATCAAAGTTATTACCTGAGCACGAGTGTAATAAGGATAAGGCTATAGTTATCCATGTCTAATCATTACCTAAAGTCATTCAAATACCTAATAGTGACAAATCATTCATCTTATTTCCTTACTTGACTATGAGTAAAATAAGGTGTTGATTTCATCTTATCGTTGATCCCTCTAGTTTCTTGTCCAATCTTTCCCGTGCTACTTGGTAATTGAATTCTAGAATCATGACTAATTTGTATAGATGTAGAAGTGGCACATTTTTCATTAAGTGTTCCTATGGTTGGTTCCTCATTTGAGAATATAATCACATCCCTCTCAGGGTCTAAAATAGTATGTTGGCTAGGAAGAATACTAGATTTGACTTATGTGGAGACTATCCATTCAGTTTCAACATTGTCTTTGTCTATAGTATCTGTTGCTTGGGTATCATCAGAGATAATTATGTCATTATTACTCTATTCATGTTGTGTAGAAGCAAATTTATCATTTGCTAAGAATTTGTGGAAAGCATTTTCTTTTTCATATATTTTTGCCTCTTGAAATTAGTATCTTTCTTATAGGTTCTGGAAAAGGAGATTCATTTTTGTCCAGATACATGTCAACATCCTCTTCTAACATATAAAGGAATGAATATTTTCATTATTTTTCGTATTGTGTGCTTGATCTGAGTACTTGTCAAGGTTTTCATTTGGAATGAATATGCTTTCCATAATAGATTTGCCAATGGTCCTCTTCTTCAAGCATTTCAACTCTCGAATGTACAATAGATTTAGAAATACATTATGCATTTACTTCATAAGAAACTAATTTTCACTTATTTGGAACATGTTCCATAACTCCACAATACATACAAATATCTGGTAATGTCTGATATCCAACATGGTAATCATAACCATGGATAACAATTGCATGATGAATCGAGGTAGTAGTATCAACCTCAATGGCTATCCTATCAAATCTGCTTCCTGTAAACTTGCTAGTATGTTCATCAACTTTTATTAAGTACCCATGTGCTGTTCTAATTTTTTACAAAATGACATCATTATAGAGGTATATGGCATCACTTAATGGATTAATGTTTCTCAATTAGTCAATAATTATACAATACTTTATATTTCCTAGATTGCTTACATACTCTATCCCTAGGAAGCATATTGAGTTTCAAATTAGAGGCAAAAACTATTAGTTGGTGCAATGGTTCACTAAACCCTATTGTAAGGGTATTTATGTATTCATGATAACTGCCTTTAACAATTCCTAGTTTAATCTAGATCTAGGAAAAAAGAACTTAGTGCTAACAAAAACCTAAAAGGGGTCTAGGAAAAAGGAAGGGTTATGTTATCAATCTAGATTTGAGTATTTTACATATAGTATGTATTTTGTTTTTCTAGTACATGGTATGAAAATACCATAAAAGTAATAGTTTCAGGACACAAATGCATGCTTTTTGTAATTCCAGTCATTGTATAATAAAAAGGGAATGTAATTAATATCGTGGATCATCATTATAATGTTTTTCGATATTCTTGTCACATTATAGACAGACAATCCTTTTGGCAATTCCAATGCTTGGTAGACTCACTTTAACCTTCACGCATGTAGTTTGTTTCATCTAGTCTCTCTTATAAACTATTTTTAGTTTCTTTTTCCTCTTTTAATTGATCTACCTCAATTTCCCTTATAGATCTTAGTCCATATAGCTAAAGGCCCTTCTCTCTCTCCCTTCTTGCCTGAGTTTGCCCCTAGACCTTGAGAGGTGTCTTCTTGGAGATTATGTGGGATGTTGGATGTTTATAGGAAGCTATCTTTTGGAATTATTTCATGAGCATGTTTGCATATCATCTAAGATGAGTGAACTTCATTGCATGCTAGGTGAGTAGGATACAGTTGTCCCGCTAACTAACTAGAAACCCCAGATTTTTTTGATGAAATATACTAGATTATCATTTATCTTCCCTTCCATCAGTTGATAATTCCTTCAATTGATGCTTTCTAGGCATAGACCCTTCAACATATGACAATACCCCTCCTGGGGTGGGCTTACATCTTCCAATCCATCAGTTTACATCCATCTATAATCCATTAGTTGAAAACATCTTTCCTTGCTTCGGTTGAGAATCGAAGGATGTCTAGCACCCAGTACCGGCCATCACCTTCTGATGGTTGTTTGACTTCACCTTTAGTGGTTATTCTACACCTTAAAACTGAAAATAGCTCTGTACATGTCTTCCAATGGCCAATAACCAATAATCATGTTATGAAGGATGTTGTATGTGCATCTTTTCATGGCTAACATGCACTCCACAAACAAATAAAACTTCTACAAACTCTTCTGATGGTTCTTATGCATTCACCTATGGATAGTTCTCTAGAACAAATGTCTCTTCTGATGGATGTATTATGTCCCCTTATGATGGTCCAACTAATGATTCCCCAAACAGATGTATTACTAAACACCATGAGACCCCTCGTCTGACAAAGGATTTACTATATGTCATGGACCCTTTGTCTCCCTCATTCTGTTGTCATCTCTTGACCTCTATGGTGGCCTAGTGCTAACTCCATGGTGGCTAGGAATCGATCCAAACCCTAATCCACACCTATAAATAGAAGGTGAGTGCTAATAGAGAATAGATTTTCCATTGATGCCACAAGGCAATCACCTTCATTCTAGACCTTTGACCTGCATAAGCCTTCAACGATTTCCATTAGTTAATGAACATCAATGAAGATCCTTCTTCTTTAGCCTTGAGCAAGGTATCAAGGTTCTAATCCTGAATAAGGTCTACCCAATGACTCCTTTGTCTATCGGTTGGCTACTTCCACCCTCATCAACATGTTACTTTGTCCATACATTAGTAGATTTAGTTCACAAGGAAAGACGAATGACAACTCGTACCCATACCCGACGAACGTCTAGGGGTGTCCTTGATGTCCATTGATGCCTTTGTCTTATATTCCAAATAATAGCTTCTCCACACTGCGGTTGCGACTCATTCTTCTTTTGTGATTATTCCCTTATTTCTCTTCCTTTCTTGTTTCTTTACTACTACCATGAGCGAGTAGTTCCCTCATAGGGTGTGGGGAGTGGCCCCTACTCACCTATTTTGTTATTTTGTCTACATATATTTTTTTATGGACCATTGTATGTTTTTTGATAAATAATTTTATGTTTGTATGCTTGTTTGATTAGCATGTGTACATGTTTATCATTACCCTATGTGTATAGAACTTTTAACATGTGGTCTAGGATATTGATTGTTTCTTATTAAACCCTTGAACTTCATATAGATGTTTTTTGGGTGATAGAAGTATGATCTCTAAGTAATTTGACAATTATTTTGTTGTGATACCCTTATAGGTTTAATCCTAAATCCAAAAGGGGGATTTTTCCTACCCCAACATAGTATGATGTAGTGATAGAATGAATGATAGGTACCCATGATGAAACCCATTACACCCTAATATTCCAATCATCTGATAATCAATATTTAATTCAACCCTTTATTAATTGTGACCTTGGAATAATCAATCAATCCAACTTCTATGTATAATACTAGTTCTTGTTTTCTTACTATGATCACTCAATTCTTAAATAAGTTGTCATTTTGGTTCACTCCTGAACCATACTATGATAAGATCAATCCTCTTACAAATGGTTATTGTGGTACTTTGGTTAAGGTAAAATCTTGGGATTTCACCTATAGTGAATTTTCTTGTGGTATAAATGTAACACTAATTCTTCAATTGCTAGATGAGGCAATGGGGTGATGGGGTTTGGTATATATAGGTGAAAGACTGAAATGACTAAAAATTCATCAGTTATCTAGGGTATCGATGGGCAATATGAAAAATGGTGTCAAGGTACTTGACCCCAAGATAATAAGGCACAACATCCACCCAACCAAAGGACCTTTTGAAGGTCACATACCCAAGGTATTTCACAGATGTAGGCTTGACATATCAATGTACAACAACTAATCTAATGAGGTACCCAAACAAGTGATACATCAAGATACACCCATATAAACCTATGACTTCACCCATATACCCATGCCTATCAGACCTAGAAAGGTCCACCTCGGTACCTATCCACAAAGGGACCCTTGAAAACTAAAATGTTGAGGTTGAATAGTGCCCAAGCATTATGGCTCATGGTTAGGATATCAAGCTTCAACATACATACACTCACTTAGACAACTTCTAAGATTAAAAATCCTAGGATGAATCCTATTAAAACATCAAAATCATATATAAGTAAGGATGGTCATGAAGAAATATGGTATCTTAGATATTTTATTCTAAAATTGCACCATCAATCCTCAATTATGGTGAATTTACGTATTAGTCTTCATATGTAAAATGAATACATAGTAAGGAAAACAAAGTGCAAATTGAACCAAATTATATATTTATCTTATCAATTGATTTTAAAACTGTATCAATCAATTAATTACAATATGGAATAAAAAGTTGCGATAATTGGGAATTATTAGAGATTAATCTGCATAAGTGGCCTTACAACCATAAACCTCTGGCATAAATTTCACCATCTAAATTCATAGCTAAGGTAGAGAGCAATGAAAATAAATAGTAACTCCCTATAGATCACACACAAGCATGAATCCTAATGGCTAGACATCTAAATTTGAGAGGACTCACACATCCGTCCCTAGAATGGAAAATAGTTGACAAAAACAATATATACAAAAAAGGTAAAACATAACTAAAAGTGATAAGAAGATACATTATGGAGTAGAGTGTTATGTAATCATTTATAATGCAAAGGATCTCTGATTGGTGTTCCATTTCAAGGATTGGTTGTCATAAGAGTAGAAGATCTTCATAAGATATCTACAAATTTTGAAAGATCAATATACCAATGTGAGTGCAATAAATACGTAATGAAAAGTCACATAAGAACAATTTAAGATTAATAAATTTTTTTTAGAAAGAAACATTAAAAAATAAGGAATAAAACAATGTGTGAACACTTTAAATGACATTATTTTACACAAAACATGTTTAGGTTTTAGTTAACGTAATACCAACATTAGGGATTTCACCAACTTCCCAAGGAAGGGTCTATGAGGAGCGTTTGAGACAAAAAGTCTAAATGTCACTGTGTTTCTACATGTGGGGCCTCAAAACCAAAGTCAATGAGCTAACAATATTTCAACATGCTTTGGGCCATTACTCCAAGAATTCATGCACATACATAAGGTATCTATAATGGATTTATTACTTTAAGGTTTGGTGACATTATATGATCAAATATTAAAGTATTATTCATAGTAACAATAGGTCAAAAAAGTAATTAAGTAGCCAATAATTAACAATTGCATACATACAAACAATCCAATATCGTTGTAGGGTCCATATATTAGCATACCTTGAGTGTAGTGAGCAAGTTTTGATCCTTGAATATGATTCTTATAGATGGTCCAACTCAAGGTAACCTAAGATGTAAGATGATATAATATGGGGTCTTATATTATTAGGGTTATGATATGATAAACAAGTTTCATGTGATGTGTATGTTTCCCATAAACCTAGGTTTTAAATAGTCCGAGTATAGTTCTATAATGTTCACATACATGCATTGATTCAACATAACATAATTTTCAACATTAAGCCTTAGGTTTGGCAGAAACATACACATTATTGTGATACTAGATAAGAATAAACTTTGGCGTGTCTCGCTCGCGTCTGGAGACATAAGGAGCGACTAGGGCCGGCGCTCCTGTGCACGACGGCTGGCTTGGGGGAGGGGTTCCGGCTTCCGGTGTGCGCCGACCTGCTCCCCCTGGGATCTCTCTTTGCTTGGGTAGGGTGGATCCAGATCATGGTGGTCAGTTGTGGCGGGATCGGCTTCCTCCTCTTCTGCTCCAAGCGGCGCTAGCTTCTGGACCCTAGGGTCTGGTTCTCGATGGTACTCATGGTGGGGGTGGTGGCTGTGGCGCAAGGGGCGCTGAGGCACACCTTGACTCCCCTCTTTGCTGCTGTGATCACTTTTTGCCACAACTTGCCGGCTTTCTGGGATCGCGTAACCCAAGTTTCCCGTTCCTTTGTGCGTTTTTCAGTCTACGTTGTTTTCCTTTTTTCATTCTGTCTTGTCTTGTTTAGCCATTGGTTTTTGGCAGTTGATCTGCCCATTTTGTCACCACTAGTCGGAGTTTATCTGTCGTGCTTCGCTACGACCTCTCTTCAGGAGAGTGATGAGATATCTTGCTACGGCTAGATCTCATCTTTTCTTTGGATTGATCTTATTACTCAGTTGTATGGCTTCATTTGAGTTGATATACGAGAAGAATATCATCTTGTTCCAGCCCCTCTACCACTACTCAACGCTCAGGTTGAAGGAATTCTTCATGGAAAGCTGCTTAAGATAGCCTCAAGGAAGAAGAATCAATGCAGAAGTGTCTTTCTCTTGTTCCAATATGAGTTGTAGTGTCCTTGGGTTACTGAACGTGATGTTTGTATGTTCAGTCTGTATGTTTCTTCTCAATTGTAGGTGCCGTATGGCTAAAAAGTAATGAATCGATCCATTTTCTCTAAAAAAGAAAGATAAGAATAAAATTTCATTTCATGATTGGAAAAGAATTAGAGTTATATTATCATCAAGAGTATTCTTCGAAGATGATAATTAATCATATTATATCAATTCCGTGCAATAGTGTCATATTTCCAAGTCATAAGATCATAAATAACATAGTATATATCAAGTTGGTATTTAGTTCTATTATAATTATAGAGCTAAATATTTGAAGTCTTAAGATTACATGTATAATATTACTGCATGATTCTTTCCAGATTAGAGTCCAATAATCAACATATGCATTCATATCAAGTTTGGTCTAATTAGTGAACAAAGATGAGTGTTTTTGTCAAATGAGTTACTCATGGCACAAAGGCATAAGATCTTAGTTGAAAATGTCACACAACATCATAAAGTTCACAGATTCCAAAATAGGTTAGTCACTTGATGGTTAAAAGAATTAAAGTTCAAAATCTTGACTAGGTATCATTCAAGATTAGCATAAAAGAATTACATTTAGTCAAGATAGTCATTAGGTTTATATCAAGATGGTCCAAAGCAGTACACATGCCCAAAATGGAGTAAAGTTACTGATATATCAGTTTAATGTGACATGAGATCATTATTGACATAAGGGGAACAAAGTAGGGCATAAGTTCATTAAACGAGCATAAAATGATCATTTTTTAAAAATATAGAGTAACCACAAGTAAATTTAGGTTTCAAAAGTAGTACTTGAAAGGAGGTTTTTTTTTAATCAAAATAGTATATAACATCACATATTTTGGGTAAAGGGTTTAGGAGATATACATTTTAGAAGTAAAAGGTATGGAAACACATTTTAAATCGAGAATTACTATGTGGCAACATGGAATTGGCTATAGGTGCGATCAAACCCCTTAAATGCTTGCCTCACTTATATGTGTCTAGTTTCTTGGTGAGAGGTAGATGTTGGTGATGAGGCATAGTAGGATACATTAGGGTGAAGTAGTGACTAAGAGGGTGTGCCAACGGGTGACCAGGTGAGGCCATGGTGATCATTCACAGGCAGGAAGTGTGTCACCATGAGGTGAAGAAGCACATACCCAACTAGGTGTGTAGCATGCTGGGGTTTGTTGTGGGACGTTTGAGTGGCAGAGAGAGCAAGAAAAAGAAGGAAATGGTGTGAGCGAGGGTGAGAACATGGTGTGAGCTAAAGTGGCCATTGGTGGGTTTCTGTTGGCTACCTAATGCCCATGTGGTATAGAGAAGGCAAGTGTGGGAGAGACAAGTAGAGGGTAAGTAGTGCTCGTGGGCCACACCAATGGGTATGTTAGTCTACAATCTGACACCCTATTGGTCTTCTTCTTCCTTGCATTAGGAATTTCAACTGTAGTTCAAGAGATGGAGGCATGACTGGGGCTGTAGTATGGTGGTTTAAGGGCTTGAGAAAAGAATGAAAATTCAAGATCGTGGAAAGGCGTATCGGGGGTAGCATTTTTGGTGGTAAGGGCATGTGAATTGAGGTGTCTAGGATTTTAAAAGTTTGTGGAAAATGTGGGAAAGCAAGGGGTAGAAATAACTCCCTATCCCCACCCAACTTCCCTTTGTGCCCCATTGGCATTGGGTGCGGGTCTTGCAGTCAACAACGAGCTATATGTGATGATATAAAGTGGCGGAAGGTAGTCAAATTATGAGTGTTAGATGAGGTGTCAGGTATCCTTTGTTGTTGTTGTTTCTATTACACTATCATAGGGTTAGTGAACATCCCATGGCCATTGGATCCATCATGGAACCATGAAATACAAATATCACATCCTGCACCAAGCCGATGTGTGATGAATGAAAGATAGTAGGGAAAAAGGGAGAGAAGAGGTGTGGGTAGGCCGTTGCATAGTCTTGTGCCCTAAATCATTGGCCTAAGACCAAAATGGGTATTGAAATCATGTTTGAAATCTAGATTTCAACTTTGCATATAAGGGTATAAAGAGAATCATTGAGGGGTCCAAAATTGGGATGAAGTGATTAGTGTATAATGTAGGCAAAATGTACTCCATACATAAAATTCAATGTCAAAATTGTTATTTAAATAAACAACAAACCTTATAATCTTCAAAAAGCATCAAAGCATGAATTTGAAGGTAAGAAAAAGAAATAGGTCAAGCTAGTGATAGAGGGGACACACATTAAAGAGAGAAAAAGTTACACTCTACCACATCCCCCACCTTAAAATAAATTTTGCTCCAAAATTAATACAATACTTTAGTCGATATTGAAATTTTATATCCTATGTCATGATCATTGGTATTCCAAAGAGGTCTTCTCATTACTCTAATTATTTAATTATTATAACATTGGAAAATCATGCAACAAAGGTCAAGGAAAACTCACATAGATCCTTGTATATATCATCAATTTGGAGTGGCCACATTTTGGGTGAAGGGAATATAGATCTTAAAGCATGAATTTCTTGTAAACATTTAAGGTTCTTGCATCAACATTGGCCTATGTGGGCTTACACATTGATGGTCTAGATTTTGTGTTTCAATAGTTTGAGAACAACAATATAGTTTAGTATTGTGATTCCATGTTTAAAGTCAGTGGAAGGTCTCATCTTAGTTAAAATGATAGAAAAACCTTGATCTATATATCGAGATAATCAAAATTAATCATATTTTCAACATAGTGGTAGTGGAAATCATTAATAATATACCAAGTGTGATATCAAGATCCTAATAGGGAGATCATAGAAGTTGTATTATTGTTAAAATCAATAATCATGAGTTAATATTTCATTAGTCAATAACAAGAGTCAATATTTTGAAAGTTAAGAGTCATATCTCCAAGATTTTTAAAGTTAGCCTAGATGTTCCTACCTAGACCAGAAGTGTGATCATTCATACATAACAAAATTGAGTAAAATTTTATGATATCAACATCAATTTCATTATCCCAGTTTTTAAGGTTTACAAATGATGTACACTTACATCCTTATAGGAATATAAATTGCAAACTACATTCAGCATTATTATGGTCATGTTTATCATCAAATCATTAATAAAATTGTGTGTCAACATCATCACATGTGACCTGTTATAGATCTAGGTCAAGAAATCAAAATCATGTCGAAGGGGTTGCCTTTCCAAAAGTGTAAATCATCAACAAGGTGAAAATTTAGAGGCAATCATAATAGGGATGTGACCTATGTTATGGATATTATGAATATGGCTACCACTCTAAACTAGAACATTTTTCCTCGTTAGTTAAGAAATGTTGATTAAAAAAGGGCGAGCAATGTTTATTGATTTTTATTACATCATTAGATTAAAGAACTAACGTACATGTTTCAAGATTTTATCATACTTGGGGTCACAATAATGTTGTTTTCCTTTCATAGATCAAAGAAAAGGGGTATTTCTAGAGATGGAGATGCCAAAATAGGTCACTCCAAGTGTTTAATCATTTTAGGGTGTGGTCAAGACTTCATATGATTCATGTCATTCAATATTGAACCTTATAAAGAGGAATAGTACTCAATAGGGGATTTTCCTCTTATAGCAAGTCTTCACATAATGATTTAGGGGTCCAAAAACATAGTCATGTTGTAGTATGTGGCATGATGCATATCAATAGGGAGAGATATTCTTAATCAAGTTTGAGGTTTGGTCAAAAATAGCGGTGACATAGGTTCATTCAATAGGGACCTCATCAACCATGAGGTGTAAAAAAGAGTTCCATCTTATTTCACCACCTCTAGAATTTATTGTGATTTACCTCAAACATATAAAACACATATGATAGATTTGGTAACTTTGAGTTTTCATGATCTAAGGTATTACACATGAGTGCATAACTTTTAAGAGTACTTTCATTTAAAAAATAGTGTTTGCATGCTAACATCAGATCATGGAATTGACGTGTGTTTCTTTACACACCAAACACTAGTAAAATCCCTAGAGTTTAACCTTATGATAGTAAGGTATTGAATCCCAATGGGCGGCGGAAATGGTTGAAATCCAAATTGAGCATGAGAGAATAGGAAAGTAAAACTCCAGTTTGTGAAGGTTGATTTATGCTAAAAATAGAAATAAAGTGCAAAAGTAACAAATCAAGATCAATAATAAAGAGATTGGGCATCTGGGATATCACCACCAATAACCATGCCTTTACTCAATGAATCAACTCTTGGATCTCAATAATCAAATCTGGGCTTCTGGTTGTGTCCTTATGGAACATGATCACAGAAGGGTTGAACTTCCCACAAACCCGTTGGTCCTGGCATTTGTGGATCTTCATCCATCCGCCCAACATATATTTCTCTAAGGTCTCATCAAATTACATGCGATTTTTATCTGGCATTCAACTTCAAGGATCAGATGGCCACATCACCATGGAGTGTAACAAACAAAATCAAATGAGTAGAAAGACCATAATCACATTGCATCAAAAAGACTAAGTTCATCCTTTTAAGGGCATAAGGTCTCAGCACCCCATCAAAGATATAATCTTACTACTAGATAAATAAGTACATGATTAAAGATTGAAAGGGTAGTAATCACAATTAAGGGACTACATGCTCTTTCTTATGGGGATCCATGGTCATATCACTCCATAAGAATATATCAAAACATTCAATGATCAGAGCAGAAACATATGAGGAAACATTCTTTTGTTGAAAAGGGGTGTTGATTACATTAGATAAAGATAATATGTGGAGTTGGGCCTCATTTCGAGTATGAAACTACTCAGACATAATGTAAGAATAGAACTAAAAATTAGATAACAAGGAATAAAATAAGTGATTTCAAGATATGATAGAAGAAGATATCCTCTTTTACTTTGGAGTCCACCCTCCTTTTATAGGGAGAATGGAGGGAAAAATCTATAGGAATGTCTGGAAGAGGCTGGATTGCTTCAAATTTGGTGTCAGTTAGTCAACAATATTTAATCATTTACTTCAGCCTGAAGCCATGTACAAACCTTAACTAGATTGATGATTTTCAACATTTGACAGAGTTTTTATTTGAATTCTTTCAACCACATAAAAGCATATAGAATTGGACAACTCTCCTATTCAAAGGAGTTAATTTTACAATATTAATTGCTTGCCATGGTGGGATTTATTGAGTTGTCCTCTTTAATATTTGACCATGTGACTCTTTTTAATATAATTTTCACAAAAGAGGTTTCGATTGGATTTATCTTCTGTCAAAGGCTTAAAATTGGTCCAAATAATAGTATTATCATTTAGGATATTAAATTTACTTTCTAATGAATATTTGTACACTAAGTTTGGAGTTCACACGCAAATGTTACGACACTTTTGGTGTCAATTATACATGAATTGCAGGTGCTATGCGAAATGGCACAAATATATTCCAAGAGTAATCATTGGAGTGATTAGAATATTTTCCTACAAAATCTAAGCATATATAATGAAAATTCTAGTTAATGAGAGAAATTCTATACTAGAATAATTAATTCTAAAACTAAGAAAATATCAACAAATTTCCTAAATAGATATCTAAAAGATGTAAATAAAATGGATAAATGCACTTTCATCAAAATACCCTGGGCTTGAATGTTTGGTTGTCCTCAAGTATAAAATATCATAAATTATTCCAAGATGTACTAACAACATGTATTTTCTCATCCTAATAGCATTATTTTGTTCCTTACCTCCTTTCTTAGCCAAGAGACGCATTCTCCTAGAATCACAAAACACAAAATTCATCATTCTCTGTTAAAATGAATTTCATAACGTATTTCTATCTCAAGACATTGTAAGTAAACATACTTTGGCTCCCTTTTACTTTGAAAATCATATATATATATATATATATATATATATATATATATATATATATATGTGTGTGTGTGTGTGTGTGTGTGTGTGTGTGTGTGTGTACATATATAGAAGAAGATGATCCATACTCTATTTGACTTGGGATATTTTTATTCATGGACTACAGTTAAATTGACCGCATTTTTTGTGTGTTCACTTTAGCAACTTTTGATGGTATGCCCCTAAAACTTATAAGGGATATGGAAGAATTTTGAGAGAGGGATGATTATGCCACCCTAGACTTGGGATTTGGCATACAATGGTTATGATTTTTGTGAGGTGAAGGGGGGAGGGAGGTGTTGTTCAGTGCATCTTACTCTATCTCTTTTTTTTTTAGTGTCATTGTGTTGGTTCGAATTTTCCTATCACCACATTATACAAAAGATATGATAAACTACTCAACAATTCAAAATAGAAAAAATTTTTACTTGATTCTTATCAATGCAATAAGACTTGCCAACATTTCCAAGGAGTAGTGCTAGATTGAGATCATATGTGACATGGTGGGTTCTAATAGTGTCAATTTAATAATTTTCAACAAAGATTTACTACATTCTGAGGAAGGGGTGTATTGGTAGAAAATAAATATTCATCTTCCCGACTAGATAAAGGCCAAACTAAATGGTTTTTTTTTAAGGAAAAAGAATTAAAACTAAACTATATAAGATAATGAAAATTGAAAAAATAGTAAGTTTGAGTTGATGAAGGTAGTACGTACCACCCACCTCCACCCAACCTTTAAATGTTTCTCATCCCCAAGAAAAACTTAAATCTAGAGTAGAGGGAAGAAATGTGCAGAGATCACCATGGGGCCCTAGTAGTCGAGGAATGTCCAACTAAATGGAATGTGTATGAGGGTTGGAACCTTGATCAATGGAGCTTCATGGTGCACCTAATATTGGGGTGGCCATGGAATCTCAATGGGGCTTTCATTTTACCCTTCTCCTCGTAGTCCCTCCAATAGGATCCATAGATCTTCCTTCAGTAGTGAAGGAAGTGTCAACAATCTTCATAGATTGGGAGTACTCATTGGTTTCCCGTGAGGTAAACTTTTCTTCAAGGACCTGAGGTGGATCATCTTTTGTGGAAACGAACGTGCTATAAGATGGACCCATTCTGTCAGGTGTTGATGGTGGTAGATCAGGTGAAAGATCTGGCTCAAGTTTCTTATCTACAATTAGGGGAAAGGTGTTGATATTGGAAGAACTAATTTGTCAGCCGAGAAAGCAATCACATGTGGTTGTATGGCTTCCTAGAGGAAAATGCAATAAGTTGCATCCAAATCCTTTACCCCATAGATGGAAGCCATTAGATTTGGTGTGGATGAATCGAGGATGGTATGATTGTTGTCATAATTATAAAAAATCATTAATTGAGGCTGCTCCATATCTATTAGGAAGTTCTCCATCTCTTCTTCATAAAAAATACCATCAATATGGATGTTTATGGAGTCATCAGGGTCCCCGATCATGACACCGAGTAGACCTGGATTATTCATAGAAAACACACCCAACTCCATGGATTTGAAAGGTATTGCCTCATATTTTGAAGGAGGAGGCATATGGGATTCTTGTAAAGATAAGATTATCTCAACAGGTTCAACCTGTTGTATAGGGCTCTTAGTGAGGAGTACCTTCTTCAAAAGGATCCACTAGTGAAATCCTTGGAGAGTGATGGTAAATTGTCCACAATAGGCTCAACCAAGATTTGATTATTATGGTAAACAACTAAATTTGGGCCTGCTATAGAGAAGAATGGTGTAGCCTTAGGTTGTTGGGAGGTTCTTTGAGCCTATAATCTTTAACTTTTTTTTGAGAGACTCTTGATTCATGAATTTATCCATATAGGATAACACCCATTCATCTTCTAACTTATATGGATAGTTGGGACCCCACATAGCTACTTCCTAAGCTAAGCAAAGTTCTTCTTGTTTGGCGGCCTTAATTTATTTATAACACATGTCCATCTCCTAATCAAGGTTGCCTTGCATCTCCATTGTTGTGTTTTGGGCTTCATGTGTAGTGGCCTCTTTTTCACATGCCTCGGCTCTCATGTCCAATTTTTGATCAGAAAGAGTTTGTTCTTACTGACAGACTACTTCTTCTTAGTGTGCATGGTGTAGTGCTTCATATCTCTCATTAGGTGGTGTAATATTATTTGTAAGGAAGATCAGTTGCATGATTTCTTCATGCGGAGATATTTTGGCACAGTCTAGTATATTATGATATGAGGAGCCACATCTCACACATTGACCTATTTGTGGTGCATGCTAGTCCATTTTTTTTAAGGGAAGCAAAGAAATTAATATAGGTTAATAACTTATTTAAGAAAAATTACATGAATAAAGGTAAGAAATTATGGAACCAAAAGTTACAAAAATAAACTAGAAAGCAATATTGCCAGAATGGAAAACCAACATAAGGAGGAGATACACTACAGGAATGGGTCTCAGTCGGCGAAACTAAATTTTAGAAATCTAAGAAGGGAAATAATGGAATAAAACAAAAAATTATAGAACAACTAAAGTTACAAAATAAAATAAATTAGAAAAAAATTCTAGAACAAGTCTAAGAAAATTATAGAACAAATCTAAAAATATGAAACAAAATAGAAATTATGGAACAAAGTAAAAATTATGAATCCAAACTAGAATTGTAAAAAGAAAGAAGAAGAATCCTATATATACAAGCAATCATATTTAAAAAACAACACATGTCATCCCCAGCAACAGTGCCAATTTGATGTTTGTCATTTTGCGCATTAAACACTAGGAAAAATCCTAGAGTTTAATTTTATGGTAGTAAGGTATTGGATCCCAACGGATGGAGGAAATGGTTGAAATGTGAATCGATCACGAGAGAACATGAAAGTAAAAATATGGTTTGTGAAGGTTGATTTATGCTAAGAACATAAATGAAGTGTGAAAATAACAAATCAAGATCAATAATAAAAGAGACTGGCGGTCTATGGGATCACCACTAATAACCATAACTGTACTCAATGAATCAACTCGTGGATCTCAACAGTCAAATTAGGACCATGTGGTTGTGCCATTACAGAGCACGACCCGCACAAAGGCAAGACTCCCCACAAACCCATTAGTCCTGACATTTGCAGATCCTCATCCATCCATCCAAGACATATTTAACTGAAATCTCATCAAAATAAACATGATTCTTATTTTGTGTTTGACTCCATGGATCAGGTGGTTGCCTCACCATGAAGTGTAACAAACAAATAAAACAAGTAGAAAGATCATAATCGATTACATCAAAAAGAATATGAGTTAATCATTTTGAAGGCTTAGGGTCTCGACAACCTCTCAAAGATACTATCTTACTACCAAAAAAATAAGTATAAGATCAAAGATTGAAATGATAGTAATTGAATTAAGGGACTACAAGTTCCTTCTTGTGGGGATGCATAATCATATCATCCCAAAAGAATATATCAAAGCATTCGACGATCACAACAAAAATAGATGAAGAGACATTTTTTATTGGAAAGTGGAGTCGATTACATCGAAAAAAATATATAGTCTATAGGTTTAGGCCCCATGCCCCATAATGAAACTACTCAGACATAATGTATGAACAGAAGAAAAAACTAGATAACAAGGAATAAAACAAGTGATTACAAGATATGATAGAAGAAGATGTCTCATTTTGCTTTGGAGTCACCCCCACTTTTATAGGGAGAAAGGAGGAATAAAACCCCTATAGGAATGGGTAGAAGTGGCTAGATTACTTCATCTTTGGTGTTAGTCAATCAACAACATTTAATCATTTGCTTCAGCCTGAAGTCACATTCAAGCCTTGCCACATTCATGATTTTCAACATTTGACTGAGTCACTATTTGAATTCTACCCACCACAAAAAAGTACATGGAATTGGACAACTTTCTTATTCAAATGACAAAACTTTTACAATATTGATTTCTTGCTCACAAACGATGGGATTTATTGAGTTGTCCTCTTTTATATTCCACCATATGAATCTCTTTAATATAGATTTTTACAACAGTGATTTTGAGCAGAGTTGTTTCCCGTCAAAGTCTTAAACTTGATCCAAATAATAATATTTTATTATAGGAAATTAAATTTCTTTCTAACAAATATTTTGTACACTCAATTTGGAGTTTGTATGCAAAATTTATGGCGCTTTTGGTGTTGAATATATATGAATTTTAGGAACTCCAGAAAATTGTGCAAATATATTCCAAGATTATTTAATCATTGGAGTGATTAGGCCATTTTCCTACAAAATCCAAGCATGTATAATTCAAATTTTAATTCAAAAGGGGAAAATTTAAATTAGAACAATTAATTCTAAAACTAAGAAAATAATAAAAAAACAATTCTACAGAGATATCTAAAAGATACACATAAAATAGATAAATGCACAATTATCAAGAACCATCTTAATAAACTTTCATGATTTCAAATGAATTTTTGTTTTCCCATGCATAACATACCCTAATCAAGAAGTTATGTGATTAGTAGTCATGACATAAGAAGCACAAGAGAAAATGAGATAATAATTAATCATCATCTATTTCAGTGAATTAGGTAGTCCTTAAAGAAGAGATGAGACTCTAGGAGACTCTTAAATATATAAGGGAAGAAGACTTATTGAATCTTGGATCCACATTGGGTAGGTAAATGTGTAGAGGAACCTCAACCACCACAACTAGGTAGATTAGAGGTGATTACTAGTCATAACCTCCATGTTTAGCACCATGCATATTGCCTTGGTTTTACAATTGTGGATCTTGGTCCTCCCTAGGTTGATATAATGTTAATGCCTTAACATACATAGAGCCTTGTGTGAATGGTTATGTTACCATTTGTCATGAAATGGCTTATTATCCAAATCCTTACTTCTAATGGCAAGAAAGTCAAAGGTGAGAGGATTGGGGCGTCCATCCCAAAAATGGTTCGTAGTTTCACACAAGCAAAATATATGGAAAAGGAAAAATGTAATTAATAGAGATTACAAGATATATTAAGAAGAGAGTTATGTACCCATTTCTAATGCATAGGATCTCCCATTGGTGTTCAATTTCAAGGTTTAGTTGTCTGGAGTATAGTGAATCTTCATATGGCATCTAATAATTTGATATACAAAATATATCGATGCTAGTACATTAAGTGTGCTATGAAAAGACATGTAATCATAGTTTAAGAGTAATATAAAAGTATTTTAGCTAGAAACAATATAATAAGAAAGAATAAGAAAGAAGGAAAGAACATTTTAAACTACATTCATATATTCAAAATATGTTTTAGGTTTTATTACCCATTATATCCACATTAGGTCCTTGACCAACTTCCCTAGGAAGGGTTAGTGAGGTCATTTGAGACTGAAAGCCTAAATGTCACCCTATGTCTATGTGAGGGGCCTCAAGACCAAAGTCAATGAGCTAACCCTATCTCAACATGTCTTGTTCCCGTACCCTATAGTTTAGGTAGATACACAAAGGTTATATAATAGATTTGTAGATTTTGTTAAAGGTTTGGAAAAATGGTATATAATCAACCATGAACTAGTATTCATAGGAACCTTAGCTCTAAGAAGTAAATAAGTACCAAGCATTCACAAGTACATGCATGCAAAGAAGATAATGTCATAGTAGGTTCAAGAGATTAAGCGTATCGTGAGAGTAGTGAGGAAGGTATGATCCTTAAATAAGAATCTTAGAGATGGTACAAGCCAATGAATCTAAAATGTACAAAATGATAAAATTTTTTTGTCATATTAGTAGGGCTTTGATAAGATAATCATGTTATATGTCATGTGGAAGTTTCCCTTAAACTTAGGCTTCAAATATATCCAGGGTAGTCTCATCTTGTCAAGCATGCATGCATTTATTCAACATAGAATAAGTATGAACATTAAGCCTTAGGTCTAGGTGTACCATCCACATTATGAAAGATGCTAGATAAACAAAAACTCAGATTTAAAAATAGGGGAATGATGAAAGTTGCATTATCATAAATGTCTTTTTATTCAAGATCATATTAGATTCATTTCATATAATAGTGTCATATTTCCAAGTCATAAGATCATAAAGAGCATAGGAAAGATCAAGTTTCTATTCAGTGTTGTAAGTATCATAAAGCTACTGATTTGAAGTATTACCATAACATGTGTAACCCTAGAGAATGAATTTTTCCATATTAGACTCCAATAATCAACATATGCATTTATATATTGTCAGTTATAGTTAGTGTACAAGGATGAGTCTTAATAACATATGAGTTACTTATGGAAAAAGGCATAAGAACTTACTTGAAAATATCAGAAGACATCAAAAATTTTACTAATTTTTAAAAGAGAAATTCATTTGATGGTTAATAGAATCAACTTTGAAGTTTTGATTAGGTATTATCATGCATTAGCATAAAAGAGTCATATTTAGGTCTAGTAAGTCATTGGGTGTATATCAAGGTATTATACAAGCCCAAAATGGAGTGAAGTTACTAATTTTTATGTTCAACGAAACATGAGATCATTATTGACATACGGAAAATATAATTGGGAATATAGATTATTAAATAAACATAAAAAGATCATCTATAGAAAAAATAGGGGAACCAAGATTAACTTAGGTTTGCTTAGTATCACTAGAAAGGTGCAATTTTTCTTATCAAATTGGTATTATAACGTTGCATATTTTGGATTAAGGGTTTATAAAATACAAATTTTCAAAGAAAAAGGCCTAAAAAATATTTATGATCATGAATTACCATGGGGCAATCTAGGATTAGCTACCAGCATGGTCAAACTCCTTGACTGTGTGCATCATTTGTGTGTTTCCACATGCATGGTGAGCAGAGGCCACGGGTGATGACGTGTTTCAATTGGAATCAAGGCACATCTATGGGAGAGACGGTCATCAACGGGAGACTAGGTGCAAGGTAGGATGATCATGTGCGACCGAGAAGCAAGTTGCCATGAGTCAAAGAAGCAGGGGGCACCATAGGAGTGTGTGGCGTGTTGGGGTTTGCTATTTTTTTCTGCATGGCAGAGAAAGAGAGAAAGAATGGGAGGGTGAGATCGTGGGCGTGGGCCTGAGTGGTGCATTGTTGGGTTATGATGGCTATCGAATGCATGTGGGGTAGAGAGAAGGACAGTGTAAAGAGAGAAAGAGTAGGAAGAGGCACTCACATTCCATGTGATCAAGTCCATAGCCTTCATTATGAATCCCATATAGTCATCCTCTTCTCCCCACTAAGGTTTTGAACTCTAGTGGATGGGGTGGTGGTAGTGGAATATGGAGAAAATCAAAGTAGGGGGGTTGAGTTAAAAGGACACCAGTTAAGTTGATTTTTTTCTAATTTTTGTTAGGAAAACTAAGACAAACTGGCTAATATGTATCTACATCAAGTATATCCTCCTCACTTGGTCTTGAATTTTAATTTTATACTCCTCAATTTGTTCCCCGGGCTATGCCCCTGGGTGGTGATGTTGTTGGGGTTGTAGGAGTAGGGTTTTAGGGCTTGAACAAAGAATGAAAAATCAAGAGGATGGAAAAGAGGATTGGTGATTTGGAATTATAGGTGGAAAGTGTGAGACCACGATCCTATATTAGTCTAAATTGTATCTCTAATATTGATTTAATATCTCAATTGAATGTTTGGAAAATATTTTTTGCAAAATTTAATAAGTTCAAACCATGTATGATGTCAATTTGCACTTTCAATGCCTTGGTTTCAGGTTTTCACATATGTTGTGAACTTAATTGTAACATTACCATAACTATAGTAATCAACTAAAAAATTGTTTGTATAATAATTTTACTTATTTATTCTATGATTTATTAAGTTTTGGAATCAGTGGATCAAGAGATAAATCTATTTTGGTTCAATTCACTCTTTTGTGCCCTAAATTAAAGGTTCTTAGAAAGATGTGGATTTAGTTGTAAATTCAATATAGCATGAGGATTAAATTTCAAAATTTATGAAACATGTCTAATATTTAACTTTTCTTCCTATCTGACTTATTTGGGATGTAAAATCAATTGGTTAACAGATGATTCCAATCTAGACTTCATTGTACTTTATTTGCCTAAAAATGTAATATCATGTACGTGGATTAATATACAATTTTGTCATAATTTGGAACCTAAGTACAAATTGAATTGCATAATATAAAATTTCATGATATTAATTGATATATTTATACATTTAGTTGGTTATATTCTTTTGACATTTGTTGGATTAGGGCTTCAACCTTAACTAGTATGGTGGTGGCGGTGGTTGATGATGGTTGATGGAGGTTCTTGTGCTTGACCAACAGAATTTTTGGCTTATGAAAGTGGACTTTTTAACTTATACACATGATATATAAATGAAAACCTTACTTAGGATGGTGAAGGGTTCCCAAACACTAGTAGGGCTGAAAACTACGACTTCATTGATCAATGGTTGGAATTTTTGGGCCAACGGTAATTACGAGTACTAGTTTGGGGCAATTTGGATTTTTGTACCTATTCCCCACTATATAAAGCCAAAACATTTGTCTTGGTGTCTCTTTTAGTACTCCATAATATTATGGAATCATGGGGAGAGACATGGAAGCCAAAGAAATCTCAAAGGAAGGGATGAACATGGATGGAGCCTTACATGTTGGTGCATGTGGATTCAAGTTGTAGATCTAGCTTCTTCATGATGATTACATGTTTGGCAAGTTCATTTCTAGTTGTAACGACCCCGCCTCCCGGTAACCCCCAATTAAGAGAAACTGAAAGGTCAGAGCCATTAACCAATAACCCGGATCAAAGGTTCGACAAATAATCAATAATAATTAATAAACATTACCACCTAAACTGAAAATCGGTATAAAATAAAACTTTGTTTAACTTTTAAAATTTGGGATTTCTAAACTTCTATCCATGAAGATTCTAATCTAACTAATCCTGGTGTAACTCATAGCTCATGCTAAAAACATCCTTATAAGATGACTATCTTATTTCTCTTTAGCGTTTGCAAACCATCCATGTATCATTCACTTTACCAAGGTATGTTATCTTCTTTGTCCCCATATCTCACGGCAACGTTCCAAACCACATTATCTTTTATCCTTGGTGTATGGCATGCGTACTGTCCTATCTCTCACTCCCATAACAAGAGGAAATAAGTATTTGGCTGCATTCCAAATACAGAGTTCTTCCTGTTCCGAGAGTAGAGATGGTACATCCCACCTTGCCAGTACACCTTCAATTCTAGGTTGAAACGTGCAACTTATGTCTCTACATCACAATTATCTCGATATCAGAGTTACTTCCATGGTAAACTGGTCTCGAACCTATCTGGTCCAAACACAATCCTTAGTCATCACTTCTAGGTCTATAGGGTGCCGGCACTTTTGGGGTCATCCCTCATGCATCAGAGAGTGCCCTACTCATCTACCCTTGGGGTCCCATGAGTTCATGAAGGTGATCAATCTCCTAACCCATGGCCCTCAAGCAATGATCTCTTACCTCCCGACCCTATGGTCTTGTGCAACTAGGGAATTAGGCAACTCCTACTTCCATCGGTCTTACCCCTACCTGACCCTAGGATAGACTTAGGATTATATCATAGTGCATGTCCAACATAGAACCTTACCCAAGCTTTCATCATCTCTCTTTATGCATTCATGGGTCGACTTTCATCCTTTCATAGGGATCATGGCAACCTGCCTACCTTGGTCAAGCCCCATACTGGTTACCTCCATGGTAACATATCCACATGCACATAGAGATGGCTATCTATGGGTCTATAGGTTCATTCTCATGCCATGTACTCTTCACTTAGCTTCTCAAGATCCTATGAAACCTTCTTAGGTTACCTCAAAACCAACCAACTGGTAAACTCCCTACCAGAGGGCCCCTCTCCCAGGATGGGAGAAAACTACACCTTGACAACAAAGGTCACAAGCGTCCTTTGGGTTCACATTCACATGAGCATGCTTAATCCAGCAACTACTAAGGCACCAGAGTACCTACTAAACCATGCTAGGTCACACTTATTCTCATGCTCAACATCAGATCAACTTAGTCGTGAGGGGTTCATCAAACATACCCATACCTTAAGGGGTTTCTTTAACCTCTACACACTAAGAGTAACATGCTCAAAACTATAGACTCATAACTCACCTTGAGAATTAGATACATTGCTTCCCCTCTTAGGCCTAGGAACCCTAGGTTCTCCTTTGGATATCCAACTAAATGCTCAAATTCTTAACCATGAATCAATCATGTCCAAGGTATGCCATGTACTCCCATGATCCTTTTATATGAGCAACACCTCAGAGTTGAGTCCTCCTCAAGGATATTCAACTAGGTATACAACCTCAGAATAGGGTACTTAAACCTCCTCAGGGTCTAAGGCACTCTTTATCTCATCCAGTAGGTAATCACTTATACCCTGGGTACTAGAAGCATTGTCCTCTCTCTAGCATTTGGTTCCTCTAAAGGCAACCAAGATATCAACAGCCTCCAGGGATCATGCATACGGCAACCACTATCATCCACTTAGGTCACATCATTCTCGACTCCCCACTATTCCTCGAGTTTTGGGGTTTTAGGTGTCCAACCTCCCCGTTGGGGTTCTGCTTCCTTTCTCTAGAGCTAATTCCACTTCCAACCATACTGACTAGAGGTCCCTTCTCCATGAAGGCTCATGCTCACAAGCATACCCCTAAGTGGTTGAAGCCTATGCTTAACTCATGTTGGCTCAAGAGCATCCCTACCCCTTTCATAAGCCATCCATCATGATCTTTTAACCAGATTTTCATCAAGCTATACCCTACTTGCCTAATCATATAGGGTAACTATAGGTTCTCTAACCTCATCCATGAAGGAGATATCCTTTTCTATGGCATGCACGACCCTCTCCAGGGTTGGGTCGCCAAAGGTACTATGTCATCTACCCTCTTATGGCATCCCAAAGGCATGACCAACCAGACCCTCGGTCAATCATGATATCTAACTCATCATGTCATCTCCCTCTCTAACCTTCACTTCGGGTTAGGGTTACCATCATCCACAAAGGATGTTCTAGGTCTCTACCTTTAATGGAGGTCTCTACCTCCAAGACTAACTCTCTCTACTCATCCTCCTACCAAGGAGGTCTATCCTCAGATCTCTCCTGAGGGCAATGACAACTCGTGTCATACGACCTAAGCATGTATCTAGTCGTTTTACGCTTACTCTATTAAGCTTATGTCCATGACATCTTATTTACATGCTTTTTATTAATTTGGTGGAGGATTCCTTAATCCTTATCAACCTTACCCATACCTCAAGAGGGTGAGGAGAAGAGAGAAAACCCTAATCCCTAAGATCCTTAATAGAATTTGAGTTGAGAAGGGATGAACAAGATCACAGAGTCCTAGAGGTATCTTATTTCGATTCATACCCTAATACTTTGGCCAGGCAGTCACACGGATCCGGGAGTCCTCGTATTTTGACTAGCGGTGCGGAGGAAAATATTGCCAGCCCCCGGTCGTGATCCTTTTCTAGACACCTCTGTCTTTAGGATAATCCTCTAATAACTCCCTTGGGTTCTACATAATTTGTAAAATTTAATAATTATTAATGATTAATTGAGGAACCTATGCTCTGATACCAATTGTAACGACCCCGCCTCCCGGTAACCCTCAATTAAGGGAGACTGAAAGGTCAGAGCCGTTAACCAATAACCCAGATCAAAGGTTCGACAAATAATCAATTATAATTAATAAACTTTACCAACTAAACTGAAAATTGGTATAAAATAAAACTTTGTTTACATTTTAAAATCTGGGATTTCTAAACTTCTATCCATGAAGATACTAATCTAACTAATCCTCCTGTGCACGTTACTTCTCATTTAATTCCACATATGCCACTTTACTATTTGTTCTTTTCATTGTATCTAAAACGCCGACAAACAAAACGTCGGTCAACCGAAGCTGGTATGTGGGGGAAACAATAATCATGCAAATAATTTAACAACGTAATCATTCAATTAATCATTTAACAACCAAGATTAAATTTTAAGCTATACTACTCAATCCTTACCTATCCCCTAACTCTGTGCTATCCCTGCAGTGGACTTGTATGCTACCTCTCTTTAGGTAGATTCTTACCCCCATGGACCTACCTTACAGGTAGCCAATACCTAGGGTAATAGAGTTGCATGGCACTACCCGAAGGTAGCCCAATATCTAACTCATGATGACTTGATGGTCCTACCCCATTGGTAGCCATTTACTAAGTCATCTAATGACCTGATGGACCTACCCCATTGGCATCCATTTACTAGGTCAACTATTAAGCCACAGAGGGGACCAAGATTTGAGCTAGTAGGCACATATCTTATGTGATTGTCATAGCCACATTATAGTTTGCATGAATTAAAATCATCCAACAGTTAATTCATGATATCGATAAAAACTTCGGTAAATCTCGGAAAACTAACTCAAGATATTCATAAGCGTAACCACATACCTGATTTGATGATTTTATAAGCATTAAGAAAATCCAACCAAGCATGCAATCCAAGTAATTCAACAATCACATTATTCCTGAAAAGAATATGTACTCTATTTATTACACTCTTTATCAAGAACCTACTTTATTAACTTGGATTCACTTTCTAGGGTTTCTGTATCCATTTTAGGGTTTCATTTTGCAATTAGGGTTTCCCTTCATCTTTTAACATATTAAACCCCGATTTTATGCCATTACTCATAAACCCTAATTATCTCATCTATTCTTCAACATATAACCCTATATTCATATTAAAGGCACTTTAATCATCAATTAAGCTTCTTTTTCATTAAAGCTACTATTTTTATCCCTTTAATCCATGATAAAATCATTATACACATTTATCATTAATTCAAAGTTAATTAGGGTTTATTTAACATATGAACTCATTTTTCCATCAATTCTACCTTTTATTCATGAAAAGACCCTAATTACTACATTTAGGGTATTTATCCAGAATTAAGGACTTTCATTTACAAATAACTTAGAACCAACATTTAACAATCATATTTTCACATTTTTCCAATTAAATATGATTTTATCATCCTTTACCCTAAGTTAGGGTTTCTAAATTATTTGATCATTCTCATATGAGGTAAAACCCTAAAACATGCAATTCTACATCTAGATCAGGTTCGAATCTAACATTATCATTCAACAGGTTATTAACACTTCAATTAATCCATTAAGCATTCTAGATTCAACCTTTAATCACAAATAGGGTTTTTAACTTAACTTTAATGCATTTTTCATTAACTTATAGTACTTTTTCAATTAGGAACGGAATATAGCTTTAATACCTTTTTTATTGGATTCCTCTCATTTTTCTGCGAAAAATACATATATTATTTACTGTTATCGGAGTTACGAATAACAAGATATCATTTTTGCATTAAAACACTTACTGGAGCCAATCAAACGTTGCCACGTCGCCTCCTACTCTGCAGCTTAGGCGCCGAAATTGGAAACATAACCAAAAGACGCAAACGCCCCTCCTTAAGTGGCCGGATCTTCAATGCCCGGAGGGCCATAACTGTCCAACCCGCCTGGGTCACCCTCAACCTCGTGAACCCTACTCTGCGGCCGACTGTAGCAGTGCGAGAGGTCTCTTCCTCACCTCCCCCGCACCCCTAGAGCACCGACTTCGATTCCCTTGGTCTCTTCCGCCCTCCGCCGCACCTGCGGGAGTCCGTAGCTGCAGCCGAGGAGGTCGGAATCGGGCCGACGGCTGCGCCCACCGTGGCACAAGCCTACAGGTCCGCTGGACGATGTGAGTAGAGAGGGAAGCAAGGTAAAGGTGGCTGACCACCCCGAATCTTCAGGGTTGCTTCATGCTTCCACCAAGATTGCGCCGCAACCGCTACAACCCCCGAAACCGCCCTATACTTTCTTAGTTAGGGTTTTTGTAAGAAATCGTGGAAGAAGAGGATAAAGCAAGGTATGGGATCTTCTGGGCTTTGTCCACGATCTTCCCCTTATATAGGGAGGGTAAAAAAAAACCCCAGTATGGCTTGCCCATGAAGAAACGCAGCCCCTTTCCAAAAGGAATTTGGTTTCTTCATTACCAAGCAAATTCCTCTTTCTCTCTCTACTAAACATCTCTTTGATATACCTTATTTCTTGAATATTTTTGGAATACGAAAATCCTTACTCTCTTTATTCTTTCCTTTTAGTTATTTGTCACGAAATCATGTTTTCTTTTAATAGAAGATACCACCTTTTGAAATCAACACAAAATTCATTAATAATGTATCCCTTTTATCCTTTTATTTTGCAATTTGGTATTTTCTCTTTCTTTCCTCTTTATTGGGACTCCTTGGATCCCAAGAAACTCAAATATTTCGAAATTCTTTTTATTGGATATTTATTATCCTTCTAGATGCATCTTTATGCATTATTTCACATTATCTTGTCTATTTCTCATTAAAATAACTCTTTTTGAGAATCTTTCTTTATTTCTCTCTCATTGGCATTCCCTTTAACATTAGAAATACTTGGGATATGAAATTCCTCACATGTTAACTCAATTATACCTCTTTTCACTTGTTTTCCACATTTTATCATTATTTCCAATTTCTTTCTTAAGAAAGAAATAATTTATTAATCCTTTCTTTTCTTATTGCTTTTCTTTACAACCTTAGACTCCTTGGAACCCAAGGAATCCAATAGGCACGAAATCCCTCTTTGGATTTGCCTTCTAGAGGTTTCCACATCATTCTTTTCTCAAAAACTCAATTATTCCTTTACTAAATGAATTTCCTTATTATTGGACCCAATAGCCAATAAAGCCCACAACACAATCATCAAGGCTATTGTAAAAAAATTTACATCATTATTTGTCCAATTATTTGTAGTACGAGAAATTACATTCCACAGAAATTGAACCCAAAATTGGGGTTGTAACATCCTTCCCCTCTTATAAGAATTTTGTCCTCAAAATTCCATCAAGCAAACAAACAATTCAGGATAAACTTTTCTTATGTCCATCAGGGCCCCCATGTGGCTTCACCTTTCCCATGGTGCTTCCCAAGAACCTTCATCATCTCATATTCTTTCATTTGAGTTCTTTCTTACCTTGGTAATCTTATCCTCATAGGTGACTCAGGGCATTTCAGCCTCTCAAAAGCTGAATAGGTTCAGGGCTCAACACATGGCTTGGATACCTCACATAGTGCTCTAGATCGGACTCATGGAACACATTACACATCTTTTTATCCTGAGGGGCAAGGCTAAACACAACCATCTCCACCAATACATCTCAAATGGACCCATATATCGAGGACTCATCTTTCTCAGCTGTATCTTAGAGGGGTCGGATTCTCACATTATATTTCCCCATAGTGAACTGCATGTCAGTCTGCTTTGCATCAACACGTGACTCAAGTCACCCTTGGGCTCTCTCTCTCAGCCATTGCATGATCAAGCGACTTCATCTGCACACACTTTGGTTCTTTTATGACCTTCACGAGGCCTCCTTCACCAACATCATCATAATGAAGTGGTGACTGACACAACCTCCTTATAGAACTTCTTTCATCCCGATAAAAGGCTATGGTGGTTAACATCACATCTTAAGAACTGTCTCTTTGTATCACCTTGAATGAGCACACATACTCTCATCAGACCCTCTAGTTTGGATCATACTAACAATTAGTATGGGGTGCTAAGCAGTACTAAAGATGAGTTTTTCATGCACCTACTTCCACCGCATGGAAGTAAACCTTCTAATCATGCTCAAGAACTTTTGAACTCGAATCATGGTGTAGTTGAACCATTTCTCTCTATATAATGAGTAGTTCAACTCGATATGTCACTTGACAGTACTCTTTCTTTCTCATGCAATCTAGGTAGGGTGATCTACCATAACCCACATTGATCTTCCTTGGTTAAGGGGAGATTTTCCACATCATCCGTAATGGTGAACTCCCACTCCCTTCTCGGAGATCCTTTAACCTCTAAGTTAAAGCACTGGGTTACTGGTGTTCGTCCCTCACCTCTATCATGCATGGCCACAAGCCACATGCATCTTCATCTTAAGCATCCAAAGTTCTACCATCACTTACTATCTTTGTAGTATCACGGTGTTTGGTGATCTTAAAACCATAATCTTTGGTATATCATGATTCCTCAAGATCGATACCTCGGAAACCTTAAACCACTCTAATCAGGGTTCCATCACCTCCCTTTTTAGGGGCGTGTATCTGAGGTTCTACAACCATCCCTTCATTATATCATGGACTAGGCTGGCTAACCAAACAACCACCATTCTTGTTCAACTTATCTCTTTTTCCCAACTTAAGGTTGGCCTGACAACCTCAACTTCTTCTAACTTCCAGCTAAACTAGGCACTATATCTCAACCAGAGCATTCATCACCACTTCTTATCCTTAGGTATTAGGTAACATACCCCTCCATGTATTATACTTATCATCTCATCTTAGCCCTAAGTCCATCTTCATCAAGAACATTTCGAGCTTATTCCTTTGGCCTTCAACCTCAACCTGGTGTAACTCATAGCTCATGCTAAAAACATCCTTATAAGATGACTATCTTATTTCTCTTTAGCGTTTGCAAACCATCCATGTATCATTCACATTACCAAGGTATGTTATCTTCTCTGTCCCCATATCTCACGACAACATTCCAAACCACATTATCTTTTATCCTTGGTGTATGGCATGCGTACTGTCCTATCTCTCACTCCCATAACAAGAGGAAATAAGCATTTGGCTGCAGTCCAAATACAGAGTTCTTCCTGTTCAGAGAGTAGAGATGGTACATCCCACCTTGCCAGTACACCTTCAATTCTAGGTTGAAACGTGCAACTTATGTCTCTACATCACAATTATCTCGATATCAGAGTTACTTCCATGGTAAACTGGTCTCGAACCTATCTGGTCCAAACACAATCCTTAGTCATCACTTCTAGGTCTATAGGGTGCCAGCACTTTTGGGGTCATCCCTCTTCCCTCATGCATCAGAGAGTGCCCTACTCATCTACCCTTAGGGTCCCATGAGTTCATGAAGGTGATCAATCTCCTAACCCATGGCCCTCAAGCAATGATAGTTGTTACCTCCCGACCCTATGGTCTTGTGCAACTAGGGAATTAGGAAACTCCTACTTCCATCGGTCTTACCCCTACCTGACCCTAGGATAGACTTAGGATTATATCATAGTACATGTCCAACATAGAACCGTACCCAAGCTTTCATCATCTCTCTTTCTGCATTCATGGGTTGACTTTCATCCTTTCATAGGGATCATGGCAACCTGCCTACCTTGGTCAAGCCCCATACTGGTTACCTCCATGGTAACACATCCACATGTACATAGAGATGGCTATCTATGGGTCTATAGGTTCATTCTCATGCCATGTACTCTTCACTTAGCTTCTCAAGATCCTATGAAACCTTCTTAGGTTACCTCAAAACCAACCAACTGGTAAACCCCCTACCAGAGGGCCCCTCTCCCAGGATGGGAGAAAACTACACCTTGACAACAAAGGTCACAACCATCCTTAGGGTTCACATTCACATGAGCATGCTTAATCCAGCAACTACTAAGGCACCAGAGTACCTACTAAACCATGCTAGGTCACACTTGTTCTCATGCTCAACATCAGATCAATTTAGTCATGAAGGGTTCATCAAACATACCCTTACCTTAAGGGGTTTCTTTAACCTCTACACACTAAGAGTAACATGCTAAAAACTATAGACTCAGAACTCACCTTGAGAATTGGATACACTGCTTCCCCTCTTAGGCCTAGGAACCCTAGGTTCTCCTTTTGATATCCAACTAAATGCTCAAACTCTTAACCATGAATCAATTATGTCCAAGGTATGCCATGTACTCCCATGATCCTTTTATATGAGCAACACCTCAGAGTTGAGTCCTCCTTAAGGACATTCAACTAGGTATACAACCTCACAATAGGGTACTTAAACCTCCTCAGGGTCTAAGGCACTCTTTATCTCATCCAGCAGGTAATCACTTATACCCTGGGTACTAGAAGCATTGTCCTCTCTCTAGGGTTTGGTTCCTCTAAAGGCAACCAAGATATCAACAACCTCTAGGGATCAGGCATACGACAACCACTATCATCCACTTAGGTCACATCATTCTCGACTCCCCACTATTCCTCGAGTTTTGGGGTTTTAGGCATGCACCCTCCCCGTTGGGGTTCTGCTTCCTTTCTCTAGAGCTAATTCCACTTCCAACCATACTGACTAGAGGTCCCTTCTCCATGAAGGCTCATGCTCACAAGAATACCCCTAAGTGGTTGAAGCCTATGCTTAACTCATGTTTGGCTCAAGAGCATCCCTACCCCTTTCATAAGCCATCCATCATGATCTCTTGACCAGAATTTCATCAAGCTATACCGTACTTGCCTAAGCCTATATCGTAACTATAGGTTCTCTAACGTCATCCATGAAGGAGCTATCCTTTGCTATGGCATGCACGACCCTCTCCAGGTTTGGGTCGCCAAAGGTACTAGGGCATGTACCCTCTTATGGCATCCCAAAGGTATGACCAACCAAACCCTCGGTCAATCATGACATATAACTCATCATGTCATCTCCCTCTCTAACCTTCAATTCGGGTTAGGGTTACCATCATCCTCAAAGGATGTGCTAGGTCTTTACCTTTAATGGAGATCTCTACCTCCAAGACTAACTCTCTCTACTCATCCTCCTACCAAGGAGGTCTATCCTCAGGTCTCTCCTGAGGGCAATGACAACTCGTGTCATATGACCTAAGCATGTATCTATTCCTTTTACGCTTACTCTATTAAGCTTATGTCCATGACATCTTATTTACATGCTTTTTATTAATTTGGTGGAGGATTCCTTAATCCTTATCAACCTTACCCATACCTCAAGAGGGTGAGGAGAAGAGAGAAAACTCTAATCCCTAAGATCCTTAATAGAATTTGAGTTGAGAAGGGATGAACAAGATGAGAGAGTTCTAGAGGTATCTTATTTCGATTCATACCCTAAGACTTTGGCCAGGAAGTCACACGGATCCAGGAGTCCTCGTATTCCGACTAGCGGTGCGGAGGAAAATATTGCCAGCCCCCGGTCGTGATCATTTTCTAGACACCTCTGTCTTTTGGATAATCCTCTAATAACTCCCTTGGGTTCTACAGAATTTGTAAAATTTAATAATTATTAATGATTAATTGAGGAACCTAAGCTCTGATACCAATTGTAATGACCCCGCCTCCCGGTAACCCCCAATTAAGGGAGACCGAAAGGTCAGAGCTGTTAACCAATAACCCGGATCAAAGGTTTGACAAATAATCAATTATAATTAATAAACTTTACCAACTAAACTGAAAATCGGTATAAAATAAAACTTTGTTTACCTTTTAAAATATGGGATTTCTAAACTTCTATCCATGAAGATACTAATCTAACTAATCCTCCTGTGCACGTTACTTCTCATTTAATTCCACATATGCCACTTTACTGTTTGTTCTTTTCATTGTACCTAAAATGCCGACAAACAAAACATCGGTCAACCGAAGCTGGTATGTGGGGGAAACAATAATCATGCAAATATGGTAACAACGTAATCATTCAATTAATCATTTAACAACCAAGATTACGTTTTAAGCTATACTACTCAATCCTTACCTATCCCCTAACTCTGTGCTATCCCTGCAGTGGACTTGTATGCTACCTCTCTTTAGGTAGATTCTTACCCCCATGGACCTACCTTACAGGTAGCCAATACCTAGGGTAATAGAGTTGCATGGCACTACCCGAAGGTAGCCCAATATCTAACTCATGATGACTTGATGGTCCTACCCCATTGGTAGCCATTTACTAAGTCATCTAATGACCTGATGGACCTACCCCATTGGCAGCTATTTACTAGGTCAACTATTAAGCCACAGAGGGGACTAGGATCTGAGCTGGTAGGCACATATCTTATGTGATAGTCATAGCCACATTATAGTTTGCATGAATTAAAATCATCCAACAGTTAATTCATGACATCGATGAAAACTTCGGTAAATCTCAGAAAACTAACTCGAGATATTCATAAGTGTAACCACATACTTGATTTGATGATTTCAGAAGCATTAAGAAAATCCAACCAAGCATGCAATCCAAGTAATTCAACAATCACATTATTCCTGAAAAGAATATGTACTCTATTTATTACACTCTTTATCAAGAACCTACTTTATTAACTTGGATTCACTTTCTAGGGTTTCTGTATCCATTTTAGGGTTTCATTTTGCAATTAGGGTTTCCCTTCATCTTTTACCGTATTAAACCCCGATTTTATGCCATTACTCATAAACCCTAATTATCTCATCTATTCTTCAACATATAACCCTATATTCATATTAAAGGCACTTTAATCATCCATTAAGCTTCTTTTTCATTAAAGCTACTATTTTTATCCCTTTAATCCATGACAAGATCATTATACACATTTATCATTAATTCAAAGTTCATTAGGGTTTAATTAACATATGAACTCATTTTTCCATCAATTCTACCTTTTATTCATGAAAAGACCTTAATTACTACATTTAGGGTATTTATCCAGAATTAAGGACTTTCATTTACAAATAACTTAGAACCAACATTTAACAATCATATTTTCACATTTTTCCAATTAAATATGATTTTATCCTCCTTTACCCTAAGTTAGGGTTTCTAAATTATTTGATCATTCTCATATGAGGTAAAACCCTAAAACATGCAATTCTACATCTAGATCAGGTTCAAATCTAACATTATCATTCAACATGTTATTAACACTTCAATTAATCCATTAAGCATTCTAGATTCAACCTTTAATCACAAATAGATTTTTTAACTTAACTTTAATGCATTTTTCATTAACTTATAGTACTCTTTCAATTAGGAACGGAATCTATCTTTAATACCATTTTTATTAGATTCCTCTCATTTTTCTGAGCAAAATACATATATTATTTGCTGTTATTGGATTTACGAATAGCAAGATATCATTTTTGCATTAAAACACTTACTGGAGCCAATCAAACGCTGCCACGTCGCCTCCTTCTCTGCAGCTTAGGCGCCGAAATTGGAAACATAACCAAAAGACGCAAACGCCCCTCCTTAAGTGGCCGGATCTTCAATGCCCAGAGAGGCATAACTGTCCAACTGGCCTGGGTCACCCTCAACCTCATGAACCCTACTCTGCGGCCGACTGTAGCAGCGCGAGAGGTCTCTTCCTCACCTCCCCCGCACCCCTAGAGCGCCGACTTCGATTCCCTTGGTCTCTGCCGCCCTCCGCCACACCTGCGGGGGTCCGTAGCTGTAGCCGAGGAGGTCAGAATCGGGCCGACGGCTGCGCCCAACGCGGAACAAGGCTGCAGGTCCGCTGGACGATGTGAGTAGAGAGGGAAGCAAGGTAAAGGTGGCTGACCACCCCGGATCTTCAGGGTTGCTTCGTGCTTCCACCAAGATTGCGCCGCAGCCGCTACAGCCCCCGAAACCTCCCTATACTTTGTTAGTTAGGGTTTTTGTAAGAAATTGTGGAAGAAGAGAATAAAGCAAGGTATGGGATCTTCTAGGCTTTGTCCACGATCTTCTCCTTATATAGGGAGGGTAAAAAAAAACCCAGTATGGCTTGCCCATGAAGAAACGCAGCCCCTTTCCAAAAGGAATTTGATTTCGTCATTACCAAGCAAATTCCTCTTTCTCTCTCTAATAAACATCTCTTTGATATACCTTATTTCTTGAATATTTTTGGAATACAAAAATCCTTACTCTCTTTATTCTTTCCTTTTAGTTATTTGTCACAAAATTAGGTTTTCTTTTAATAGAAGATACCACCTTTTGAAAACAACACAAAATTCATTAATAATGTATCCCTTTTATCCTTTTATTTTGCAATTTGGTATTTTCTCTTTCTTTCCTCTTTATTGGGACTCCTTGGATCCCAAGAAACTCAAATATTTCGAAATTCTTTTTATTGGATATTTATTATCCTTCTAGATGCATCTTTATGCATTATTTCACATTATCTTGTCTATTTCTCATTAAAATAACTCTTTTTGAGAATCTTTCTTTATTTCTCTCTCATTGGCATTCCCTTTAACATTAAAAATACTTGGGATACGAAATTCCTCACAGGTTAACTCAATTATACCTCTTTTCACTTGTTTTCCACATTTTATCATTATTTCCAATTTCTTTCTTAAGAAAGAAATACTTTATTGATCGTTTCTTTTCTTATTGCTTTTCTTTACAACCTTAGACTCCTTGGAACCCAAGGAATCCAAGAGGCACGAAATCCCTCTTTGGATTTGCCTTCTAGAGGTTTCCACATCATTCTTTTCTCAAAAACTCAATTATTCGTTTACTAAATGAATTTCCTTATTATTGGGCCCAATAGCCAATAAAGCCCACAACACAATCATCAAGGCTATTGTAAAAAAAATTACATCATTATTTGTCCAATTCTTTGTAGTACGAGAAATTACATTCCTCAGAAATTGAACCCAAAATTGGGGTTGTAACACTAGTCCTAAACATGTATGATTCATCTTATATAATCTCTTTTCATTTTGTTATTCACCCTATGTCCCCCTTGGTCTTGCCCCATGGACTTCCACGGTGGAAGGTACTTCATGTATCTAAGGAACCTCTCTTTTTCCTCTTTTTTGATCTAAGGGGAGTTATATCTTACTTGGAGCATGGATTTTGGAACTTTGGAGGGATGATCTAGGATATAGAATCATTATGGAAGAATTCTCGTGACCTCCTTGTATGTCCACAATTAGTAACAACATAAGAGGCGAGTGATATATCATTCCTAGCATTCTTTTGCCTACTAGTTCATGCAAATCCATAAATCTTGTTTAAAACTTGATTGGCATGCCTAAAGATTGAATCTTTGTGAATTATTTTGCTGACATGTAATATGATTTTCAACTTTTATATCTTCCCGTATATCTTGATCATGAATCCTTATGATATGGACCTTCTCTCTTTGGTTTAAGGTTAAAAATCTGAAATTTGTGCATCAATAGTTCAGTTTGTTCTAAATCTTGTTCTATGACCTCCTAATGTGCTTAAAGATGATGCTTTGACAAAAGTTTGTATAAGTATACTAGATTGAGGAAATGTTATGTAATTATTAAACTTCTGGAGTTACTTCCTGATGCTATTTATATGACCAAATAATCATGTACTTGTCAAAATTAATACAAGTGAAATTGCTACTAAATATGTCATAATTGTGGTGTATTAATATCATATGAAAGGAATGTATCTATGAATGGAATAATTAGTTATTATAAGATGATAAACACTTTTATAAGTCCTTAATATAACCATTACACTCCTGGAAGTTCCTTTGAGTTATGTTTGTAATCTCAAAGTAGGTTATCTATGCATAGAGGTGGCACATATTATGTACAATAATGTTTATAATGGAACTCTCTCATACTTTTGAATTTGAATCTGAAAATTCGTATGGTGGTGTAAAACTATAATGTGAATTGTAGTACATAACTTCAAATAGTTTATATGTTTTACATGGTATTGAACCTAATGTGGATTTTTATGAAGCAATTACCAATTTTATGTCTAGTGTTGGGACTGTATCTCCTAGTGAGTATTTAGAATTATAAGATGAACCATATTATACTTTCTAAAGATGTTTGTTCTCACTTGATCTTTTGTAAATGAGAAAGTAATTTCTTAATCAAGAGATATAATCATATAACATGGAGGATGTAATGACCCCGCCTCTCGGTAACCCCCAATCAAGGGAGACCAAGAGGTCAGAGGCGCTATCCCAATATTTTAGGATCCATGGTTTAACATTTAATCAATAATAATTATCAAATTCTACTATTACTAAACTGAAAATATGGAATAAAATAAAACTAATTGCATACCTTATAAAATTTGGATCTAGACTTCTATCCACAGAGAAAGTCTACCTAACTAATACTCCTTGATCAGTTTAGTTGTATCTTCACAAATTTCAAATTATTGTTTGTCCATTTTCAGAATGTACCTAAAACACCGAAAAACAAAATGTTGGTTAGTATATTTCTATACTGGTATGTGGGGAACAATCACAATTTCAAAAATAGTTTCTAACAACCTAATAATCACAAATAATTGATTAACCATCCAAATTACGCTTTCAATGTGACTTATCAACCGCTTTTGCCCTTAACCCTAGATTACCCTCTCTTAGGGTTTTGTCCTTGCAAGGGACATAAGGACACCTTCTCCATCCTGAGCTTGGTGCCTGGGGTCACCTCTCAAGGTGCCCAATGGTCTTCCCTCTAGGGCTTGACCAAATCAAACCTTCCCTTCGGGGCTTGGTCTTGCAACATACATTAGGGTGGCATGTAGGTTATAGAAACACATTCATATTTAACTGTGATACTCTAGGGACTTTATAGGATTGCATAATTGAACATCCAACAATTTAGGTTGCAATCAATCCAGAAACATTCGAGAAACATCATGAAACTAAAGGTGATTATTCATAAAGTAACCACATACCTGATTTGAAGATTTCACAAGCAATAAGCAAATCTAACCAAGAAAGCAATCCAAGTAAGTAGTTCAACCACACAATCAAGAATCATGAAAAGCATATGTACTATTTTTACTACACACTTTATCAAGAATCTACTTTATTGACTTGGATTCACTTTCTAGGGTTTGTAGTCCGAATTAGGGTATCATTAGGGTTTATCTACAACTTTTCTCCATTATAACTACCAAAACCCAAAAAACAACATATCTAGAGCCAAAACCCTAATTATTCAACTTAATCACATTAGAGCCTTTTTATCATCTACTAGTCTTGATATTAATTAGATATCAGTTTTATACAACAGATCTCAAATTATATCTCATAAAAACCCATTAACGCCTAGATTAGGGTTTCTAAGCCCATTAATGCTCATTAGCATTTCAAAAACCCTAAATTAAGCTATTTAGCCCATGGATTATCTACTTACATATTCAAAACATCTTTTTATTAACATCAGGTTGATATGTTCGTAGATTATCCACATTACTCCTCTCGATTTCATAGAATCATCAAATTAGGGTTTTTCCACATTATAAAGCATCATGATTAGAAATTTTAACTACTTTTCTAACTATAATCAGATTCATGCTATTAAACTATTTTTACTGAATTCTTCACGTTCTCCTAATCCAATTTCATATATAATACTTCTCAATTTGAGTTAGCAATATTTAGTTATGATTTATGCAAAATAGATTACCTCTCATCCAATCATTGGCTGCCACGTGAGTAGCTTGGTCCGGCCCGGCCAACCAGCTTCTGCCAACTCAACGACTCACTCCAGTGAGGTTGAGTCTGTTAATTAGAGGAAAGACCATTCTTCCCTTCCTTCTCTTTGTCAGGGTCGTAGGTAAAGAAGTCATTCTCGCGGAGTTCATCTTCAACCCCACATCTAAGCGAGCAGTTCACAACACCATGGAGGTGGTCAACCTCGATGTTCAATTCCACCTCCCGACCTCTAAAGATCCAGGCAAAATCCTGATGGTCTCCACCCTTCTTCGACAGACATGCTCAGTGGCTCGACATCATCTCTGACACTGAGAGTCAACCACTTCTCCACACTTCCCCTCACGGCCAGAGCAGGCGACCAGGGTTGACTCACTGGCTTGCCCAAACCTGTTTGGCTCGCCGCAATAGTCTCGTACCTTCCATCAGTAATCCCAAGTCGGCCAATTTCTCCCGATGTTGATGGGAGGTCGAAGCACAAAAGAGGGGTCTTTAGGGGAGGTAGCAGGCTGCAGAGATGCTACAGAGTCACCGACCGCGAATTGATCGACTCAGAGTTCTCTCTTCTCCGCAGGGAGACTACATAGCCTCTTTTATAGGTTCTCTCAGGTAGGATGTAAGGTCTACAATCCCCCCTAGAGACCTATCCATGTAGGTATTTGGGTATTCTTCCTATTGAGGGAGATACCAACACTGTTATGGCTCAACTGGTCAGTTTCCTACTCCCAAATGTTATGGGAGAGGTTTCGATCAAAATTATAGATCCAGTAGGGAAATATATGAAGGGAAGAAAAGGATGCACTGTAGAGTCCTTTACTTTTTGGAATAGAGGAAGGAGATGACTCTCCCACCTTAGATCTTAGATCAGACGTTCAGGGTGCCTAGCAAGCACGCGTTATATTTAATGTAAATTCCCTTTTCCTTTCTACTTTAAGAATTCTTACAAAAATTATTTCTCCTAAACCGCTTATCTGTTTGATCCCAAATTTTAGAGGAAAGTCCATACTGACTTAAACTACTTGTGTTCCAAGTTTGGGACTCACACTCAAAAGTATGAGGGGATTTTCTTCATATGTAAGTTATATCTTAATAAGGCATATTTTGAGCATAATTTCTCTATCCTAATCTTATTTTTTCTTTATTTTGATTTCTTTTACCATTATTAACCATGTGGAGTCAAAATCTCATTCATAATGATTCCATTATCCATATTTTCACATATTTTTTATATTTTCATCATTATCTCAACTTTCCTTCTGAAAAATGCTTTATTTGATTTTATCTTTTTCTTCTCCTATTATCTTTGCAACTTGGACTCCTTGGAACCCAAGAAATCCTAAAGATACAAAATCCCTCCTTAAAGGATAATTCTCAGCCTTCTAGATGCTTCCACATCTTTCTTTTCTCATTATCATAGTTATTCTTTTACTAACTGAATTCCTTTTATTTCCTTTTTCTTGTTATTGGGCCCAATAGCCAATAAGGCCCACAAAACAAATAAGAAAGGCTATTATAAATGAAATCCATTCATTCAAATCAAATCACACAATTATTGTTCATATGTGTTTAATAGGAGAAATTGCATTTCCCACCAGAAGAACTTGAAAATTGGGGTTGTAACATCCTTCACCTCTTATAGGAATTTTGCCCCCAAAATTCCACCGAACAAACAAGCAAACAGGACACGACTTTCTCATGTCCATCATCGGCTCCCATGTGGCTTCATCACCTCCATGATGCTTCCAAAGAACCTTTATCATCATATATTCTTACATCTGAGTTCTTTCTCACCTTGGCACCACATACCCTCATAGGTGACTCAGGATATTTTAGCCTCACCAGAAGCTCAATAGATTCATGGCTCAGTACATGGATCGGGTACGTCACATAGTGCTCTAGATTGGATACAAGGAACACATCACACATCATGTTATCCTGAGGGGTAAGGCTAAACATAAGCATCTCCATCTCAAATGGACCCATGTATCGGGGACTCATCTTTCTCAGCTATAGCTCAAAGGAGTCAGGTTTTCATAACACATGTCCTCCCACAGTGCACTGCATGTCAGTCTGCTTCACAGCAGCTCAAGACTCTTATCACCCCTGGGCTTTCTCAGCCATTGCATGATCAAAGAAACTTCATCTGCACACACTGTGGTCTCTCTGACCTTACAAGGTCCTCTCACCGACATCATCCTAATGAAACAGTGATTGACACAACCTTCCTAATAGAGCTTTTTACACCCCAATACTAGCTATGGTGGCTATCATTACAAGTAAACTCTCTTAGGGCAGGAACTGCTCCCATGTATCACCCGAATGAGCACACACACTCTCATCAGACCCTCTATTTTGGATCATACTCTCTTGACTGTCTATCAGTCAGGGGTGATACATTGTGCTAAACTTCAAGCTAGCATCGAGTTCTTCGTCTACCTACTTCCACCGCATGGAAGTGATCTTGAGGTCATGCTCTAGATATTGAACTCAATATGGGTGTAGTTGAACTATCTCTCTCTCATGAACATAGTTCAACTCGATCTGTCACTTTGACAACGCTCTCTCTATTAGCCAAGGGGTTAGGTCAACTTGGTAAGGCAATTTACCATAACCCTTATTGCATCCTGACCTCTCTTGGTCCAGGGGAGACTCACCACAACGTCTATGGTGATTCACTCCCATTCCCTCTTGCGGATTTTCATTATCTGTAGCAACTCACAGGGTTATGTATGTTAGTCCTTTACTTCCTTGCATACATGGTGAGAAGCCACATGCAACTCTATATACACTTCTCCTCAGCTACTCAAAGGAATACTACAACCTCTGGCTATCTTAGTGGTACCACAACATATGGTGAACTTATAATCATGATCTCCTGCATGTCATGATTTTCTCAAGGTTGACTCCTCAGAAACCCTAAAACACTCTAGTCGTGGGTTCCATCACCTTCCTTTTCAAAGAGGTGTATCGGAGGTTCTAACCACCATCCTTCCATCTCATCAAACTTTAGGCTGGCTAACCAAGAAACCACTAACGTGACCAATGGTCTGGTGGTACCAGAGTGTTATCCCTATACATCTCACGAACTTAGGGTTCACTTAACAACCCCTTCTAGTCTCTCTACTGGATAACCAAGATAGCTGCATTTTGACTAAGAGCATCCATTACCCCTTACATCCTTATGTACTAGGTAACGGTGAAGACATAAACCTTCATATAATCCACTCATCATCCTCATCTTGGATTTTGGTCTAACTGAGTCAAGAAAACTCCGAGCTCATCATCTTGGTTATCAAACTCAAACTTATATAACTCATGAATTTCATACTGCCCTTGATAAGAACGTCCTCATGGTGACTATCTTAGTTCTTCTCGTGTTTGTAAACCATCCATTCCATGTACTCTCTAAAAAGGTATAATACTACCTCTATCCTCAACCTTCATAGCCATGTTTCAACTCGCTTCATCTTTACCCTTAGTGTATGGCATGCGTATTGCCCTATCTCTCACCCCCATAACGAGAGGAAATAAGAATTTTCCTGCAGTCCAAATATAGAGTTCATCCTATTCCAAGAGTAGAGATGGTGCACCACACATCAGCAGTATACTTTCCAATCGAAGTTGAAATGTACATCACATGTTACCACATCTTGAATATCTCCAATCTATGTTTACATCCATGTAAAAGCCATTCCCAAACACTCTTGGGTCTTCATATTACTGATATACACAATCCTTAGTCATCTCCTCAAGGTCTGTAGGGTGTCGGTACTTTTGGGGTCATCCCTCTTCCCTTATGCATCCAGGGAGTGCCCACATCATTTTCCCTTTGAGTCCCATGAGCTCATGAAGGTGATCAATCTCCTAACCCAAGGTCCTTGGACAAAGATACTTTTTACCTCATGACCCTATGGTCTTGTGCATCTAGAAACCAGACAACTCCTACTCCCATCGGTCTTATCCCTACCTGACCTTGGTATTGACTTAGGATTCTATCATGGTACATCTCAAACTTGAATCCCTACCCAAAACTCCATCATCTCTCTGGGCATACATAGTCAAACTTACATCCTTTTATAGGGATCATGGTGACCTACCTAACTTGGTCTGGCCCCATACATGTTACCTCCATGTCAACATAACCTCATGCCCCTTAGAGATGGTCACACATGGTGTTGGTATGTATGCCCATAGAGCAAGTCATGTGATGATTGTAATGGGATACTTTGTAAATGATTTGAATAATAATAAAGGCAATTTCCAATCTATATGTTTAAACTATTTCTGAGATGATGGTGTAACATGATAGATGTCTAAAGAATGTTTTGACTCCATGATGTATGCTTTTAGGTTAAGGACCTAAACGATGAGATCATACAGATGTTAAGAGTATACATTCTTGTTTAGTCCCTAGTCGGTTGTTATTGTGGAAATAACCATAGACATCAATAACACTGAAGACTACATTGCGTGTTGGTTGATGACAGAATCTCATTAGTCATGATATGGTGATATCAAACCAATCACATATGTACTTGTTAGAGAACAAGGTACCGGACAGACCCACCGTGAGAGTGACACATGGAACCATGACTTGGTAGTCACAGTCAGCTTTTACAGTCATGGTGGTGAGTGTGATTCTTAGACCTGAAATCACTACACTCAACACATGTCGTTGGGTACACCTTGACATCATCAAACGCAATCCTGAAACATGGGTTGTTATAAAGGTGATGATTGGGTGGCTTTGACACATGGGGATTTTGAGGGGTGAGTGATAGATATGGGATTTGTCCCTCCTAAGGGAGTTTGATATCCTTGGCCACTTGATGAGTAGGATTGAGAAAGGCATGCGCATGCACGTGTGAATCAATATGTGATATTGATGTCACACACATCTCACTCAGTCTGCTCTGAGATCAAGGAAATGAATGAACGTTGACAGCATGATTGTTCCATGCCTCGAGTTCATTCAGGATATCAGTGACAAAGGAATTATACATTCACTGTAACACCATTCACGGATTGTAGGATTGAAATTTGTTCTCCAACTTTCTATTTCACTTGGGTAGCACTAATGTGTGACTAGGCACCGCTCTTTGCTTGTGAAGTCATAAGTGTTATGGACTTTCACTGCCAACGTGAAATGGACCTGCAGGGTCACACACATAGGATTTAACCTGGAAGAGGAATTTTGTCCACAAGACATGTTTAGATTGATTACTAAAGGAGTTTAGTAGTTCAATTAAACACTCAATTAATCGATAGCTCAATATCATAATGTTCAAGGTGTTGGACACATTGATTGGAGTATCAGATTGATTGAAATCACATTTGACTGATTCTGCACAACCTGCACTCCCAACCGATCGGTTCATGTGATGAACCGGTCGGCTGAGGTTGCTGAACCGGTCGGCTCAATTGTTGAACCGATCGGCTCATGCGCAGAATGAAACGAGCGGTTCAAGTGTTGAACCGATCGGTTCAATTGGTGCAATCGAGCAACTTGGGAAAGTCAGGTCGGTGAGAATTTTCCTTGCGTTTCACTTGCCCAATTTGATTGGAACAAGGATTGGTATTCGATACCAATTAGAAACAAAAGAAGGAAAGTCAATCCGGGATCGACCAGGACCACCAACCGACCGGTTCACTTGTGAACCGACCGGTTGAGGTGTCCCAACCGATCGGTTGGTGCTCCAACTGACTGGTTCAGGTCCCCAACCAACCAGTTCACTTGTGAACCGATCGGTTCAGGTTGCGAGTTGGTTGCTTTTTTGGAAAATCTCGCACCCTTCTACTCCTGCTTTTAGTCCCATATTGTCAGGGATAGAGAACCATGTCCCATGACCCGCCTATATATATAGGGGTATTGGGGGCTTCTCAGAGTACAACTCAGTGCAAGCCGGTTGTTCTGCAAAGTTTTTGTTCTCTATGGTTTTGGTAACCAAGAGAGAGCCCGAGCAAGTGCTTCCCGCAAAGGGAGGTGCAGTAAGGGAAAGACAACTGTAGTTGCAATTGGCAGCAGGAGAGTGTCTTGGCGACTAGTACGTCAACAGGAGGGTGCGACTCCTTCCACTTCCTTGTGGGACAAGGAGTGTGGCATTCCAGGTGGTCCGTGTGGACTACTTCAGAGGCGGGAGGTCCTGTCGCTTAGGAGGACAACTGTCATCCGACAGTATGGTAGGAGGAGGAGTCTTCAGTCCCGGTGTGACCAGGAGCTGCACAGACACCGTCCAAGACCGGAGTTGAAGACCGCACAAGGCACGAGGTACTATCGCCGAGCAAGACTCGGGACAAGGTATGATTCACAAACCATCTTTCCTATTATATAGACGTTGAAGCGATTCCTTTCGTGCTGGGTTTTGGGGAGAAAATTTTGTTTCCGCTGCTTCTCTGCCTCCTCTAAAACCCAACAGTGGTATCAGAGCCAGGTCAACCGCTCTATATTTTAGGATTATCGATATGATCGATTTTGGTTTGTCGCCTTTATTTATTTCATGCGATGCGAATAATATCGGCTTTATACATGTCTAATCCACAAATCCCTAATATACATATATGATATGTAATATTAATGCACTCGATATGCGTCGTCCTTAAACGAGTTTTGTGGTGGATGTGTAGCATGATTATGGCCTATAAACCCCTATATCTGTGTGTGGTTGTTTGTGTGGTTGCTTGCATCTCGGTCTGCGCACCGATTCCCTTCTCCTATTCCTGATGCAACTTGAAATAATTCGAGAATTCTTTTCCTACCTTTGCTCCCCCCGAATGTAACTCGGGGTTTCACAATTCAATTGTAAATAGGATAGATTTTATTTCCTGTTATATCAAAGAACGAAGGATGACCTGAAGACGATCGGTTCAAGGCATGAACCGATCGGTTGGTGATTCAGATGACCAGTTTGAGGAACGAGACGAGCGGGTGGTGATCAAAGGAGATGCATGACGACCGGTGAACCGATCTGCTGGAGGCGCCAGTCGATCGGCTGGTGGCACCCGAACAACCAACCTGATGGCGAGCCGATCGATCATGGAGATGAGCTGATCAAACCCAGAAAGGCAGGCACATATTTCATCTTGTATAGGTTGCATATGATGTAGACCTAGATGACTGTGATTCCTCTTGGCTCGAGGAATCCCAATAGGATGGCCATAATCATTTCTTTTTATCGTTTTGCATGTTTTCTGTGGGATATAGCATGTATATGATACTTACTATATATTGTGGTGATTGGATATGTATATGTATATAAAAACCAAATCCCTCATTAAATATTAAGTTTTAGATGCCTTCCAAATGTGACACACGTGAAAAGATTGATCGACCAAGTGTGGGCACGCCCAAGCGTGGTGCACCGTCTATCTCGTGGAAGTGTGAAGGATGAATGTGTGGGTCTGCCCAAGCAGGGTGCATGTTCATCGTGTTGGCTTTGGGTCGGACTTAACAAGGTGACCTAGATAGGATCTAGCACCTTGAGGCATGGAGATGATCATGGCAAGGAGTTGCATATAACATCTTTCAAGAGTTGCATATTATGCAATTGGCAAGAGTTGCCTACCTGGAAGATATGAGTTGTGGGTGACAGCCCAAGCAGGTCCATGGCTCAGAGGATTTCGGGATCTTGACCCACTAGAAGATTGTACGCTGCAATCTTCCGAATTGATGGCGAGGGCTATCAATTTGAGTCAAAATAGTGGGAGCGGTAATTAATTAAAGGTCTAATTAACTATCGTCAAATTTATTCAAATCAAATCAAAAGGAGTTTTGACAAATGCAAATTTTCTCTTATAGAATGGCAAAAGAATCATCTTTTAAAATGGGAAAATTAATTGAGAATAAATTCCATAACTGGTTGAGGACTGTGAGAAATGTTCTGGACAATCCAGATACACCAGGAGCCTTAGAATCCACTCTATGTACGCTTAATGCGTTAGTGAAGAAGAAAGTAGGTAAGGGAGAGAAGTGTTCTCTCACCAAACTAATTTCTTTTACATGGAGGGGATGGAAGGAACAATGGAAGAAGAAGTCAGAGATAGAGATCTATACTTCTGTTGTATACGTGATAGAGATTAACTTTACTACTTCCTCGTCATGGGTACTTGATACCGGATGCGGATCTCACATTTGTTCAAATGTGAAGGATCTTAAGAGAAGTAGGCCTTTGGGGAAAGGTGAGGTTGAACTACGTGTTGCTAATGGGACAAGGGTTTCCGCAAGTGCCGTAGGAACTTATGAGTTAACTCTACCTAGTGGGCTAATAATAGAGTTGAAGAACTACTATTATGTACCCACCATAAATAGGAATATCATTTCCGTCTCTTGTTTGGACAAGGATGGATTTGAATTTCTTATTAAGAATGGAAATTGTTCCATTTCTAAAGATGGGATCTTTTATGGCAGTGCCCCAATGTCTTATGGTCTATACTTGATGGATCTAGAGACAAGTGTATACAACGTAAACACCAAAAGGCAAAAACTCAACAACTCAAACGAAACATATATTTGGCATTGTCATCTAGGGCACATAAATGAGAAGCGCATTTCTAGACTCCATAAAGATGGTTATCTAGACTCTTTTGATTATGAATCAATAGAGACATGTGAGTCTTGTTTATTGGGTAAGATGACCAAGAATCCCTTTTCAGGTAAAGGTGAGAGAGCTAGTGATCTATTAGGACTCATACATACTGATGTATGTGGACCTTTTAGAACTAATGCTAGAAATGGGTATCAATACTTCATTACCTTTACTGATGACTTCAGTAGGTATGGCTATGTGTACCTGATGAAACATAAGTCAGAAACCCTTGAAAAGTTCAAGGATTTCATGAATGAAGTACATAACCAACTTGGTAAAAGTATTAAGGCACTTCGATCTGATCGAGGTGGAGAATACTTAATCCAGGAGTTTGAGGACCTTCTGCGAGCCCGTGGTATTGTATCACAATGGACTCCGCCTGGAACACCAGAGCATAATGGTGTATCTGAAAGAAGGAATCACACATTGTTGGATATGGTGCGATCAATGATGAGTTTTGCTGATCTTCCAATTTCTTTCTGGGGTCATGCTCTTGAAACCTCTGCGTTTACGCTTAACTGTGTACCATCTAAATCGGTTCAAAAGATACCATATGAGATATGGACTGGGAAGCATCCTGATTTGTCTTTTCTGAAGATTTGGGGTTGTGAGGCTTACGTTAGGAAAATGTTTCCTGATAAGCTTGGACCCAAATCCGATAAATGTTATTTTATTGGATACCCCAAGGAAACGAGAAGATACTATTTATACCACCCTACTGACAACAAAGTGTTTGTTGCCAGGACAACTTTGTTCCTAGAGAAGGAATTTATTTCCAAAGGAAGCAGTGGGAGGAAAATAGAGCTTGAAGAGGTTCAAGCCCAACAAGAAAACATTGAACCCGTAGATGTACCAGAGGAAAATGCAGATTCACAAGGTGTTGTGGAATCTCAATCTCCTCAGGTAACACAAGGACCTCGTAGATCTAGTAGGACCCACCTTGAACCTGAGAGGTTTGGATACCTTGTGACTAAGGAAGGTGGTGAGTTGATCATAGATGATGATCCAACTACTTACGTAGAGGCTATGGAGGGACCAGATTCTAAGAAATGGCTTGAGGCCATGAGATCCGAGATGGAATCCATGTACTCCAACAAAGCATGGACTTTGGTGGAACCACCCGAAGGGGTAAAACCCATAGGGTGCAAGTGGGTCTTTAAGAAAAAGACCGACATGGATGGAAATGTGCAAACTTATAAAGGCAGATTGGTTGCGAAGGGATTTCGACAAGTTCAAGGTGTTGACTATGACGAAACCTTTTCTCCAGTTGCCATGATTAAGTCCATCAGGATCATGCTTGCTATTGGAGCTTATTATGACTATGAGATTTGGTAGATGGATGTTAAAACCGCATTCCTTAACGGGAATATACATGAGGATGTGTACATGACACAGCTTGAAGGTTTTGTAGATCCAAAGAATGCCAATAAAGTCTGTAAGCTGCAAAGGTCAATCTATGGATTGAAGCAAGCATCTCGGAGTTGGAATCTTCGATTTGATGAGGAAGTCAAAGTGTTTGGCTTTATTCAAAATGAAGATGAACCTTGTGTGTACAAGAAGGTTAGTGGGAGCTCAATCACATTCCTCATATTGTATGTGGATGACATAGTTTTGATGGGGAATGATGTCTTAGCCTTAGAGAAGGTAAAGACTTGGCTTGGGAAAACTTTCTCAATGAAGGACTTAGGAGAAGCATCCTATATTCTAGGAATTAAGATCTATAGAGATAGATCTAGAAGGCTTCTCGGACTAAGTCAAAGCACGTACATCGACAAAGTGCTGAAGCGGTTCAGCAAGGAGAACTCGAAGAGAGGCAACATCCCCATGCTACATGGAGTCACTGTCTCTAGAGCTCAATGTCCCCAATCTTGTGAAGAGAGGGAGCGGATGAATGGGATCCCATCTGCATCAGCCATCGGATCCATCATGTACGCTATGTTGTTCACACGCCCACATGTCTCGTATTCTCTCATCATGACGAGCAGGTACCAGTCAGATCCCGGGGATGCTCACTGGACAGCCGTAAAGAACATCCTCAAGTACTTGCGAAGGACTAAGGATCAGTTTCTTGTTTACGGCGGCGAGGAAGAGCTGGTTGTAAAGGGTTACACCGATGCAAGCTTCCAAACCGATAAAGATGATTACAAATCGCAGTCAGGATTTGTGTTTTTCCTTAATAATGGAGCTGTGAGCTAGAAGAGTTCCAAGCAAGAAACAGTTGCCGATTCTACTACAGAGGCCGAGTATATTGCTGCTTCACATGCAGCAAAGGAGGCTGTGTGGATCAGGAAGTTCATTTCTAAACTTGGTGTAGTTCCCAGTAGCTATGATGCAATTGATCTTTATTGTGACAATAATGGAGCTATTGCACAAGCTAAGGAGCCCAGATCACATCAGCGGTCCAAGCACATACTGCGGCGCTTCCATCTCATACGAGAGATCGTACAGTGAGGAGATGTGAAGATTTGCAAAGTACCAACTAAAGACAACATAGCTGATCCACTGACTAAGGCCCTTTCTCAACAGAAGCATGATGGTCATGCTAGGTCACAAGGACTGTGTTTCCTTGGTGACTGGCTCTAAGTGCAAGTGGGAGTCTGTTGGTATGTATGCCCATAGAGCAAGTCATGTGATGATTGTAATGGGATACTTTGTAAATGATTTGAATAATAATAAAGGCAATTTCCAATCTATATGTTTAAACTGTTTCTGAGATGATGGTGTAACATGATAGATGTCTAAAGAATGTTTTGACTCAATGACGTATGCTTTTCGGTTAAGGACCTAAACGATGAGATCATACGGATGTTAAGAGTATACATTCTTTTTTAGTCCCTAGTCGGTTATTATTGTGGAAATAACCATAGACATCAATAACACTGAAGACTAGATTGTGTGTTGGTTGATGACAGAATCTCATTAGTCATGATATGGTGATATCAAACCAAGCACATAGGTACTTGTTAGAGAACAAGGTACCAGACAGACCCACCGTGAGAGTGACACATGGAACCATGACTTGGTAGTCACAGTCAGCTTTCACAGTGATGGTGGTGAGTGTGATTCTTAGACCTGAAATCACTACACTCAACACATGTCGTTGGGTACACTTTGACATCATCAAACGCAATCCTGAAACATGGGTTGTTATAAAGGTGATGATTGGGTGGCTTTGACACATGGGGCTTTTAAGGGGTGAGTGATAGATATGGGATTTGTCCCTCCTAAGGGAGTTTGATATCCTTGGCCACTTGATGAGTAGGATTGAGAAAGGCATGCGCATGCACATGTGAATCAATATGTGATATTGATGTCACACACATCTCACTCAGTCTGCTCTGAGATCAAGGAAATGAATGAACGTTGACAGGATGACTGTTCCATGCCTCCAGTTCATTCAGGATATCAGTGACAAAGGAATTATACATTCACTGTAACACCATTCACGGATTGTAGGATTGAAAGTTGTTCTCCAACTTTCTATTTCACTTGGGTAGCACTGATGTGTGACTAGGCACCACTCTTTGCTTGTGAAGTCATAAGTGTTATGGACTTTCACTGCCAACGTGAAATGGACCTGTAGGGTCACACACATAGGATTTAACCTGGAAGAGGAGTTTTATCCACAAGACATGTTTAGATTGATTACTAAAGGAGTTTAGTAGTTCAATTAAACACTCAATTAATCGATAGCTCAATATCATAATGTTCAAGGTGTTGGACGCATTGATTGGAGTATCGGATTGATTGAAATCGCATTTGACTAATTCTGCACAACCTGCACTCCCAACCGACCAGTTCATGTGATGAACCGGTCGGCTCAATTGTTGAACCGATCGGCTCATGCACAGAGTGAAACGAGCGGTTCAAGTGTTGAACCGATCGGTTCAACTGGTGCAATCGAGCAACTTGGGAAAGTCAGGTCGGTGAGAATTTTCCTTGCGTTTCACTTGCCCAATTTGATTGGAACAAGGATTGGTATTCGATACCAATTAGAAACAAAAGAAGGAAAGTCAATCTGGGATCGACCAGGACCACCAACCGACTGGTTCACTTGTGAACCGACCGGTTGAGGTGTCCCAACCGATCGGTTGGTGCTCCAATCGACCGGTTCAGGTTGCGAGTTGGTTGCTTTTGTGGAAAATCCCACACCCTTCTACTCCATCTTTTAGTCCCATATTGTCGGGGACAGAGAACCCTGTCCCATGACCCGCCTATATATAGGGGTATTGGGGGATTCTCAGAGTAAAACTCAGTGCAAGCCGATTTCTCTACAAAGTTGTCGTTCTCTCTGGTTTTGGTAACCAAGAGAGAGCCCGAGCACGTACTTCCTGCAAAGGGAGGTGCAGCAAGGGAAAGACAACTGCAGTTGAAATTGGCAGAAGGAGAGTGTGTTGGTGACTAGTACGTCAACAGGAGGGTGCGACTCCTTCCACTTCCTTGTGGGACAAGGAGTGTGGAGTTCCAGGTGGTCCGTGTGGACTACTTCAGAGGCGGGAGGTCACTGCCACTTAGGAGGACAACTGTCATCCGACAGTCCGATAGGAGGAGGAGTCTTCAGTCCCAGTGCAACCAGGAGCTGCACAGACACCGTCCAAGACCGGAGGTGAAGACCGCACAAGGCGCGAGGTATTGTCGCCGAGAAAGCCTCAGGACAAGGTATGATTCACAAACCATCTTTCCTATTATATAGACGTTGACGCGATTCCTTTCGTGCTGGGTTTTGGGGAGAAAATTTTGTTTCCGCTGCTTCTCTGCCTCCTCTAAAACCCAACACATGGGTCTATGGATTTGTCCTCATTCTATGTGCTCTCCATTTAGCTCCTCAAGCTCCTAAGAGAGACCTCATTAGGTTACCTAAAACCTGATACTCACCCTACAGAAGGATCCATCCCTAGGATGGGACAAAACTATCTCTTGATAGAAACAAAGGTCACAAACGTCCCTACGTCCAAGGTTTACATCATCATGTGCATGCTTATCCCTATCAAGACAATAAGGCACGTAGCTAGAAAGAAGACCACCAACTAAACCATGCTAGGTTTCCTTGATATGTCATACTAGTTCCTATTCCTCAACATTGGACCAATATCATGCATGCATATGTCACCAACCTATGCGTGAGGGGTTCATTAATCCTATAACTTAGGCAAGGGGTTTCGTTTTCCTCTAACCTGAGGGGTACCATGCTCAAATCTGTAGGAACTCAAACATTTTCATGAGCATCAGGTGCACTGGGTACTACTACTTCCCCTCTTTGGTCTAGAAACCACATGTTCACTACCTAGGCCTCAACTATCTAACTACATGCTTAGGTGTTCAACCATGAATCAAACATTCACAAGGTAGGGGATACACTTCCTACCATTCTTCCATGTGAACAACACCTTAGAATCCTACACATGAACAACCAACTTGGTGTGAGGCCTCACAACTCATCACCATACCTCCTCGGTCTAAGGAACTCTCTTCCTCTACCTAAAAGGTAGGCACCTATAACATCTACACATTGACTCCAGAAGCCTCTTCCTCTTTCTAGTGTTTGGTTCCTCTAAGGCAACCATGATACAACAAGCCTCCAAAGATCATGTATGATGAAACCATATATATCTACTTAGGGTCATCCATCTAGGCCATATCATACCCAACTTCCCATGATTCCTCATGTCTCAGAGTTTAAGCTTCCAACCTTCTTTCTCGGGACCTACTCTCCATCTAGAACTAACCCTACAAATCACCTTACCATTGGAGGTTCTCTCTCTAAGAATGTGGATCAAGCTCTTAAGGATACATGCATACACTTACCTGGGTGAAACGTACGTTCCAAACCTATGTTCGATTAAGATTATCCAAAGCTATGCATGTTCATCTCCTGACCTGGCAGGCATAACCCTTCTGACCTAAGTCTCAGCCTACTTCCAGCACTACTGATGTTCTCTCCAACATAGGTGCATGCTCTTCTATGCTCATATATGCCTATAAGGGTTTCTATATGGTCACCACTTTCCTCTTCAAAGAAGGAGCTATCTTTCATCCTAACAGGCACGACCCTTCTAGGGTTGGGTCGCCAAAAGGCACTGGGTTAACCATCCTAACATAGCTCATTCTTCTCACGGGTACTCAAAACCAATAAGCATGTCAACCCACATTCATACATGTTGGTCAACTACGATATCCAACTCATCCCATCATCTCTCTCTAGCAACCACTTAGGGTTTAGGGTTTAGCATCATCCTTAGAGGATGCGCGAGGTCTGTACCTCTTCCTGGAGGCCTCTGCCTCCAAGGCTGACTCTCTCCTCAACCTCATGATATGAAGGTCAATCCTCAGATCTCTCCTGAGGGCACAACAACACATGACATGCAACCTTAAGCATGTGACAAATCCTTAGTTTATGCTTAAACTATTAAACTTATGTCCATGACATCATGTTTACATGCTTTTCATTGATTCGGAGGAGGATTCCTTAATCCTTATCATACTTACCCTGACCTCAATAGGGTGGAGAGGAGAGAGAAAAACCCTAAGCCTTAGAAGCTTAATTAATTTAGGGTTGAGAAGGGATGAAATAGATGAGAGAGTCCTAAATGTATTTTATTTCAAGTTAAGACCTCAAACTTTGTCTAGGTAGTCACACTACATCCGGGAGTCCTTGTGACTGACTAGTTGGGTGGAGGAAAATATTGCCAGCCCCTGGACCATGATCCTTTTCTAGACACCTCCATCGTCAAAAATCCTCTAATAACTCCCTCGAGTTCTACAGAGTTTGTAAAATTTAATAATTACTAAGGATTAAATGATAAACCACAACTCTGATACCAAATGTAACAACCCCACCTCTCGGTAACTCCCAATCAAGGGAGACCAAGAGGTCATAGGCGCTATCCCAATATTTCAGGATCCATGGTTTAACATTTAGTCAAAAATAATTATAATAATTATCAAATTATACTATCACAACACTGAAAAGCTGAAATAAAATAAAACTTCTTGCATACCTTATAAAATTCGAATCTAGACTTCTATCCACATAGAAAGTCTACCTAACTAATCCTCCTTGATCAGTTTAGTTGTATCTTTACCAATTTTGAATTACTGTTTGTCCATTTTCAGAATGTACCTAAAATGCCAACAAACAAAACTTCAGTCAGTATATTTCAATACTAGTATGTGGGGAACAATCACAATTTCACAAATAGTTTCTAAAAACCTATTAATCACAAATAATTGATTAACCATCCAAATTACACTTTCAATGTGGCTTCTCAACCGCTTTTGCCCTAAACCCTGGATTACCCTCTCTTAGAGTTTTATCCTTGCATGGGACATAAGGCCACCTTCTCCATCCTGAGCTTGGTTCCTGGGGTCACCTCTTGAGGTTCCCAATGGTTTTCCCTCTGGGGCTTGACCAAATCAGACCTTCCCTCCGGGACTCGGTCTTGCAACATACATTAGGGCGGCATGTAGGTTCAACATACATTAGACCTTCATATTTAATTCTGATACTCATAGGGACTTTATAGGATTGCATAATTGAACATACAACATTTTAGGTTGCAATCAATCGAGAAACATTCGGGAAACACAATGAAACTAAAGGAGATTATTCATAAAGAGACCACATACCTGATTTGCAGATTTCACAAGAAATAAGCAAATCCAACCAAGAAAGCAATCCAAGTAAGTAGTTCAACCACACAATCAAGAATCTTGAAAAGCATATGTACTCTATTTACTACACACTTGATCAAGAATCTACTTTATTGACTTGGATTCACTTTCTAGGTTTTGTAATCCGAATTAGGGAATCATTAGGGTTTATCTACAACTTTTCTCCATTATAACTACCAAAACCCTAAAAGCAACATATCTAGAGGCAAAACCCTAATTATTCAACTTAATCACATTAGATCCTTTTTATCATCTACCAAGATGAGATTAACCTAACATCAATTTTATATAAAGGGTCTCAAATCATATCTCATAAAACCCATTAACACGTAGATTAGGGTTTATATGCCAATTAATACTCATTAACATATCAAACACCCTAAATTAAGCTATTTAGCCCATAGATATTCAAAACATATTTTTATTAACATCAGGTTGATATGTTCATAGATTATCCACATTACACCTCTCAATTTCATAGAATAATCAAATTAGGGTTTTTCCTCATTATAAAGCATCATTATTAGAAATTTAAACTACTTTTCTAACTACAATCAGATTCAGGATATTAAACTATTTTTAATGAATTCTTCACATTCTCCTGATCTAATTTCGTATATAATACTTCTCAATCTGAGTTACCGATATTTAGTTATGATTTATGCAAAATAAATTACCTCTCAACCAATCATTAGTTGCCACGTGAGTATCTAGGTTCGGCCCGACAAACTGGCTTCTGCCAACTCAGTGACACGCTCTAGTGAGGTTGATTCAGTTAATCAGAAGAGAAAGACTATTCTGCTCTTCCTTCTCTTTGTTAGGGTCGGGGGTAAAGAACTCATTATCGCGGAGTTCATCTTCAACCCCGCATCCACATGAGCAGTTCGCAGCACCATGGAGGTGGTCAACATCGATGTTGACTCCCACCTCCTGACCTCCAAAGATTTGGGTAAAAGCCTGATGGTCTCCACCCTTCTTTGATGGACCTGCTCAGCGGTTCGCCATCGCCCCTGACACCCGGAGTCAACCACTTTTCCGCACTTCCCCTTGCGGCCAGAGCAGGCGACCATGGTCGACTCATTGGCTTGCCCAGACCTGTTTGGCTCACCGCAATAGTCTCATACCTTCTACCAGTAATCCCAGGCAGGCCAATTACTCCCAGTGTTGATGGGAGGTCAAAGCACAAAAGAGGGGTCTTTAGGGGAGGTAGCAGGCTACAGAGATGTTGTAGAGTCACCGGTCATAAATTCATCGACTCAGAGTTCTCTCTCCTCTGCAAGGAGACTACATAGCCTCTTATATAGGTTCTCTCAGGTAGGATGTAAGGTCTATGATCCCCCCTAGAGACTTGTCCATGTAGGGATTTGGGTATTCTTCCTACAGAGGGAGATACCAACTTTGTTACATCTCAACTTGTTCATTTCCTACTCCTGAATCTTATGGGAGAGGTTTCGACCGAAATAATAGATCTAGAAGGGAGATATACAAAGGGGAGAAAAGGATGCATTGTAGAGTCCTTTCCTTTTTAGACTGTAGGAAGGAGATGAATCTCCTACCTTAGATCTTAGATTGGACGGTCAGGGTACCTAGCAAGCACTCGTTATATTTAATGTAAATTCTCTTTTCCTTTCCACTTTAAGAATTCTTACAAAAATTATTTCTCCTAAACTTCTTATCCGTTTGATGCCAAATTTTAGAGTAAAGTCCATAATGACTTAAACTACTTGTGTGCTAAGTATGGCACTCAAACTCAAAAGTATAAGGGACTTTTCTTCATATGTAAGTTATTTCTTAGTAAGGCATATTTTGAGCATATTTTCTCTCTCTTAATCTTTTATTTTCTTTAGTTTGATTTCATTTACCATTAGAAACCATGTGGAGTTAAAATCTCATTCATAATGATTCCATTATCCATATTTTCACATATTTCTTATATTTTCATCATTATCTCAACTTTCCTTCTCAATCATGCTTTATTTGATTTTATCTTTTTCTTCTCCTATTATCTTTGCAACTTGGACTCCTTGGAACCCAAGAAATCCTAAAGATACAAAATCCATCCTAAAAGTATAATTCTTAGCCTTCTAGATGTTTCCACATCTTTCTTTTCTCATTATCTTAGTTATTCTTTTACTAACTGAATTTCTTTTTCCTTTTATTTCCTTTTTCTTGTTATTGGGCCCAATATCCAATAAGGCCCACAAAACAAACAAGAAAGACTATTATAAACGAAATGCATTCATTCAAATCAAATCACACAATTATTTGTTCATATGTCTTTAATAGGAGAAATTGCATTTCCCTACAGAAGAACCCAAAAATTGGGGTTGTAATAGAGGATATGTTTCATAAAAGAAATTAACAAAATGACAAAGGTGTAACTTGGGAGATTTCTAAATTGAATGTGAGTTTTAACAATTAATGGAAATATTTTATGATAAATAACTTTAATAAGGTGATGCTCTACATTAGATGATGACTATGTGTTACACACCTCCTCTCTTTTTTAAAAGGCTAAGGGTTGACTACACAAGATACAAAATATGATATTAAAAGTATTATCATGGATATTGGTTAAATGTATATACGTTAGAGTTGGTGTTTTGGGCTGATCCTTTGGGAGCCTTGACATGCGTGTCATCATTGGGAGGATATTTGGACCCAATGGTTGAATACCACAAATATTTTAATATGACTAAAAATAAGATGGGGAATCAAATGGTGGAATTGTTAAAAGTGGATGATTTATTTGACCTAATAATATTGATAACCTTACCTATAAATAATGACATACACCTTAACATAGTCGCATTGACTCTAAAATATGTATGTACTAGAGATTGGTTGACTTGAACAAATGTTCTTGAAAATAATCCAATATAAGAGTCCCTCGTGATACTGTTACACTTTAATGATGATGATTAATCACGTTCTATGATCATGTCTAGTCATATACAATAATTTTGAGAATGTATATGTGTGGAGTAGTGACATATTTGTAATATTATTTGTAGGTTGAGATGAAAATGAAGGAGGAGAAATATACTTTATTTCTCCTTGACTAAGGCTGATGTCCCATGAATAAATATGTTGGGCCTTTGTTGTAGACAAAGATGATATGTTCGGCCTTGTTATGGAGGGGAATTATATTATGAACCTACCTTGTTGTGGCCAAGATTGACATGTTTAGTCTTATGGTGGTCAAAGATGGATACTTGTACCTTAATTTTAGTGTCTTGATATATGTTTTATATGGTTTATACCTTCTGGAATTGTAATACTTGATGTATTTCCCTTGTATGTGTCATGATTGATGGAGTCAAAAACACCTAATTGACTTAAATAATCAGTGTAACATGAATCATATAGTGTGTTGAGTCTGTAGAACTTTTCTAGTGTCAGGACTTGTTGGATAGTGAAACGAGTATTTGAAAAGGAACTCGGAGGTTGAGTATATGTGATTGTAGGTAGGGTAAATCCTTATCATCCTGATCCCATGTTTTTTAGAAAGCGGTCGATGTTGTATCTTAGATGTGTATATAATTGAGGGAGATTGTGTTTGTCTCTCAAATTTGAGGGTTGTATACCCTGGTTTCTAGTGTTGCAACAAGTGTATTGAGGGTGGACAAGGTTGTTTTGTAGTTGGGCTGATATGCCACTACAGAGGACTCATACAGATTGAGGAGAAGACATCTTAGGATTCTAGTCATCATAGATCTTATATGGGTCTGATTGTGACTTCACAGTGGTCAGTTAGTAGTGTGAGTGGTACACCTAAAACTACCCATGACAATAATAAAATATGTAACCACAGTCGTGTAGTATATCTATTTAGATTTAATTGAAAAATCACATTGATGTACAATTGTATTCATTTACTTATTGAAAATATTATGTATATTACCTACTTTGTATAGCTAAGCGTATGGATTAGGTACATACATGGTATCATCCTTTCTACTTACTAATTATACATCCACGTGAAGAGATTTTATATTTTCTCATTATACATATCCAGTTATGAGAATTAGTACTTAATTCAAATATTTTGTATAATGATACTTGTTGATGAATGTATCTCTAGATAAGTTTATTATAATGCTTGTAAGCTATATAATGCTAGCTTTTTTATATCATATCGCGGGGACTGGGGGTCTCACCTATGGCTATCCACATCTTTTAATGTATGATGGAGTAGCGGAAAGGGAGTGTTGATAAAGATGTAACAAGAAAGAATATAGTTTAGTCTATAGTGTCTCTCTACTCTCACATTCCTGAGTGATGGGTGGGTAATTGATGAACTACACATTAGGTTTTTTATGTGATGATTCTTACAAATAAAAGTTGTTAGTTTATCTAGCTATTTTATGATGTTTTACTCACATGAATATATCTCATGTTGTAATCTTACTTTTATAGTTTAATAAAGGAATTTTAGTTTGTACTCTTATTATGTCCTCTTTTGGAATGGCTATAATATAATGAAATACACTTTTTCTTTGATGCCATATGAAGTGTGATATATGTTTGTAATTATTTCTTTATACAAATTACCTTATTCAGAAAATTTCCAACTCGATTTTGATAGATATTAGATTTAATTTGTGTTTTAGCCATGGATCTATCATTTTGATCAATTAAGGTTGTTTATGAGGGTAGGCCCTTATAAGTTTGGTTTCAAAGCCTAGGTTAGTTGATTCTATACGGACAATAGGAATTAGAACTAAGATGATAACTAAGTGATGAACTGGACATGAACATAATGCATACTTCATGAACTTAGTATTTTGCACCCTGTTCAGGACTTCAAATATTGAGGTAAGGGTAAGTGTGGAACTCTTTGATTGTTATCATTCTTATTCCTCTGACCAAGTAGCCATTTGGAAACAATCCAACGAGCATAATAAATAAGAAATCATGATAAAAATAATAAGATAATATTTGGTGCAATATGCATCATTTGGATTACGTCTGACTATTTGAACAAGGACCATGAATATAAGTGTTAAATGAATGGTGAAAATGTACTAATCTTACCACTTGAGAAAGATAAAAATCACATGTTATCTCATCAAAACCTGAGCGTTTGGTGATTAAAGAAAAAAATACGACACCATGAAGCTTAATCTGAATATAAGTAATGTAAAAATGAGTTCTTAAAACTTGAAAGGACACTATGTCTGGGTGAGAATCCAATGTTTCAAACTGCAATACTAGAAAATTATGAGGTAAAGTAGATATGACTCTATGTATGGAGATTTAATTATTTGTAGATGCCAAGGCAATCATCAAGTATTTTTTTTGAAGGTACATATGAGTATGAGGAAGTTCATGGAGGACATGTGTTATAGAAAGATTTAAGGTGTAAAATTTGCATAAGAAAAGAAGAACTTAAATGATAAGTGTGGTATGAGATAATAAATAAGAACAATGATAGATGAACAGAGTGAAACTTGAGTTAATATGAGACCAGTCCATGTGTGTTATGAAAGCTTTGAGGTGAAATAATAATGATATATAGAAGAGATTAAATGTATTACTTAGGAAATGATCTTTATTAAAAGAAAGAATGTGAATAATCATATGGAATTAATGTGAATCTGAATAAAGATGAGGAGATGGAAACCTAAACCCGGTATAAGTTTTGATTATTGTCAAGGATATGTAGTAATAATCAATTGAGTAATGAGGTTGATTGACATAAAAGGTGCAACTATAATATTTGTTATAATAACCCTGAATTAGTAGATTGGTACCATGATAAAATAAAGGGGCAATGACATGGTGATTTAATATGGTGTTTTCTTGATCCTTTTTTATGGTTAAAGGATGACAATTGCATAAGTCATATGTTATGGGAGGAAGTCATGTTATGCAAGAACATGTTTCAACCATAGAACACAACCAATATGGTGATCATTAAGAGTAAAGTAATAGGAGGTAATATGTATCCACATGGTTATGAATTGTTTGTGAATCAATATCAAGAAAGATTTGTTACCTAGATGAATAAAGTGCATATGTGCATGGATGTGTCCATTGATTGGATGAGTTTTATGAACACATGAACTAACATCCTAAATATAACACAAATACAAAAATTTGATAAAAAGAGTAAATAATTGAGGATGAATGTGAAATATTATGAACTCACCCTTAGTAGGTGAGTCAAAAACATGATAATATGATGAGACACACAATAATGATAAATAGTTGAAAAGACATATCAATGAAATAAGATAAGCATACTAATTCCTAAGGAAATGGCAAGGAATTTAATTAAGAAAATGAATCATACATAAATAGTTGAAATCTTGAATCAAATATTAAGAATGAACCTGATGATCTATAATAACTTCATGATAACCATGCATTAACAATTATGGTGTAGAATAAGTTGTGAACAAGTTCATTTCGTATGGGGTTATGAGTTTCTTTTTTGTGGGTCTCTACCCTATCCTTCAGATTTCAGGGATGAAATCCTTTTGAGGGGTTTAGGATATGCGACCATGATCCTATATTAATCTTAGTTTTAACTATAATTTTTTTCTTAGATTAATTGGATGTTTAGAAGAAAAAAAATTCAATTGAATAAGTTAAAACCCTATCTAATGTCAATTTGCACTTTCAATGCCTTGGTTTCAAGTTTTCGGATAAGTTATGAACTTAATTGCAAAATTACCATAACATTAGGAATAAACTACCAAATTCGTTATGAAATAGTTTTACTTATGTATTCCATGATTTCTTATGTTTTGGAACAATGGATTAAGAGTCAAATCTAATTTGGTTCAATTTACTCTTTAGGTGCTCTAAATTCAAGGTTCTAAGTAGGATGCAGATTTAATTGTAGATTCAACTTAGCATAAGGACCAAATTGCAATTTATTTGAAAATATCTAATATTATACTTTTATTCCTACTATTACTTGTTTGATACTTAAACTCAATTGGTTAAGAGATGACTCTAATCTAGACTCCATTATACTTTATTTTCTTGAAAATGTAATATCATGTATAATTGTGGACTAATATACAATTTCACCTCAATTAGGAACCTAAGTACAAATTTGTGTGCATAATATATAAATGCATGATACAAATTAATATCTAAAAGGATTTCTATAATGACCCCTCCCCCTATTATCCCCTATTCAGGTGGGCCGAGAGGGCACTGATCATTACTCTAATCCATGATCAAAGGTTTAGCAAATATTAAGAAACAATTAACAAATTTCAATAAATTAAAATGAGGTTAGTACAAGATTACTTTCCATAAAGGAGTTACATTACAAAGATTGCAACAAGAAAGTAAAACTATCTAAAACCTCCATTATTACATTAATGTTTGTTCTTATTGGTGTCTTCTTTCTTGAATGTATGTTTCCATCATAAATGTAGAATAACAACATATTATCCTCAAACGATGACAAACAAAACATGCTTTCAGTATAAAAAGTTATATTGGTATGTGGGGAAACAAAATATTTCATCTAGATCTAAGAGCATATTCCCAACAATTATTATTATAGAATCCAAATTAACATTTTTATCATAACTACTCAATCTAGATCTTTCCATCCTATGTCAAACCCTTCTTGGGTATTGTCCCTACAGTGGACCTAGGGCACCTCCTTGGTGCCATATGAGTCTTCCCCTATTCAAGAGGATGACTTATGATTCCTTCCCCTATTCACGAGGATGACTTTTCATGTTCTTCTTCCTCATGGGCTTAACCAACATTTTCCATACATTTACATCATAGATCCAGAGGTGGCTTAGGATTTGAGCTAGTCATGTCCATATAATGTGATTGACATAATGAATTTATAGTTTGCATGAATTAAATAGACAAGAAAGCATTTATTTTCAATCCATGCAGAAATTTCTGAGAAAGCCACATGAAACTAAAGCGGTTATTTTTAGGCGTAGGCACATACCTATTCCAGTAGTAACTTGAAGTCCAAGCAAGATCAATCAGGAAAGCCAAACAAACAACCAACTAATTGAACCTAAAATTAAAGCATAACACCCATGCATCATTATTCTATTCAAAATTCCTCATCAAGACTAACTTGAGTTCCAAGTAATGGTTTTAAGGTCAACTTTAGGGTTCCATTAGTGTTTTGGCATTTCAAACCCTAATTAGCACTTTACATGTTCTTTTGGTTCACAAACCCTAATTATCATTAATTGCACTTTTAATCTCAAAGAAACCCTAATTCATCAAATTATGGGTTGATAAGTTCACATAAGTTCCAAGTTTCTCTGATTGTCCATAAAAGATCAATCTTTGACCATCAACATTACTTGAACTCATTAGGATCATCACAGCTTAAAAATTAGGGTTTTGATTTATTTAACACATTAAAGATACTAAATTTAGGTACTTTACTAAGTAGAAGCAGTCTAGGTCTTGATCATATATTTATTGGATTGCTTGTATATTTCTTAGCAAAAATCACTACGTGTTTGTATTTTTCAGCCAAAGGATGGATTTCTAGTGATTTATTCATGATTCAACATTTTTTTATTTTTTGATCAGAGAGCGAGAAGTACCTTTTCATTGAAAATTCACGTGTTGTCAGATCGTTGATATTTGTTGACTAGAGCAGGAATAGCATAGCTGGCGCTAGATGTGCCCACGTATAAGGCTTTGAACCCAGAGCAAAGATAAGTTGTCAATCTCTCAGCTGGATCATTATGTACCCTAATCCTATGACTCATGATCCTCCCTCATTCTAGGTTGTCAAGTACTCACATGCGGCAGTGCCATGACAGAGTATCCACTGGGGAAAGGCAAAATGAGATAAAAAGGGAGGTTCTAAGGGTAGGGTCTCACCATTAGAGGTCCTGGAGTCTTTGCAAACTCGATGAGGGGTCTATATATAGGTGTGGAGATTAGATCTAGGGTTTCTGAATACCTATGGAGAAGGGAAGGTCAGTGAGGGTTCTAGGGTGTTCTATAGTTCATTTCTTGGATTGAATTTAATACCTTTCCCATTTGTTTTCATGATTCAAAGCCAATGATCCCATTATTTTGCATTGAGGTGGTCTAGGGAGGGAGATAGAGGTTGACAATTCCTTAAGTGTACATGGAATGTTTCCCAATCTATCATGGGTAGGAGATGAGGCACGAGGTGTCGGATTTTGATCCAACAACCCCTGTTGCACGTAAAGAATAAACAAAGGGATGGGTTTTCAATTTGAATAGTGACATTTAAGGGAAATATTTGTTAACTGAATCACTTTAGGAATACTAGAAAAATCCATATCTCTCATACCTTTATTTGTTTTGATCCCTAGTTTTAAGGGACAATCTTTAGTGACATCATCTAGAGAGACCAAATTTCAAAAATTTCAACACCTTTTCTTAAAATGCATCATCAACTTATAAGTCATATATTATGTAGTTAAAACACAACTTTTCTCTTTATTTCTTATCTATTTTCTTTATTTTGGCTATTTTTTCTATTAGAAACCATGTGCAAATGAAAATTAATTAATTGTGGCCATCTATGACACCTTCTAGAGAACTCTACACTATACTCTGAATCACATACATTTAGTATCTATTTTATTTTTCTCTTTCCTTATCATGGGATTTTCTTCTCTCTCCCTTTTCAATTTATCCACTATTAGAATAATAAACAATACAATTCATGAAATCAAGCATCCAAGGGAAATTGGCAAAGAAAACAATTCTTTAAAACAAAGAACACCAATTTGCAATCAAGTCTCTCTTTATAGACTAACTTCATTTCAATTACTAAAAAACAAGTTAAATGGAGGTTATAACATCCTTCCCCTCTTATAGGAATTTTTTCAACAAAATTTGACTAATCAAACAAACAATGAAATTTTTCATCAAAATTCCTCTTATAGGAATTTTGTCCTCAAAATTTCTCTTATAGGAATTTTGTCCACCTTTAGCTCCCATGTGGCTTAATCCTCTCCATGGTGCTTATAAAGAACCTTAACCATATCTATCTTTTTTATTCTTGATCTCTTTCACCTTATTATCTAGTACCCTTACCGGTGACTCAGGGTATATCTGCCTCCCTTGGAGTTCAATATGTTCAATGCTCAGTGAATGTCTCGAATCCTTTACATAGTGCTTCATATTGGACACATGGAACACATCATGCATCATACTATATTTTAGGAGTAAGGCTAAATGATAAGCAACTTCACCAATCCATACTAGGATTTCACAAGGACCCACATATCAGGGACTCTATTTTCCTATATTCTTAGCTATAGATCGGATAGGTTGGATTTTTAGAAACACATATTCACTCATAGTGAAGAAAAAATCAATATGCTTTGCATCCGCATACCACTTTTTTTGATCCTGGCCTCTCTACAACCTTTTCTTGATCAAAGCAACTTTATCAACATACAACTACAGTTCTTCTGACCTCAACAAGGTTCTCTCACTGACATTATCCCAATAAATCAGTGATCGATACGACCTACCCTAGAGAGCTTCATACGGAGGCATCTCGATACTATCTTGGTAACTATTATTGTAAGAAAACTTAGCTAGGGGCAAGTACTGCTCCCAAGATCCACCCCAATCGAGCACATAGGCTCTCAATAGCTCTTCTAATGTCTGGATTGTTCTTTTTGGCTTTCCCTCAATTTAGGGTGATAAGTTGTGCTAGATTTCAGTCTTGTATTTAGTTCTTCATACACTTGATTCCACAACTTAGCAGTGAACTTTGGGTTACCATCAGAAGTAATTGAACTCATAATACCATGCAAACAAACTATCTCTCTAACATATAGTTCAGCTAGGTTTGTCACATTGGCAGTGATCTTTAAGTCAAGGGAATGTGTTGACTTGGTGAGGCGATCCGCCACAACCCATATTGCATCATGACCTTTCTTTGTTTTGGGGAGATCCATCACAAAGTCCATAGTGATCTGCTCCCAATTCAACTCTCGAATCTCAATGGATTGTAGTAATCCACCAAGTCACTAGTGTTCAGCCTTCACCATCTGGAACTTGAGACAACTGACCACATATGCTACTATGTCTCTCTTCTAGGCCACTGAAAGTATTGTTGCAAGTCCTTAAACATTTTGATAGTGTCAGGGTGTATCGTATATTTAAAACCATCAGCTTCTTGAAAAATATTATTCTACAAAGGTGAATCTTCAGGAACCTAGGTATGAATCTTATATCAACTTCCACCATTTACTCCCACTAAGAGATGTATCTGTAGTTTCTCTAACAAGCTTTTCATCTTGTCAAACTCTGGGATGACTAACTGGACAGCTACCAACTCAGTTAATAGGTCGGGTCTTATTTGGATGTTAGCCACACAAATCTGATCTTCGAATGGTTGCAGAGTCCACATAGCAAACTCTTCTAGTTCTCACCACTGGGAAGATAAGACAATTGCACACCTAAGTTGTCTCTGACTAAGAGCATCTACTACAACATTAGCTTTTCCTAGATGATAGGCAATGGTGAAATCATAGTCTTTCACTCCATCCACCTTCTTTGTATCAAATTCAAGTCTTTTAGAGTCAGGAGGTATCTCAAGCTTTTATGGTCAGTGGGGATTTTAAAAGTGGCTCCATAAGTGTCTCTAGATCTTCAAGGCAAGAATAATCACAACCAGTTCTAGATCATGTGTTGGGTAGTTCACTTCATTCGGTTTAAGTTTTCTAGAAGCATACACAACCACATGTTTATTTTTCTCTAGAATGAATTCAAGACCCTTCTTTGCTGCATCGGTGGAGATCATAAAACCTTCATTTCCTAATGTAGAGTCAACATTGGAGTTGTGGTCAAATTCTCTTTCAACTCCTGGAAACGAGCTTCACACAGATCGGACCATACAAACTTCTCGTCCTTCCGGGTGAACTTTGTGAGGGGTAGAGCAGTATTTAAGAAATCTTTAATGAAGCATTGATAATACCCGGCCAATCCCAGGAAGCTACATATCTTAAAAGTCTTCTTCAGTGCTGGACAATCACATAAGACTGACACTTTAGTAGGATCCACCAAGATTGTTCCTCCGGATATGATGTGTCCATGAAACATTACACGATCTATGCAAAACTCCCACTTCAAGAATTTCCCATATAATGTTTTCTTCCTCGGGATATCAAGGACTCAAACCATGTGGTCTTAGTGTTGTTCTAAGTCATCAGAGTAAACTAAGATCACATCTATGAACACTATGATAAAGGAGTCTAGGAAAGGCTGGAACACGTTGTTCATGAGATTCATGAACACACTCGGGGCATTAGACATTCCAAATGGCATAACCACAAAATCATAATGGCCATAATGTGTTCAGAAGGTGGTTTTCGGGAGGTCCTCACTCTTGACTTGCAACTAATGATAATTGGACCTTAGGTCAATCATAGAAAAGACTTGGGCAGACTTAATCTGGTCAAATAGGTCATCTATATAAGGTAAAGGATACTTGTTCTTAATGGTAGCTCGGTTTATCATTCTATAGTCTATGCACATTGAGAGAGATCCATCCTTCTTGTTCACAAAGAGGACTAGTGCTCTCCATAATGATGTGCTAGTTCAGATGAAGCCTTAGTCTAGCAATTCATGTAGTTGCTTTTTCAGCTCAAGAAATTCCACGGGGGCCCTACTATAAGGTGCCCTAGAGATAGGGTTTGTCCCGAAAGATAATTCTATCATGAAGTCCACTTCTCTTTCCAGAGGTGGCAGGAAGATCTTATGAGAACACGTATGCATACTCCATGACAACCTCAATCTCCTCTAGGGGTTGCACCTTAGGCCCCAGCTCTGTAAATACTACTAGGAATGTCTGACAACCTTTGGCTATTATCTTCTCGACCTTCATGGATGGCACATACATGCTAGTGGTAACATCCTTCCTATGTCTATGGTAAAGAGTGGGTGACCAAGTTTCCTTATTATGAATTTCTTTTCCCTACAATAAATCTTTTTTCTATAGGTATAAAGCCAACCCATACCAATGATCACATAAAAGTAATTTATATCTAGTAAGATAAAATCATAAGGAGTTCATTATCTAGGTATTTAACCTATAAAATAGGGGTTTTCAAGAGTGACATAAATATCCGACCACTCGGGGTACTGACATCCAAAATATATCCTAAATCCTTATTTTCCAAACAAAGCATTGTTGTGAGATTTCTCTAAATAAAAGTATTGGTAGAACTAGAGTCAAATAGAGTGTTTACATTCTATCCCATGATTTCAAGCATTCCTACATAGTTTTCATGATAGACAAACTACCATTGCATTTAAAACTAAAGTTAGGAAGAAGGAACTATAAGGGTTATTACCCTCTATCAGACGATTAGTGTTGGTTTGTGGCTCTTCATTGTCGATGATGAACACTCAAGCCTACCTCCTCTCTCCTACAAGTGTGGTTGCAGTTGGTGCAGTTGCTTCTATCGATGTTGCTGCTAGTAATGGCTCAGTCGCTACTAGGCCTGTTTGTGGGTGAGGAGGAAGGGGAATTTAGTGTGGAAGTGTCCCTCTTGCAGACACCGATAGCATATCATTTTTCCTAGTAACATTTACCACCATGAAACCTCCCATAGTTGAGGCATTTCAGGAAAGCTCCATTCTATTGATTCTCATTATAGGGTTTTCCCTTTCCTCCATTCATCCCTTTATAATGGTTGCATCCTTGTCCTTTTCTATGATCATTCCTTGGGCTTGAGGTGCCTTCAGTGAATCCCAGATACCCCTTTGGTGGGTTCTATGTGGGCATCATAGTCTTCTCCATGTGGAGGGCGATGTTGTATGCATCAGTGAATCTTGTCGGTGGTCTCACCATCACATGGGGTTTGATTGTAGGATGTAGATGCTCTACAATGAGATACACCCTTCTTTCCTCATTCATCATGTATCCAAACCTTTCTTAGAGGAGAAACTTGCGGGCAAAGTCTTCCATGGTTAGATTGCCTTGAACTAGGATGGTGAACTCCTTTTCCTTTTCCTTCTTGGCAGATACGGGTATGAATCTAGTAGTGAAGATGGTTTGGAATTCAGTCCAATCCATGGGGTCTTCATTTAGATCTCGGCCCATGATGTGGTTCTCCCACTAGATCTTAGTATCTCCCTCAAGAAGATGAGAAGTGAAGGGGACCTTCTTGTTTGGCTAGACTTCAAACACACAAAATCCATTCTCTACTACTAGAAGTTGGGTATCTACTTTGTCCACCACCTTAGTCTTATCTTCACCCCAAATCTTTTCAATGTTTAGCTTGACGATATCCAAGATGGTGGCTCCAAGGTGATGGCGTACAATTAGTGGTTAACCCTTCTCATCTTTGGTTATATCCTTGAGGGCCAAAGAACTAATGGCCTCAGTCAACTTCTTTTGTGGCTCCATTCAAATAGCATATGAGGTGTGGACTACCACTTTTCCCACTGGTATGGATTCAACAACACACTTGGGTTCATCTTACATCATAGTATCATGTTCAGGTTTGAAGTCATCCTCAGGGTTTGGTATGCTAAAAGGGATCGATTCTAACTCTTCTCTATGGAGGCTTCGTCTTCCATCTTCCTGTTCCTCAAGTACTCACCTTCCACGGATCTCCTCTTCTCTGAGGAGAGCCTCTTCTTACAGGACGATCTGGGTCCAGGGTACTCAACATAATTGCTGGTTCGACATGACATGCTATATCGTATAAGTAGTTAATTAAATTCAATCAAAGTTGTTAGAGCATAAATGCATCTTAATTTATGTCCATGACATCTTGGTTATATGCTTTTTATTGTTTGGTGGAGGTTGCCTTAATCCTTAATTCTCATAACCCTAGTACACAGTAATAGGGTGAGGAGAGAAATTATAGGTACCTTGGGTTTGGTTAGTGAAAGGGGAAAAGAAGTGATGAAAATATGAGAAATCCTAGAGGTATGTTATTTTGAGTACAGTCCCTAGTCTTTGTCCAGGCAAGATGCACATGCTCGGGATTCCTCATAAGATGACTAGCAGTGTAGAGGAAATTCTTGCCAGCCCCCAGGTCATCATCCTTTTGAGACATCATCGACTATGGAAAACACTCTAATAATTCCCTTTGGTCTCTAGATAACTCTTAGCAATTTAATAATTTTTAGAGGTTAGATGGTAAACTAGATCTAATACCAAATGTAATAATCCCCTCCCCTGTTATCCCCTATTCAGGTGGACTGAGAGGGCAAGGATCATTACTCTAATACATGATCAAAGGTTTAGCAAATAACCAGAAACAATTAATAAATTTCACTAAATTTACTTTCCACAAAGAAGTTACATTCTAATGTTTGCAACAAGAAAGTAAAAATATTTGAAACCTCCATGATTACATTAATGTTTGTTCTTGTTGGTGTCTTCTTTCTTAAATGTTTGTTTCCATTATAAATGTAGAATAACAGTAGATATTCCTAAAATGCCGACAAACAAAACATGTGGTCAATATAAAAAGTTACATTGGTAAGTGGGGAAACAAAATATTTCATCTAGGTGTAACAACATATTCACAACAATTATTATTACAAAATAAAAATTAACACTTTAATCAAAACTACTCAATCTGGATCTATCCATCCTCTATCAAACCCTTTTTGGGTATTGTCCCTATAGTGTACCTAGGCTACCTCCTCAGTGCCATATGAGTCTTCCCCTATTTAGGTGGATGACTTCTAATGTCTTCCCCTATGCAGGAGAATGAATTTTGATGTTCATTTACCAGGTGGGCTTACCCATAATTTTCCATACATTTACATCATAGATCCAAATGTGGCTTAGATTTCAAGCTAGTCATGTCCATATAATGTGATAGCCATAGTGACTTTATAGTTTGCATGAATTAAATAGACAAGCAAGCATTTATTTTCAATCCATGTGCAAATCTCCAGGAAAGCCACATGAAACTAAAGATATTATTCTTAGGAATAGACACATACCTATTTTAACATTATGTTGATGTCCAAGAAAGATCAATCAAGAAAAACAAACATGCAACCAACCAATTTATCCTAAAAGTTAAAGCATAACACCCATGCATCATTATTCTATCCAAAATTCCTCATCAAGACTAACTTGTGTTCCAAGATATGGTTTTAAGGCCAATGTTAGGGTTCCATTAGAGTTATGACTTTTCAAATCCTAATTACCACTTTTCATGTTCTTTTGGCTCACAAACCCTAATTATCATAAACTGCACTTTTAGTCTCAAATAAACCCTAATTCATCAAATTATGGGTTCATAAATTCACATAAGTTCCAAGTTGCTCTTATTGTCCATAAAAGATCAATCTTTGATCATCGACATTAGTTGAACTCATTAGGATCATCACAGCTTAGAAATTAGGGTTTTGATTCATTTAACACGTTAAAGATACTAACTTTAGTTACTTTACAAACTACAAGCATGTGACGTCCTGATGCACCATAAGAGATATTACTCAAAATAAAGTGTGGAATCATCACTAACAACTGGATTACCACAAATAGGGTAAATTAAAACCTATATCACATATCTACCTCAAATGGAAACATACTACATCTGAGTCCACAAAAGACACATGTATATATACCCAATGCCAAAATATTATTACATACATTGTTCACTGGCTCACTAGCCACAACCTCTTACAACTGATAACATGTTCACATGCTTACATGTTGAATCTGTACAACAATGGAACATGACAAAAAACCTCGTATCGATATACAAAACCAAAAAACCTCCCCAACAACCTGAGAGTACAGGGACAACACATAGGACTCTACTACAAAACACTAACATCATATCCAACCTTTCAACAACCACTGCTCCTCTTATTGCTTAGCCTCAACAACACGATCTCTACCTCTTCGTGCATGACCACCTAAAAGATGTGGAAACCACGGGGTGATTCCAAATGTCCCAGCAAGAGATATAACTCTCTGCCAATGTATATTATAAGCACAAGTAGATTAAAGAAGCTAAATAGCAATATTATCAGGTTGAGCAGATTCAACTAAATGATATTTATTAAACTGATAATATAGATTAAGAAAATTAGATAGTTACCAATGAGAAGTAGTACAATTATTACTTTAAAAAGTAATACAAAGAACATGTATAACAGTTGATTTCTCTTATAACATAATAATTCAAGAAATCATTATAAGAGATAAGTCAAAGGGTCATCAATGTGAGACACATTTAATCCTAAGCAACTATACTACATAGTTGTATTACGTCTTTTATTATGCCTAAAGTAGATGAGGTATACTACTCATGCTACAACTAACCATTACTAAGTCAAATTTAGTGCCATATAAGATCAATAGAAGATCTAGAATCCATGATCTCTCTGCACCCTCAATCAGTCTGAGTCCTCCAAAGTGACATTTCAAGTCCAACTACAAAACAACCTAGTTCGCCTTGGTACATAGGTCATGCCACTAGTGAAACTGAGATACAACCACAACCATTCTCCTCCCAGGGTATGACCGCAGTCATCCCAGTAATCATATCACATATATTGAATCACATCATTTGAGATATGGCATCGACCGTTCTCTTTCCATGGTATGACCCCATCCATCCTAGTGTAGTAAGGATCCAAGGAGATACCTCAACTTGCACATATTCAACAATATGTGCTCCGAGTTTCCCATAGGAATTGCTTGTTTCATCATCCAACTAATATTGATGTTGAAGATCTATTGCACATGGAAACTATGTGATTAGGGATTAACTTGATTAGTTAGGCCAGTTGGGTATCTTGTAGAATCAATCAAGTTACAACGTATAAAACCTAAACAAACTCTACAAATATAAGGGCCTATTACAATGTTTGAAGTATAAACTTGTCACATCATCACATGATAACAATGCCATATAAGGATATCATCATTTTCATCATGCCATCACATCATTGGAGAATAACACCTCACTAGGAATAAAGCCTCTTTCATGTCATCAGACCATATCACATTAGTATTGCCTCAAGCCCTCAGCATGCCTCATAAAGGCTCATAACCATCATCCACTATCATATAATTACCACCATAGCGTTCACAAGATATGCCACTCATTCAACCTACAAGGTTAGAACCATACAAGTAGGAGAGAGAAAATTTAATTACATGCCATACATCAAGGCAAGTTCAATATGTGTATGATACCCTGGGATTAAGGTTAGGGTTTACCATACATATCCGATTCAGGTTTCATATTATTATTCAACCAAAAAATCTAAGATATGCCATCTCCCACTTTCTTGGAACACATAAGAGTTAGAACATCATCATTAGCCTGATTAGTTAACCATCCAAATTACACTAAGTATCAACCATCATTTACATGTACATGTATAGAGACGTTACCATGTTATACATATGTAGCGACCATGTACCCATATATGTGTGTCGATCATCCAAGGTGACACCTAGTAGAGACCATAAGTCCACTCATGCAAGTGTAGAAAACAAAGAAGTTAATCCAATGAGGGTAGCAACCATCAAGCCAAAACACACGTTGTAACCGAAGCACACACAAAGTGTAGCGACCAACCAAGTCAAACATGTGTTATGATCAACATAAGTATTCAAGAGTATCGACCGCAAAAAGGTCACATGGGTGTTGACTGAAACAGAACCAACTTGAAGCTCTTGGATTGAATCAAAACCAACACAAGACAAGGGCATGTCGATTGAAATAGACCAAACCAACTTCTATCTATTGGGGTGTGTGTAGAAGCCACCAAAGGCAAACAACCTCAACCACACATAACCATCTTGATAATTGAGATAAACCTTAGTAAAAATAGATAGTAAATGTCAAAACACTAAGAACCACCTAGGAGGGAAAATATCCATACAAGATGGTCATCAAAACCCTAAAAACAATATCTAACATGATCCACCAAGAAACAACACTAGTAGAGAGAATACCAAGCTTCAATCCTCATGAAAAATGATTCAAAACCTCAAGAAAAATGTAAGGGTCGAACCATAGCATGGTGAAAAAACTAAGGATCATGATGCATGCATGAACATCACCTCAACCTCACTTCACAATCGGGTACATGAAATTAGAGTTTAGGAAAGAGAGAAATCTACATGAGAATACTACAAAGTCATAAACCCTAGATCATTATAGCATCATCTACCATCTTATGTCATGTTTTATAGATGAAAATAGTAGCACGCAAGCACAATTAAGGTGAAATAATAGAAGAGGGATAAGATTTATATAACCTGCCTTATGAAGAGATCAAGCTCCAAATATCACAAGCTTCAAGAGAGAGATAGATACTCCAATAAAGATTAACTCCTCAGACACAAGATCACTTCCAAAGAGAAGAACATCATGGTTAAAGGTGTTGGGAAATATGGGCATAGAGTATATCAGAGGAACTAAAAACTTTATCTATCTATATTCAGATAATAGTAAGATGAAGTCAACTACTATTATATAGGAAGCATGGTTTAATGAGCTATACCTGGTCCTAGAGCAAGTCCAGCAACGAAACTTGCTTCAATACAATTGTGATCTAGTTGCCCTTGGTCGGTGGCTATGTAGCTCCTGGTTGTTCACCACAAACAATGAACATGACAACTTCTGTAGTGACTCTTGTGGTCTCGCCACAGACTGTAGGTTGAATTTGCTCTCCTAATAGAAGCCAAAGGACTCCTACCTCTAGAGTAGTCCACATGGACCAACTAGAACTCTTGTCATTCAACAAGAATAGATAGGAAGGAGTTATCCCTGCTATTGGTGTACTAGTCGCCAACATGCTCTCCCACAATAATGATCCTCAATTGTTCTCTCGTATCGCTATCCCTCCCTTGTCGGGTTGGACTTGCGTGGGCTCTCTCATGTTACCAGACCCAGAGAGGACAACAATTATCAAAGCAACTGACTCTCAGTTGTTTTGTTGTGCTCTGGGAAACCCCCAGTACCCCTCTATTTATAGGCGGGGTTTGTGTCAGAGTTCCCAATCTGTACTAGATTTGTGCAGGAGTGGAAAGGACCGGAAGATCTCAACTTTTTGCAACCTACAAACCACAAAATGGCCTTATTGTGACCTAGAAGGTCGTATGGTCAAGCGAGATGGTCGTCTAGTAGTTTTGTATTCACATAAAAACTTGGACATTTGTTTCCAATTAATTCTAACTATTAATTTCTTGCACCACAAGTATTATGCAATCAAAATGAGTTCGGGAAACTCCCTGAACATTCATTCGGCCCCAACTGAGTCATCAGAAACATGTGAGATGCTTGTCTCACTCACCTAAATAGCCGTCTGGTGAACCAAGCCGAGCCGATCAGTTCGACAGAGTGAACCGGTCGGTTCACACCTCAGTTTGGGCTGAATTTATCCAATTCAAACTCTAATCATCCTAACAAACCAAATGGCCATCTCAACACTTGAGATGGATGTCTCAACACTTGAGATGGTTGTTTGGTAGTCCAGTCATCCAATATGAGCCTGAATTGAATACCTAACTCTTTAGTAATCAATCCAATTATCATTAAAGATTAAACTCCTCTTACAGATGAGTTCCTATGTGTGTGACCCTATAGATCCCATATCACATTGGCAGTGAATGTCCATAACTAACTTATGACATCACAAGTAAAGAGCAGTACCTAGTCACACATCAATGCTACCCAAGTGAATGGAATATTGGAGAACAACTTCAACCTATAATCTGTGTAAGGTGTTGTAGTGATTGTATAATTCCTTTGTCACTGATATCCAGGATGAACTTAAGGCATGGACTCAACATCCTCTCAACTTTCAATCCATGTTCCTTGAACCAAGAGTAGGCTGTCTAAGATAATGTAACCTCAATATCATATATTGATTCACATGTGCATGCACATTTGTTTCTCAGTTTTGCTTATCAAGTGGCCAGGATATCAAACTCCAATAGGAGGGACAAGTCCCATATCTATCACTTACAGTATATCCCCATGTGTCAAAGTCACCCAATCATCACCTTTATAACAACCCATGTTTCAGGACTGTGTTTGATGATGTCAAAAAGTACCCAACGACATGTAATGAGTGCAGTGATTTCAAGTCTAAGAATCACAATCACCACCTTCACTATGAGAGATGACTATGACCACCAAAGATGGTTTCCATATGTCACTCTCAAGGTGTGTCCTAATACACTGTTCTCTAACATGTATTTGTGTGCTTGATTTGATATTGCCATATCATGACTAATGAGATTTTGTCATCAATCAACCCATGCTCTAGTCTTATGTGTTACTAGTGTCAATCTACCTTCCATAGTAACAATTGACTAGGGATATAGTAAGAATGTGCACACTCATCACATTCATATGATCTCATCTCCCAAGTCATGTACTTGAAGACATACGTCATTGGCTATTGTCATTCTTTATATATTCATAATGTTTCCTCATTATCTCATAACTAAATGAAATAGACTGAATTGGAAGCTTGCCTTTATTAGTACTAATAAAATCCTTTGTGGTATATTCCATGTAAATCATCACATGATTGGATCTATGGGCATACTTTACCAATATACTCCTACTTGCACTTATAGCCAATTACCCATGAATCTCAGTGTTTGTGTTCCAAACGTGTCCACCATGTCGTCTCTATGCAAGTGGTGAATCCAGCAGGTTAGCAACATTTTTCTATTTAGTCATTATATTACATGTTTCTTATCTCTTCTCTATGAGATGAAACCACTATAATATGGTATCTGATATTCCTTGCCTAAGAAGTAGCTCCATTGTTGTCACTGTATCACTACTGAGTCATCAATGGTTGAAACATCTATAATTCATCATATGAGCTACTAGATCCATATTGTATCACTCTTTGTTCATTATACAAGTACACTTGCCTTTTAATGTAGAATAGTATTAATGGATATTAGTTCAGAAACCTTCCAACTAACAACATTTCTCCTTTTAAACCAAACATATTTTAATTTGCAATAACTTTTGTCATTATGGAAGCTTGCATAGATGTAACCCTTTACATCCAACTCTTCCTTTTATTTCTATTTTTATAGATAAGCAAACTGCACTTAAGTACTTCACAATTACAAATGGATGTCTTTAATGACATTCCAATAACCCTTATTGGAATTTTAAGTATCATCTCATCATGTCCAGTACATATAAGATTATATGGGATAAGTACATATATATAATTCATGATAGATCCAATGTAATAACTTATGGCATCATTTCATTTCCATTCTTCACAAGAATTAGAATGTAAGTTTCATGAGAGACTAATCCAAATTATCTCTCATTGAATCCTTTGTATGTTGAAATATTTCAACAAGTTGTTGTTGTATGTGCTGATACTTCCATTGTGAAACATTCAAGAACTATCTCATAGGTGTTGATTCTTATCTCATAAGATGTTACATCTAATTCTTTATTGCTGAAGGGGTTTCCATGCCAGATCCCAATATACACAATATTGAGATGTTTTTCCTCATCATATGTGGAATATTCATATATGCTCCCACTAAATCTTTTGGAATCACATATTTCATCTTTTATATTGATTCAAGTCAAACTCTTTGACTATCTTGTCAATTCAAAAAGATTCAAACTTTAAGATGCTTGTTTCAATCCCAAATTGAACATTGTAGTTTATCGACTTTATTTGTATTCTATAAGTTATAAAACCTTTTAGGTTGTGTCACGTACACATCTCTGATGTATTGCCTTGAGGAATCCATTTTCTATCTTCACATGCCAGATCTATTAGTCTATTTTAACTACAACAACAAGCTTTGACTATTGGTAAAGGAATATATATCATGTTCAATAACTTGAACTGATTTGAAAACCTATTCAACCAATTTGTCTTTTATGTTGTCCATGTAGATCTTTGCCACAAGACCTTATTGCACCCTTTAGATATTACCCCTTTAGGTGGTGCTATCAAGATACTACCTTGTTATCTTACATGGATCCCATAATGTCTTTTAAGTCATTACTTAGATATTGGTACTTAACAACTTCTAGTCGATTAGTTGGCTCGTCATGTTATGACCAACCTATCTGAATTGTTGAATTCACAATTCTCTAATTTTAGATGTATTCTACTAGAACTATTTTGTTATATGTTATATGATGAACTCAAGATTCCACAACAACCTGTGATTCTCATAGTTCTCATTGTACCTCTTTGTTGACCTCAAACATTTCAAATTTTACTTTTACTCCCACTGATTCTTTAGGAACTTAGTTATTCTATCAACAAAACATTTTTGTTATTGGATTGGGATTAATAGTAACATTCAACAATTATGGTTTGTGGATAAACCTTTTCAAAAATAACTTTCTCAATGTAGGTTTCAATCCTATACACTTATTGGGACATTCCCAATTAATATCATATATGATGTCTGATGCATGGGTTTTTAGTCATTTTCACAGGCATATTTTTCTTGATTTTATGTGTTTGTTTGTCATTTATTTGATTAATTATGAATGAAATGCTATCAATGGCTTGTTCTATCAAAATGCATAAAAGTATATGATTTTTACTATTTAAGATGGTTTAATACTTATCACAAGCATTTATCCAAGTTCTTGTACATTTTCAGGTACAATAGAACTTCACAGACTCGATACTACTGACACAAAAAGTCGATGGTACTGACTTCACATCAGTACTGGATCAGAAAAGACTCGCACAAACTCGATACTACCGACACTCAAAGTCAGTCATACCCAAATCTCATCAGTAAATCACAAGGATGGATCAGGGAAACTCGATACTATTGAGTTCACAAAATCGGTACTACTGAGATGGCATCAGAAAAATAGTGCTCAGGTGACCTAAAGACTCAGTGCTATCTACACAAGTCGATAGTACCAACATTGTTATGAATCACGACTACCATAGGAATTCTTTACTGAAGACTACCAAGTTAGTACTACCGAGTCTTCCCAATCAGGCAAATATGAAGATAGCAATCTAATCCAACAGCTGGCATTATTCATATCGTGACTCCTATGACTTGAGGGGAGTTTGGCCAGGCCAGATGAGGTAGCCATTTTCCATTGCACAACACTGGAGAGAGAGAAGAGAAGTGGAAGGAACCAAATGCTTCACCCGAGACGATCCGAGCACCTCCGGAAGGCAAATCTACAATCGAAAGACAATAGATTGCACGCACGACATAGGGGATCATTCAGATCAACTATTCTCTAGGGGTTACTTAGTTTTTCTAATATTTCCCACGTTTGTCTTTTTCTCTACTATGTATTCGTCAATGAAAATCATGTGGGGCTAAACCCCTTGATTCCTTAGGATCTGGGAGTAGCCCAGATATGCATTGTAACTAGTTTCCATGCATTAATATCATCTTTATCCCTATTTTCTAGATATAAATCTATGAAATTGTCTTGTTTTGTTTATGCCTGATCAATATAAATAGATTATTAGACCCTTAATCAATTCGGGAGAGAGGTTAAGGGCTGGAAAGCATATATTTACTCATTTATTACACCCCTTGGGAAAGGTGGAGTATAAACGGTAGGAGATACCCAAAGTTTAATCATAAAGCACCTAACTAATCAACCAATTTTTATGGAAATGGGATTGAAATTAGCATAGGTATTGAACTACGCTGAGGGAGTGGATAATTATGACTACATGCTCTTTATCTAGGAATAGGCATAATAGATATTGGTGTGTAGAATGAATTGAAATTTTATCTGTGGTGAAACCATAATCCTAAGGAATTCCCTAAAATCTGAGTAATTTAATTTTTAAGCTTGTTTTGTCCTGCTATCTTTTCTATTCAATCAAACCAATTCAATTTCACTGCCCTAGCTGATTAAACCACAATTAGTAGTTATTTTCTGGAGAACTTTTCCCAATGTTCGATTCGGGCCTCAAAAGGGCCTATATTACTTTGATATGTTCACTTGTGTATAACACACGGTAATCATGTGTCAATGTCTTGTATACATATTCAAATGGTAAATTATTTAGTGATATGTATATATTTATGATGATAATAAGATTAAATTAATTGATAATCATATCATGATTCATCATCATATAGTTCCTTCATTCTGACACATCATCGTATTCAGATGAATCTGACTTGTGATGCATTATCATAGTCCTTTCTTTGAAGGTTCTCAAGATATTGATGCAAAGTATTTCAACATTTGATATCATCAAACTTTCATAATACTTAATCTATAGTCATAATTCATTTATGATCTCCTTGAACATTTCAAGGGATTTCCATTTTTACTGAGTACATATCATCATATTACTAGTAAATGAAAATGGGGCATAAGTAATTATCTACAACATTCATTCCATAAGATATTTATGCATCACATATATGAGGTATAATGGAAATATTATCCTCCCACAACATCTAGTGAAGTATGTTATATAACATTATGCATAAACAAGGCTTTAAATGTTTCCTTATGTTTGATAACCAAGAAAATCTAGATTAACATCAATATGTATTCTAGACATGCATATCTTATACGTACGTCCAAGGTGACTATTGCTAATGATATTCTTGAGTTATCAATTATAATCCTTTGGTATTAATGTTATAAACATCCATCACAAAATTTGTTGTACAAATACCATTTAGATGTATGGGCATTGCCATGCAAAATGATATCTATCAAAATAGAAACACTAATATCTCACTTTATTGATATATCATCCTTGTTATACAAGATGCTTTAAAGTACAATGTTTCTATTTGATGGATTAATGAAATAGAAGTTCTACTAACTCTATTACATGCCCATTGGGCTAAGATAAATTAAAATGTATAGACCAAAGCTTCCACAACTCTTGCTCTGCCGTTTTGATCATTGTCCTTCTATGAGGGCTTTTACTTCTTGTCAGATCCTGCACATCAAGTATGTCAGATCTCTATTTGATATCACATACCAAAATTAAGAAGTAATCAAATTTATCTTGTATTGTTTATACCTAAAGTGTAGGCATCAGTGTCTTCCTTCTTCTTTAATTCCTCTAACCAGAGTGGGCAATTTCTTTTCCAATGTCTAGGATGGTGGCAATGGTGACAATCAACTCTTGTTTTCTTCACTCCTTTTTCTTTGAGATATGAAAACTTGGGCTTTTATCCAACTTTAGAACCCTTATTAGCTTTTCATTTGCTTTTAAACTTCCCTTTTGTCTTGTTGATCCTCATCATAGACTTGGGCTTGTCTTTCTACAATTGTGTCTGAACTATTTTCAACATGCCCAACAACTTTGTCAATGGCTTGTCAAAGTCATTCATGTTGTAGTTCATGACAAACTGACTATATGACTTTGAAAAAGCCTGTAGAATCATGTTAGTGGCCAACTCTTGACCCAAGGGAAATCTCAACCTAGTTAGGTTCTCCACATACCCAATGAGCTTGAGTACATGAGGACCTACTAGGTCACCTTCTTCCATGTTACATTTGAATTGTGTCTTGGAGACATCGAATCTCTCTTGTCTTGCTTGATCTTGGAATATGTTCTTGAGATGTGTGACCATCTCAATCACATCCATGTTCTCATGCTGCCTCTAAAACTCATAGTTCATGGATCACAGTGTCAGACACTTGACATCCGCGTTGTCTTCAGTATGCTTCTTGTAAGCATCCTTGTCATCCCCTGGTCATTTTGAGATGGTTCTTCTGGTGTTGGCATTTCTAGGACATGGAGCTTACACTCCTTTGTGAGAATGATTCTCAACGTCCTGAACCAGTTGTGGAAGTTGTTCCTAGTAAGTTTCTCCTTGTCAAGGACTGATCGTAGAGAAAAGTGATTGTTGTTTGTTCCTATTTGATTCTACAAAACAATTTAAAAATTTGTCAAAAATTCATTTTGATTTGATTAAAATTTGGGCGATAATAATAAGGTCTTTAATTAATTATCATTCTCATTATTTTGTTCAAATTGACAATCCTCAAGTATCAATTAAGAAAATTACAAAAAATCAGTTTTCTAATGAGCAAGATCCAAGATAATTCAACTATGGCCCACCCTAAAACAAAGTTAATTGCCATGGTAGGCAACTTTTGCCAATTGCATCATATACAATCCTTGATAGATAACATGTGCAACTCCTTGACATAATTATATCTATACCTCTGGGCCCAGATTCTATGAGAATCACCAGTTAAGCCTAGCTCAATAGCCAATGCAACAATAATTAACCCTACAAAGGAGAAACCTACATTACTACCATTACACTTCCATGAGGTAGATATAATTATGTCAAGGAGTAACATGTGCTTAGTCGAACAAGCTTTTCATGTGTATTTCTATTGGAAAGCATCTTAAACTTAACATATTTTATTGAGCAGTTTAATATATATATATCACTTATATACATATATTATATCAAATCACCACATATATAGTATGTATCATATACATGCTATATCCCACAACATAAACATGCAATATTAAACAAAAAGTGATGGTTATGGCCATGTATACTTTTAATTCCTTGGATCCATAAGGAATTACTACCGCCTAGGTCAATCATCATATCACATGTATGAACTTGTTGTTGGTGTAGATATGTGCTTACCAATCTAGGCAGATCGGATCAGTCCATGAACCAGTTGTCTTACCTTTTGGCCGATCGGTTGGTCATCATGGACGATCGTATGACCTCCAGTCCAACCGATGTTTGGACTCCTTCCAAATAGTCATTTGGGTCCACCAAGCGGTCATCTAGATCCATCGTTATATCCATCATGATCATCCAAAAATGGTCAGATCATCTCATGAACTGGTCATGTCATGTAGAAATGATCTTCTTCCTCATCATTGCAAGAAAAGAAACTATCATATTGCTATTAAACTATTACATTGTAAAGAGAAACCTCAAGCTAAATTTGAGGGGAGAAAAGGTAGGAAATAATTAAATTTACATTCGGAAGAGGGAGGTAGACGTTCGATATGCAGATCAAGATAAATAGGAACTAGAACCAAACCATCCAGCCATACACAGATGTTGGGTATTGGCCATAACTATGCTACACATCTACCATCAAAACTGCTTTTAGGGTAACATGTATAAATTTCATATATCATATCATATCATGTATATATTAGTTTTAGATTATGTGATGTTGGGTCAGATGCACATATGAGACAATTTAAATATTCACATTGTATGCAAGAAATAAATTATTAAACCAAAAATGTGATCATATCAATTATCCTAAAACATAGTAAATTGATGTGGATCTGATACCACTATTGAGAAATATGGGCACAAACTATAGCTGCGGAGACAAAAAAATTATCTGTTTGTAATCCCATAACAGCAAGATTGTGTCAACTACTATAAAATAGGAAGGATGCTTTAATGAGTTAGACCTGGTCCTGGAGAAAGTCTAGTAAAAAAACTCACTTCAATGTAACTGTGAAGTAGTTTCCCTTGGACGGTGATTGTGCAGCTCCTGGTCTTCACCATGAACAATTAACACAACAACTTCTACAGTGACTCATGTGGTCTTGCTAAGGCCTACAGGCTGACTTTGCTCTCCTAGAAGCAGCCAAAGGACTCCTACCTCTAGATTAATCCACATAGACCAACTATAACTCCTGTCATTCAATAAGAATAGATAGGAAGGAGTTGTCCCTCCCATTGGTGTACTAGTCCCCAACTTGCTCTCCCACAACAATGATCCTCAGTTGTTCCCTCCTATCGCTATCCCTCCCTTGTCGGGTAGGACTTGCTTGGGCTCTCTCAGTTACCACAACCAGAGAAGATAACAATTTTCAGAGCAACTGATTCTCAGTTGTGTTTGTGTGCTTTAGAAGTCCCCAGTACCCTTCTATTTATGGGCGGGGTTTGGGTCACGGTTCCTTGTATGGGTTTTGTATGGGAGTAGAAGGGACCATAAGATCTTGAATTTTCACAACCTAAATCATAAAATGGTCATTTGATCACACAAGATGGTCATCTGGCACTACAAGATGGTCATCTGGCAGTTTCCCCATCACATATGAACTTGGCAATTTGTTTCCAGTTAATACTGACTATTAATTTCTTGCACTACAAGTATTGTGCAATCAAAATGAGTTCGGGAAACTATCAGAACGTTCGTTCGGTCCCAACCGAGCCATCTCACAATGTGGGTCACCCGTCTCACTCACCTAGATGGCCATCTGATGAACCAAGTTGAGCGGATCAGTTCTACAGAATGAACTGATCGGTCTACACCTTAGTTTGGGCCGAATTTAGCCAATTCAAACTCTAATCATCCTTACAACCCAAACGTCCATCTCAACACTTGAGACACTCGTTTGGCATGTCCAAACGGCTATATCAACACTTCATATGCTCATTTGGAAGTCCAGTCATCCAATCTATTGTGTGAATTGAATACCTAAATGCCGAAGTAATCAATCCAATCATCATTCATGATTAAATTTATCTTCTAGATGGGTTCCTATGTGTGTGACCCTATATGTCCCATATCACTTTGGCAGTGAATGTCCATAACTAACTTATGAGTTCAAAAGCAGAGAGTGGTTCCTAGTCGCACATCAATGCTACCCAAGTGAATGGAAAGTTGGAAAACAACTTCAATCTACAATCTATGTAAGGTGTTCCAGTGATTGTATAATTCCTTTATCACTAATATCCATGATGAACTCAAGGTATGGACTCATCATCCTCTCAACATTCAATCCATGTTATTTGAATCAAGAGCAGGTTGTCTGAGATAGTATGACCTCAATATCATATATTGATTCACATGTGCATGCACATGTGTTTCTCAGTCTCGCTTATCAAGTGGCCAGGATATCAAACTCCAATAGGAGGGACAAATACCATATATATCACTCACAATAAGTCCACATGTGTTTAAGCCACCCAATCATCACCTTTATGACAACCCATCTTTCAGGACTGCATTTGATGATGTCAAAGCGTATCCAATAATAGGTGATGAGTGTAGTGATTTTAGGTCTAAGAATCACAATCATCACCTTCACTATGATAGATGAATGTGTCCACCAAAGATGGTTTCCATGTGTCACTTTCAAGGTAGGTATGTATGATGCAATGTTCTCTAGCATGTATATGTGTGCTTGGTTTGATATTGCCATATGATGTCTAATGAGATTCTGTCGTCAACCAACCCACACTAGTCTTATGAGTTCCTATGTATATCTACCTTGCACAATAACAACTGACTAGGGACATAGTAAGGATGTAGAAACTCTTAAAATTCATATGATCTTAGCCTCCAAGTGACATACTTGAAGATATACGTCATGAGTATTGTCATTCTTTAGACATTCATAATGTTTTCTCATCATCTAATAACTGAATGAAACAAATTTAATTGAAACCATTCCTTTAAGAGTATTAATCAAATCATTTGTGATATATGCCATGTCAATCATCACATGATTGGATCTATGGGAATACTTTACCAAAAAAAGGAAGGCTAGAGAAAGAGGGTACCAACCCTAGGCCAAACAAGAAGAAGAAAGAAGAGAGCTTCTTATCACATAGGTACCACCATGGTCAAACCATAGTCTCCAACCTTTGTGAAGAGAAGATCTTCAAGATAGACACCATGGTTGGACCATAGTCTCAGTGCCAAGAAGGAGAAGAAAGAGAGGTAGGGTGCAAAAGAAAACAAGATCAAGGGTTTGAAACCACTTACCAAGAAAGAAGATCACCAAAGATCACTACAAGGAGGATGATAAATCTCAAGAGCACCACATGCAAGGTTGATCGGAGACCAAAGCACTTATATCAGCACCCTCTAGCTCCACCAAGCTCCAAGGTCGGCCAAGAAAGAAAGGAGAAGAAAAGAGAGCTAAAAGAATTGCTTGCATGTAAAAGAGAAAGCATGTGTACATATGGGTAGGAGGTAGGTGGAATGTATGCGGTGCCAACACAAGAGAGCATCACCAAGACACTTGTCCACCAAGGAAATAACCATGAAACCACTAAACACTGGCATGCATCAAAGCTTGATACAACCTAGGTAAAGTATCAACCACTTCGGTCACCAACACCCTTGTTATGGTCGAAGCATACCAAGATCATGTAGTGACCGCAACACTAGGTCACCTTATATCTACATGGTTAAAACACATCACTAAAGGACAAACCATGTCGACAAAACCACATCAAGATCACCATGGTCAAAGCAAGCAACTCCTAGGGTAAGTGTTGTGGTTGCAACACACTCAAACTCTAGCAAGGTTGATACTCAACAATAAGGCAAACCCTAGAAACCCTAGCATCACCACGGGATACCACATGATCAACCATGATCCAAACAAGGCACCCCATAGAATCACCTTCTATCTCCAGATGCTAACACACAAGAAAAACACTCTACATGTGACAAATTGCAAGATAACCCATCAAATTGGGTAAATTGCAATTTTATATAAAACAAGCAAACATAGCTCAAACATCATTCAAATAGGACCAAACTAAAAACATAAGCTTGCCACATATTACAAAAGTATCTCAATGGATTAGATTAAGGTTATAAGCATTTTATTAAGCAAAGTAAGCATACTCAAGCACTATGCTAGGTTAGGGGCCTTACAACCATAAACACCTAACAAGGATTTTGCCCCCAAAATCCTACGTGAAAAGAGACAGGTACTTCCTACGCATCTCTTCCTCAATGCCACGGTGATGCCACAAAACCTTCACCAACACTATGCCCTTCTTCCACTTCTTAATCCTCCTATCCAGGATCAACATCAGACCTTACACATAAGATATGTCCTCATCAAGCTCAACCTTAACTGATTGTAACACAACTCTCTATCAGAGTGGCATTTCCTCAACATCGACACGTGGAACACTAGATGCAACCTATGCAACTCAGGTGGAAACTCCAACTTATAGGCCACCTTCCCAACACGTGCCACCACCAGGTAAAGTCCCATATATCTAGGAGCCAACATACCCTTCTTCCAAAACCTCAAAACACCTTTCCAAGGAGAACCTTGAGATATACTCTATCTCACACATGGAACTCCAACGGTCTATGCCACTTATACACATATGATTTCTACCTATCTTATGCTACCTCTAGCTGTTGCTGAATCACTTTGATCTTTTCTACCATCTGCTTCACAAGCTTAGGACCCAAAAGTAGATACTCATCAATTTTGTATCAACACAACGGAGATCTACAATGTCTCTCGTATAACAACTCATATGGTGCCAATGTCGATACTCCTCTGATAACTATTATTGTAGGAAAACTCTATCAAACTGAGGTGCAAATCCCAACTTTCCAAAAACTACAAAACACAGGCTCTCAATAGATCTTCTAGAATCTGGATTTTCCTCTTTGATTGTCCATCCATCTATGGGTGAAACTCTATAGATAGAACAAGATTCTTTGATGTATACATGGTCTTCATAGGAAAAAATTATGTTTTCTTTGTCAACCTATCAACAATCATCCATATGGAGTCATGACCTTTTTTTATCCTAGGAAGACCAACCAAAAAGTCCATCGCGACATGATCCCACATCCACTGTGGTATGGGAAATGGTTGCAAAGTTCATGTAGGCTTCTGGTGCTCTATTTTAACCTGCTAGCACGTAGGACATCTGGGAACAAACTCAACCTCATCATGCTTTAAACTAGGATACCAATACAAATGTTTCTGATTGTGGTACATCTTGGTGCTTCCTGAATGCCTAGCATACATAGAGGAGTGAGCCTCCTCCAGAACCGACCCCCTCAGATTATTAACATCAGGTACCACTATTCTTCCATGGTAACATATCATACCATCCTTGGACTCATGGAAGCCATTATGCTTCTCACTGCCAAACTCTAATTAGATCTGATGTATCACAATAGTACTCTACTAAGCATCTCTAATCTTATTCCGCAACAAAGTCTTCACCTATAACTGAGCCAACAAGCCTGCCAACAAGGAGGGTTCCAACTTTATGTTCATCTCATGCATAGAAACTAACATATCTCTCTTGTGGCTCACCAAGGAACATAATTGTGCCTTGTGAGCAGATGATTATGATGAAGACTTCCTACACAGAGCATCTTACACCATGTTCTCCTTCCCTAGATGGTAATGTATGGTTTAATAATAGTCCTTCATTAACTCCATCTATTGATGATGCCTCATATTCAACTCTTGTTTTGAGAAGATGTATTGTAGATTCATGTGATCCATGAATATCTGGCACTTCTCACCATATAGATAATGTCTCTATATCTTCAGAGCATGAACAACTATAGATAGATCTAGATCATTAGTGGGATAGTACTCCTCATGCTTCTTCAACTGTCGTGATGTAAAAGAGATCACATTGTTGTCTTGCATCAACATACAACCCAAACCATTTTTTGAGTTATCGCAAAATATAATGTAGTATTTTCCCTACTCTGGCAGCACTAGCATTGGTACACTTGTTAGCTTCTCCTTCAAAAATTGGAAATCAAGTTGGCACTTTTCATCCCAGACAAATGGTGCACCTTTCCTTATTAACTTTGTTAGGGGTAATGACACATCACAGAAGTTCTTAATGAGCCTCTTGTAGTACCTACCAAACCCAGAAAACTACAAACTTTTGTCAGCATCTTTGGTTACTTCCATTCTATCATGGACTCAACCTTCTTAAGATCTGCACAAACACCCTCAGCAGATATCATGTGTCCCATAAAAGATACCTCCTTCATCCCAAACTCGCAATTGCTAAATTTAGCGTATAGCTAATGTTGTCTCAACATGGTCAACATCTGAAACAAATGTTGCTTGTGATGCTAGACCTCTTGGATGTATATAAAGATGTCGTCTATGAACAACACCACAAACTGATCAAGATAAGTTCTAAACATCCTATTCATCAAGTCTATGAATGTTTCCAGTGCATTGGTCATCCCAAATGACACAATGACGATTTCATAGTGACCATACCTGGTCCGAAAAGCTGACTGTGGTATGTCATCCATCTTGATCCACAAATGGTGATATCTGAACCTCAAGTCTATCTTTGAAAATATTGTGGCACCTCACAACTGGTTGGAGAAATCATCAATTTGTGTAAAGGGATACATGTTCTTGATCGTCACCTTGTTGAACTATTTGTAATCAATGCACAACCTCATGGATTCATTCTTATTATTGACAAACAAAATAGGAGCACCCCAAGGTGATGCACTTGGCCTGATAAAACAATTCCCAAGAAACTCTTATATCAATTTATTCAACTCTTTCATCTCTGTTAGCTCCATCCTATACAGTTTCTATGCTATCGGCTATGTGTCTGCGACTATATTGATCTGAAAATCAATCTCTATAACTAGAGGAACACCTGGGCACTCATCAAGAAACACCACCTTGAACTCATGAAAAATTGGCACCTCCTGGATACTCAGACTCCTCACTTTAGTATCAACCACATGCACCAAGAATGCAACACATTCTTGTCTCATCAACTTCTCTTCCACTATCGTTGACACTAAATAGGTTGGAAGAATCTTCCTATCTCCCTAGATGACCAACGTCTCATCACCATCGATAAACGCCGCCACCTTGGAACCACAATTTGTGACCACCTGATACTTTCTCCAAAGTATCCATTCAAAGGATCACACCGAATCCATGCATGTCAAGTGGTATGAGATCCACTTGAATGTTGTATCTTGAAAAAGAAAGGACACGGGAAGGACACACTTCCCGCAACTCAACGAAAACAATTAAAGGGATTTCTAAATGAATACTGTCACGTCTATGACTAACATGCAAGGAATAACTAGCAATAAATTCTCTAGTGACAAAAGAGTGTGTCACACCTAGGTCAACCAAAACATATATAAAGCAAGAAGAAGACACATCAGATCGAAATAACTCCATATGACATGTCACCAACTCACGGGTTGACCACTCCTTCCAGCTGACTCATCACGTAGAATCGAGCTATTGCCTGTCATCACCCCCTCCATCTGCTGGCTTGTCCAGATGAACTAGCCTATCCATGTCCTCTGCCACTGCCACTGTTGAACTGTTGTTGTTTTAATCCTTGCTGACTCTATCTCGGTTGTTGGGCAACTTCTTCATCTCGCACATGGTAGTTCCATCTAATATGTCCCACTTGTCCACACTTGTTGCAAGACATGGAGTCATACTGTGGCCTCTCCAGCCCCATCACCGATATTGATGCTGCACTTTGGGCTCCTACAGGTGAAAAGCTAAAACTTCTACCTCTGCTCGGTAACCACTATGACTGACTCATCAATCTTTATTGTGATGCTATGCTAAAAACCTATGCTTCTTAAAGCATCATGACAATTGTCTTTGGTACTGTAAAGTCCTCTTCTTGGCCTTTGTCTCACGCTTCTCCACTACTTTTCCTTCCACTCTCCTAATCGAGTCCAAAATGTGGAAAACTTATCTCTATTCTCCAGAAATGATACTGAAGTCATCAACTTTGACTCAAACCTTTCTTGAACTGTCTAATCCTTTCCTTGTTTGTATCAGTCATATGTTGACAAAACCCAAGAAGCTCCATGAACATAGCTTCATAGTCATTGACTATCATAGATTACTACCAAATCTTCTCAAACTAGGTGAACTTCTCGTCAAGGTAGGTCTCCAAAAAGTACCGACCCATGAACTCCTATCAAAACTCTTCCCAATTGATCACAACATCAAGTCTTTTCTCTTCCTCTATGGCCAAGTAGTAGCCAACACTCCCCTTCAACAGATACACAACATGCTTCACCTTATCCTCTTCGGGGACGTTGAGGATCTTGAAGGCATTCTCCAGCTTGGTTAACCACAGATCTTCCTCTGTCGGCTCTTCCATACATGCATACTCCACCGCCCCTATTCTCCTCAGCCTTTTAAAGGTCTTCCCAGAACCTAAAGATTCCACATTGGGGACTGATGCTTTTTCACTTGGGGAGCGAGCATTCTTTCAGCCATGTCTGTCATCGTGGCCATGAACTATCCAAACATGGACAGAAAGGTGGAAATTTTGATAATAAAAATGCAAGGCATCCATTAAAAATTGTTCCAAGACTTGAATCGACTCCAAATTATACAAGTATCTTGGAAATGTATGCATATAATCCTTTTCAAATGCTAAATGCCTACTATGCCTAATGATGATATTAGAATAACTCAAATATCATTACACCTATAAGTAAATTTTTTCTTCATTTTGAACAAATATTAGACCATGATTACTATATCACTAATGCCTCTATGATTTATAATGTGTCGTAGTAACGATTTTTTGATACTAGATCTTGATCCAATGATACTCCCTACTACATTGTGACACATATCAATGACTTCTAATTTGTTGTGGCAAGAAGTCCAACAAGATCACTTTTACATTATTAATGACTATGTGACATTATATATGAAACATAACATGAATATGTTGATGCTTAATTCATTAACCTTATCAAATTTAATGCTTTCCCTCTTCAAAATTAGGGAACCCTAATCTAGAAATCCAGAACCTTATTGAGATGATTTGCTCTAAGTTCAGTATGACCTATAATGTAATACAAATCATGATGATGAACTCTCACTCACTTTGATATGTTAAAATAAATGTTTGAATCATATGGTACTTATGCTATGTGTAACATACAACCTTAATGTACATTATCATGTGACTATATTATTACATATTTTAATCACAAAACTTGCTTAAAACTTAGGAACATTTTCTTAGTATTTTTCAAAAGATCAACTCATGTTCTTAATCTAATTTTCTTATTCTAAGGTACATTTACCTCTTTCTAACTTTGAATATATTATTCATGCTTTTATTGTATATGTATGAGTCCCACTAAAAAAAAAGTTAACACCATGTTCCATACAACTACTATGTTTTACTTTGATTATATGACATTGACAAACCTACAAAAATAATCATACATGTCCATTGTTCAACCCTTGTTGTACATGTCTATATTCTAGGGGTAAGGACACAAGACTTTATGCACCTACTTGTTTCATTAAAGTGAAGTAGGTTTAGATATTGGCATTTGTATTTTATGGTCCCTAGTGAATTTCAAATAGGCTTAACCCTTGGCTTTTGGCTTTGAGGTCCCTCACAGACCTTCATTAGGAAAGTTGGCCAAATACATTATGATGTTGTTGTATAGTAAAATGGATATGTACTAAAAACATACTTGTGTATTTAAACAAAAGTATTTGAAGTTTCCTACTTTGTTTCTTGCCTTACATAAGTTTTATCCAAGCAGATATGTTTCTCTAAACCTACAAGTTCAATATTATATATATATATATATAAATATATATATATATAAATATAAATATATATATATGTATATATATACACACACACAATGTGCCAATGTGTTTGTAGTGGTTGTTCTTGATTTTGTGATTTTAGGTATAACTAGAATACCCAAACAACTTGTAGTGGTTGTGCCAATATGATATGTGTTAAGAATTCTGAATATGTAACACCAAATGTACCTACATTTGGTTTATGTACAAATTAAGGGTGTAGCTCTAGTATCTTCATGTATTAGATAGTTTCCTTTTGGCATGTATCTCCCATTTTTATTTTCTACTGGTTGTGATGTTTAAACCTTATGGTTCATGACATACAAAGCGATGTCATTGTCATTTTCACACAGACACACACACACACACACACACACACACACACACACACACACACACACACACATATATATATATATATATATATATATATATATATATATATATATATATATATATATATATATATATATTTGTGTGTGTGTGTATTTAGGTTTGAGCCATTCAAGCGATACATGTATAGGCCCTTTCTCTACAAACATTCTAATCATGTGGGTTGGCATTTGGATAAGTATTGTTCCCATGATAGATGGTATAAGAGACAAACACACAACCTCTATGCATGTTTGGAGCATAATTACGATATATTAAATGAACCTAGTGAACATATAAATCCATAACAGTGAAACTGAGGGGTCTAGGATTGATGTAAAATGCAAAGGTTTTGGATACTAATCACATGAACTATATCCAACCTATGGCAGGAAAGGTTCAATTTCACACCTACCTAGATGTAGTGAATCAAGACTTAGATTAGGATTTTTCCCTTAAATATTCTTGGAAAGTATTATGGTGTCTCATCTTATTTTAAGGATTAACCCAAGACACCCATTATATAATTTTTATATAGGATTATCATCTTATCTCACTCTAACGATGAATGTGAGTTTGATCTCCTGATTTTAGGTAGCCTATATATGGTGAAAATAAAAGCTTGAATAAATTATAAGTTGTAAATAATAATGGTTCCATGATTCGATCTTGACTAGAAACTCTGATATGATAAGTGAATGTATGCTTTATTTGTGCACTCATGTGAATGTATCATATTATGAAAATTATTTTCTCCAAATCTAATATTTTTGCCTTTAATGTTTGAGGAAAATCACAAGGATCATGATGACAATGAACTAATTGTAACTCATTCTTCCTACCTCAATTTTAAAGGTCCCTATTGATTATACTTTTGTTGTCTCTATATCTTTTATCAAACTCAAACAATATTAAGTAAATATTTCCCTTATTTTTATGGATCACTCTTTATAATTTCAAGTGGCTATATATCCAGAGACTTAAATCATAATGTAAAGAATTTTAACAAGAGAATAGCTTATATTGATTATAACACCTAAAAAGATTCAATTTTGTATATTTATAAGTTGATGCACTGAGGCCCGAATTTTTCTTAAATTCTATGATAATGAATCATTATATATATTTGTTATTTAATCAATAGTTGTTGATAGTCAGATACTTATAAATACCAAAGAGGAGTTCATTCTAGCATTATTTAATATGATCATTGTATCGATTCAAGAACTTTAATAGATTTATCATAGTGATTCAGATGAAGTGTAGTGTTTAGAAAATGAAAATGAATGCTTAAGTATAGTGTTAAGCTAAGAATAATATAGTAGTACATCCATTCGTGCAACTAATGAATCAAGAAGACACTAGATATCCTAAACATCATTGAATCTATCACGTAGGCATGCACCATGTTGGAGGAAGTGTTCTTACCGATCGGAGAAGAATAGGATGAGGTAGATGGAATTGTACCATAGAATTATGAGGACAAATAAAAATAAGAGTAGACTCTTTTAATTAGTGCGGAATAACACATCAATAAAAAATGCCAATGGTGCCTAGTATAGTTTATTTAGTTTAGACAAGGCTCAATGAGTTCATCCCTATGTAACCATTGTTGTAAGGATTAATGATAAGTCCTTTGACTCTCTTTCTAAGTACCCACATTTAGAGGAGCAATCCAATTTATGACCAACTATTTATCCACAAGCCTCATTCTAGGTAAGGGAAATACTTCCTTAGACTTAAAGGCACGAGTCTACACTAACTATTACATGGTGAGATAGTAGCTCATTATGATACTTACACATGTTGGGGTACACTCAATGTGAATACAAGACATAATTAAAGGAATATAATACTAATTATTGGATTTTGTTGATTTATTATTAGTAGTTATTACCAAAACTCCTACCATGTTGTTTGGCTTATAGATTAAAACTTCCATACTAATGTTCTTTTGTATTTAATCAATTAACAATATGCATCTAGATTATGATGATTTCTTCATGATTCCCACACACTGAGCCAGTAGCTCAAACACTCTACTGAAACATTTTTAGGTATAGGTTCAGCTTAGTAAGAGCAGTTAGAAGCAAGTTTTCATCAAGAGTGGATTAGCAGAGGTCATGAGAGAAATATCTTGTTCAGTTATATGGTCTCTTGTCCTTGGTATGGTCTTGATAATGTAACAGTGAGGATTGTGAGTAGTTTTGTGATATGTTGTCCTTGACATATCTTAAAGCTATACTTCATTTCTTTTAGATGATTATGTCATAAGATTCAAACTTAATTGTGAACTCATGATGCTTATATTCTATACAATAGTTAAGTACAATGTTTGTAGAATGTTTTATTGGTTTTATATATTTTAAAAAGTCAAACATATGTTTCCAGTTAGTGATTAAAAGTGGATGGTTAGTCTAATCTTACCCCGATGGGTGTAAAAATGGGTTATTTGATTTGGTTCATTTCAAATTTTGGTATCAAAGACTAGCTTGGGCAGAGGTGGCAATATACTAGCAAGATTAGGATCTATTCCCTTTTAATTGAAATTTTGTAAAAAATATGTTTCTATTATGGATATTCGATTGTCAAGAAGAGGACATGGTCATGTGAAGAACATTTTGAGATCCATTATGGCCTTGATCCTCAACCAACGACTCAATATTGAGAAGATATAGATGAAGAAACTAAGATGTATTATATCATTTTGGAGACAAAGAGAAATATAATATGGAAATCAGGCCTCATCTTCTAGAAAAGACCAATGATATCCTTTGAGATGGTGAGGAAGATTGGAGAAACTGAGTTTTTTGGGACAAAAGACCCTCCTTTAGAAGATGTGTGGCTCCTACAATTGGAAAATATTTTCCACTTGATGGATCTATCACAGGACAAGAAAATCAACCATGATATCTAAACTTAAAGGAGATGGTTAAGTTTAGTGGCATGGAGTAGAAGAATATAGGAGCGATGCGGTGATGACATGAAAGGACATTGTGGATGCGTTCCACCTAAAGTATATCCCTCCTACCTTCCTGAGTGACAAGATCAGACAGTTGGAGTACATTAGACAAGGCAATATGATATTTAGTGCACATGAAGCATATTATATGAGGTTGGTTAACTTGTATCCATAGATTGTACTAGATGACAAAGAGAGATGCAGAAGAAGAAGGTTTCAAGTAGGTCTTGATGAAGAAATTAGACACACCATTTCAGTAATTCGTTGAAGAGGTAGAGAGAATTTTTGGTGGTAGTGAGACATATTGAAGAGTTAGTTAAAGCTTCTAACTGTTTGATGAGTAGAAAAAGATCCAAAGATTCTAGCAGAGAGGACGTAGTATTGGTGGATATAAAGGTGGAGGTGCATTCTTTACCAACATAGGAAAAAGGTCTTGGTTGTTTATAAGGTAAGGATTTGGTTAAAGAGATGTAGTATCTTCTCATAGTAGAGGATGATCTAGACATGGAAGATAGAATACACCACCTAGGAGGTCACCTTCATCAAGGCCTTTAGGGAATTAGCATCAATAACACATCCATAGAGAGAATATACGACTATATATGACACTTGTAGTAGGCCACACTATGGTCAATGATAATAATTAGTTTTTGAGGATGCAACTACTATGTATAGATGTGAAATATTAAGAGATGTAGACTCTATAACACACCAATATACAGTACATAGTCAATATTTCAAACTCCATAGATGCAGACTCTAGCTAGATAAGCAAATTTGTCATTGTCTTTAAGCTCTAGAGTGGGAGAACCTAGTACCAGAGGTAGACATCAAGAACATCATGGCAGAGGGAGATATATACGATGTTTCTTCTCTACGAATCAACCAAAAGAAGTAATATCAGTCAGAGTTACTATAGATGAGATGCTTCTCTTTAACAATATTTTAGTAACAATTTTGATAGATTATGGTAAAACACATTCTTTTATACAGAGATCACTAGTTAGAGGATTGAATCTTTTAACTCAGAAATTATCTTATGATTTGTTGTTGAGATAATTTCAAGGTGAGCCAATATTTTTGACATAATTTTATCATAGATGCATATTGAGTTTTAGTGGGTGTACCAGAGTTGTTAATCACATACCCTTAGATAGTAACTCTTTTTATATTATATTGGGTGTGTTTCTCCTTCAGACATATGATGAGTAATTGGATTCTTACAAGAAAAAGGCTATCTCTCATCAAGGTGTATTTTCATGTGTGTTCACTAGAGACAATAAAGTCTTACTAACATGCATAGTATCAATTCATGTAGATGATAAGATTATAAGAAAAGGGTTGAGACCTTTTTAGAGCATGTGGTACATGCAAAGGTAGAGAAAAGAATAATTATCACAACAAATTTTCTCATAGTGTGAGTTCCTATATGTATTTCCTAGTTATGAGATTCTAGGATGTAGACTTTGAGATACAAAATTTATTTGAGAGTCACACAATATCATTACTAAACTATAGAATGGTTCTTTCATAGTAAAAGAAATTCAAAAATCAGTTACAAGTGTTAATGCATAAGGGTTCTAGTCAACCTAGTACATCACCTTTGGGATATGCAATGTGTTTTGTGAAAGTGAATGTTGGAATTGTGTGTCTGTGCACATACTATTAAAAAACAAATAAGAAACCATAAAGAACAAATATCCTCTTAGGTAGTTATCATCATTGAGGGTAGATGTTTCATATATACCTAAGTCAACATTGATAACAAGGTTTCGACATTATGAATTTGAAGTCATATCTTCTAGACTAACAAATGACATGCAACGTTTGTCGACATGATTTTTTGATAGTACATAATTCATGTATAGTAGTGTTTATAGGTGTAATTATTATTTATTCTAGATATGTGTAACAACATGAGCAACATATGATGATAATAATGTAGTTTTCGAGAGAATGTTAACTTTATGCTAATTCTGGAGAATGTGAGTTATTGTTAGTCGAAGTTTCCTTTAGTTGGACATGTCATATCAGGAGAAGGAGTTAGTGTAGACCCTAAGAAGGTGGAATATATTCTTCAATGGGAACAATCTACAATCCCTAATGAGATCTTAATCTTTATAGTGGTATATAAATATTATAGGAGGTTGTTAAGGATATTTTGAATAATATAATCACCTCTTACACATCTAACAAGGAAGTATATGCCTTTAATTTGGTACAAAACATTCAAGAAATGTTTTCAAATGTTAAAGAAGAAGTTAATTACTACATCACTTTTGATTTTACCATAGGCGGGTAAGGAATATGTAGTGTTTAGTGATGCATCTAGGAGAGGTTTAGGATGTGTTCCTATGTAGGAAGGAAAGGTAATGGAATATGCTTCTAGATGAATCAAAAATAATGTAGTGAATTATCCAACACATGATCTTGATTTAGAAACCATCACTACTACAAAATGTAGCTCCCCTTATTTTTTCAAGGCAAACCGACGATAGTATCTATAGAGTCGGTTATAAGTACACAACCATCACAGATTGACCATTTGAGAAAATAGGGGTTGCACTTTCTTTTTAACGTAAGTCTCTTATCAAACAAACTGACGCTATATATCACCCATGAAAATAGAATTTCATGCAAAATTTTTGCAGACATTTCATTTCCTCCAAAAAAATCTATGTAGTCAGTTATTATTAAAAAAAATCGACAGGATAAAGTGATACACACGTCATCTTTCCCGTGAGAAACAATTGGTCTTTCTTGACGGTTGGTTTTGATGTGACCGAAAAGGAAGCCCGCAAAAACTTTCCCATTCCAACTTCATATTTCTCAGTTGTTTTCTTATAAGCAACCAATAGCGTATGTACTACTGAGTTGCGGGGTTAGGTGGTGGTTTGTCAACAATATCCGACAAGAAATGTTGTATGTATGATAGTGTTTTTTATCTTGTAACCGACGAGGAATATATTTCCACATCGATTTCTTGTATAACCAATGTGATAAGTCTTACTTAACCCCACAAGAAACCATTTCCCCCTCTCCCCTACCCACGTTTCTCTGTGAATGGTGAGTTTTACTACTCTAGTAATTACAATTGCTCTCCCCCATCGTAACTGCACGCCACCACAACTTCCTCTGTCGGTTCTTTCCACCACTACTTCTTAATCTTCCTCTATTGGTTCCTTCTCCAGCCTCCTTGCTGTTGTTGCTCCTACTTTGCTGCTTCTTCTTCCACCTCGAGTAGGTGTGACCTCCTCCAACATGTGAACTATGCCACTACCACTGATGCTTGTGACAGGTGGCCTCTCCTCCAATTCCATTGGGTGCACCAGCCTCCACTAACACCAACCTCCTCTAATTCCAGGTTGTTCCAGTACAGGTGGCCTCTCTTCCTTACAATTTCTCCTTCCCTATCTTGTTCTCCAAATCTCTTTCCCCTTTCATCCTTCCTCCTCTCTCCTCCTAATTGAGAAGAAATTTTGAAGGGTAGGGGAAGGAGAAGAGAGGAGGAATGAGGAGAGGGGGAAGGAAGATTGATATTTTTTTTCAAAGTTGTTAAATTGTGATGAAATTGAATTAGTGGAGATTAATTTCAATTTTTAGTGACATATTAAATATCAAAATTGTGATGAAAAATAATTATTGTGATGAAATGTATTGTGATGAAAAATAATTAGATTGAGATATGTAATCGTGTATTTAATGATGATTCATGCTAAATTATGCAATCAAATAAGTATTTAATGATGATCTCATCTATGTTGTAATGATTACACTTGATTGAAAAATGACTCTAAATTAACTTGATATGACAATGATGTTTATGTTGACTCTAAATTAACTCTAAATTTGTTAATAAACACTAATTTGTAAATAAACCTTAATTTGTGAACAAACCCTAATTTGGCCTAGACACCCGTCTGAGATTTACTAATTAGGAGTAAACCTTTGATAGTCCCTGGTTTGGGACTATTCTTGAGCACTCCATCTCACTTAGGATGTAAGTGTATAATGTGTGTTGGATTTCAAATAATTTTTGACAACATTCCCCCTTTGTTCTCTGGGTACATATGTAGGTGGATATTTTCCCATGTATGTCGGTGTACTTGAGAACTGCAGGGAAATTCTATAGAAATTTATTGAAATTGAACACATGTTATACACTTACTAGTGATATGAAGTGCTCAAGAATGGGATAGGTGGTACACATTCATGAAAATGAATTCTACTAAATGATTAGGGCTCAATTATTTAAACATATTTGTTTCCCTAAAATTAACTTACTAGCTAGAACATGATGAGCTAGTCGGCTCCCATCTGATCATATCGAAAATGGACCGATCATGGATGTTGATACCAAATCACTGCACTCCAAAGCTTATTAATGGTCTCAATGAGTTTTTAATATTTACAAAGGAACATAGAAAACAACTTGGAGATAGGTTCTATTTCCCGTGTAGGAATTGTAGCAACAACTTGAAAGTTGACATTGCTGACACGATCAAAGATCATGTCATCTGTAATGGGATTGTACATGGACATACAGAATGGTACTGGCATGGAGAGATTCCTAGTATGATATTGGCAGATGTGGGTAGTGGTAGTTGTGTCCAAGAAGAAATGGCTGGCAATGTTGATGACAATGAACCAATCTGACATACATGGTTGATGTGATGTTAGACACTTGTGGGGTAAATGTTACAGACCCACCTCTCTTATTTAGAAATGTTGTGCACGATGCCGAGAAACTACTATACTTAAGTTGTACTAAGTTTACGAAGTTGAGAGATTTGTTCAGATTGTATATTCCGAAGGCTAACAATAGATGGAGCAACAAAAGCTTCACTTCTTTGTTTTCTTTGTTGAAAGATATTCTCCCTAAAGGCAACGAGCTTCCAATCTTAACATATAAAATGAAAAATATGTTGTGCCCAATGGGAATGGAGGCTAAGAAGATACATGCATGCCCTAATAACTGTGTGTTTCTTTAGTAGGACTATATCAATGTGAAAGAATGTCCGAAATGTGGGGCGTCTAGGTACAAAAGGATGAGATCAGTTACGACCAAAACTGAGTCTCCTACTAGGGTGATGTGGTATCTACCTATAATACCCCAAATGCAATGCTTTTTTGCTAGTGACATAGATGTACAAAATTTATCTTGACATGCAGAGGTAAAGAAAAACAATGATGGTATACTACGACATGCGTTTGATTCTCCACAATGGAAGAAGATTTATTTATTGTATCCTTAATTTGGCGAAGAATCTAAGAATTTAAGACTTAGACTTTGTACTAATGGGATGAATCCATATGGAACATCAAGCAGCCTACATAGTACTTGACATTTCATGCTTGTTGTATACAATCTTCCTCTGTGGTTGTGTATGAAGAATAAGTTTGTCATACCATCGTTGCTGATATCAGGCCCCAAACAACCTGTCAATGATGTTGATGTTTACCTTGAACCTCTGATTGATGACCTAAAGAAACTTTAGGGAGAAGGTGTGATGACTTATGATGCTCTACGTCAAGAGATTTTTAATTTATGTTCTATTGTGTTTCACATTATTAATTACTTTTCTTCTTATGGGAACTTGTCTGGCTACAACATCAAAGGATCCAAGGTATGTCCTATATGTGAAAAAATACAGATTCTATCAGACTGAAATATGATGGTAAAACTATATATCTTGGTCATCAAAGGTTTCTTCCAAAGGATGTACCTTATCAAAAGTTGCACAAAACATTCAATGGCTCAACTGAGGAACAGAGTGCCCCTAAACCTATGTTAGGGGAGGATGTTTATGTAAGAGTAAACATCATTGTAAATCATTTTGGTAAGAGATCGGGTACTACCCCCACAGGTGAAAAGTCTTCATTCAAGAAGAGGTTGATATTCTAAGATCTTCCTTATTGGAGTTCTTTGACAGTTCGACATTGTATCAATTTCATGCATGTTGAGAAAAATGTTTGTGATAGCATTATTGGAAATCTGTTGAATATACATGATAAACTTAAAGATGACATCAAATCCAGAGTGGACCTACATGAAATGGGTATAATGAAAGAATTAACAAAATAAGTTACCAAATGTCACCACACATATCTACCTCCTACTTCTTACACCTTGTCTACAAAGGAGAAGAGAACATATTGCCAGTTCTTGCGCAATGTTAAGGTACCATAAGGATACTTAGCCAATATTTGTAAATTGGTATCAATGAAAGATTTGAAGCTGATAGGTCTTAAATCTCATTATTTTCACACTCTAATGCAACATATAGTGCATGTGGCTATTTGATCTATCCTTCCTAAGAATGTAAGGTTTGCAATCACTAGGCTTTGATTCTTCTTCAACACTCTATGCAAACATTAATTGATTATGAGATTCTAGATAAGTTGCAAAGAGAAGTGATCGTTACCATGTGTCAACTTGAGAAATATTCCCCCCCCCTTCATTCTTTGGTATCATGGTACATGAAGTTGCCCATTCGACTAGGGATGTGAAAATGTTGGGTCCAATTTTCTTGCATTGGATGTGTAACATCCCATTTTTTTTGTGGCTCAACCAAATTAATGGGAACTTCATATTCAAAATCCCATCCAAGTATAAATGAAGAAGGGAATTAGATCTTGATACCTGAAAGGGGGTGAAGTGATGTGAATTTTGGACCTTAAAACCATTGAGGACAATCTTACTCCATATTCTAAGTATGTGATTCAAGAATGATTGATGAGTCATAATTATATTTGGTATTATGATATCCTATTGATGAAACTATGAGAGTAAATTCTCATGTTTCTTTGATTAAGTGGCCATTTGGATTTATTTGTACCTTATAGTAAAATATCCATCCTATGAAAGATTTAAAACCAACATCCAAATTCACAAAAATATTTTGTTACCACGTGTAATATGGTTATGAGTATGTACTTTTCTTTCTTGAACAAAACTAAGCGAAAGTATACACCCAATAATGCTAATCCTAAGAGTCTTTAGTTCTTGACACTCATTTTGGGAAATGTTGAAGAATGTGACACATTAATGTGAGTTAGATAAATGAAAGCATGACCTATGTCACATTGTAACAAAGTTAAAGTTGGGTTAAACGAAGAGGTCCATGTGGGAAAAAAGAAATACTATTGAGATATAAGCTTGGATAGATATGAGTATTATATAGGTTTGGATACATACACATATTACTAGTTGCGTGTGCATGTTGTTGGAAGCCAAATGGCCAACTTATGATAACGTAAATAAAGTCCTTTTAATATAAGAATGATAAACCCAAACAACCATATTATTTAGGAATCTCGAGGTAAGAATAACATATTGGAAAATGTTGTTATAGAATTCAATTTCCTATGATAATCCATTTGTACGAGGTGGATTCCATTGCACTTACATATATGAAAGTGCAGGTAGCGAAGCCTTGTAACAGATTCGGCCATCACGTTTCATTGTGACCGCCGCCACAAAAGCCTCGTGAGGATTAACCTCAACGAGATCTCTTCTACTCCGACCGGTGAAGGAGAAGTTTAGTTGGGAAGGGATCTTCTTGGCACCATCACAGGAGCGAGGAAAAGTGCAGGCAAGGCTATGGTGAGGTGAGGATCCATCATCCGAGCGGCCTACAATGCCTAGGCAGAAGGCAAATCACCGAACCTCTACCTGGGCGGTCTTCCATGTTCTTGTTGTGGGAAATAGGGGAAGGGAGCGTCCAATCAGGCCATGTAGGTGAGAAACCTTCTGAGTCAACTTGGGATCTACATCTGTGCATGCCTCATCATCAAGGAGCAGGAGTGCTAGGGATGCGTCCCGTACATGTCTGTTGGATCGGTCTCGGATGGCTGGACTTTGTTGGAGAGGAGATGATCGAGAGGCGGCACTCTAGTTCCATGGTAAAATAGGGGCATCACGACCCCGTGTTGCTATCATGATGAAGAAGGAGAGGGCGGGTCATGCTCCTCCTTGTTGGGCTATTGATCATGAGGCTCAATCCGCCTGAAATGAATTGGAAATCAAGGTAATAAGAATGATCTGGTTTTAATTTGTTAAGATACTTAGGAATTCATAGAAATTGATCTGATTGTCAGAATAGGATGTATGAGGGCTCATCGAAAGACTGAGATATGAAGAACATCTTGAAGGAGATTCCAGACTCTTAAATGATCTATATAAGGTAATATAACTTGAAATAAGGTTAGATAAGTAATTATGTGCATATATATTGATATTTGTTAAACCAATGTGATAGGTGTGAACCTCATCATTGAACTTCAAGGAAGTGTTAAACCACAAGTTTTAAATGTATGATGTTTTGAGAGTTAATGATTTGGAGATTAGATTGTTCTTATATGACATTTTGGGTATACTTTTATGCATGCCATAAGATTATGTAGGGTGTGACTAAGGGATAAAGGTGACTCTAGAAGAGTATTTTTGTATATGAGAATACATTAAGATAAAACCTAGAAGTTAATTACACAGTTAACTACATTGTAGTGGTGGGAACTATCAATAATGATAAATTGATTCTGATGGGTTTTAATGACAGGAAGTTTCTTTTCAGGATATAGACCCGACTAGAGGAATCCTAGATGAAGATTGTATCCTCTCTAACACCGACAAGTGGTTCATTCCCATAAGTATTGATATTTATCAAACTCAGTGTATTTTCAAAAGATTGCATACTTTATGTGATCCACTATTCTAAGATTTTATGTTATGATATGCAATTAAAATTTTCATACATTCATGGGTATGTCCTTACATGTGCATAATCTCTCAAGAAGAGATATGTTATTAAGATTTATAATAATGATAGAGACTCATGAACCAGGTTCATGAGAAAACTAAAGAAGCATGTTTCTATAAGAACTATTAATAATTATTCATATTGAGGAATAAGACTACAAGATAAGATATGAAACCAAGATAGTCATACATGATAATGTGGGATAAGAACGAATTAAGATTTCAAGTAGAAATATGCTATTAAGAGTTCTTAGATAGATTAATATCTATGAACTAAGTGTTATTTATATTCTTTTAGAATGGGTAAGATCTAAGAATTAAGTGCATGATAAGATTATAAGAGTAGAATGTATTATGTTATGATTAAGTTTGCAAGATAAAATTTTATAAGGTGCATGTTTTAAGATTTAAGAGTTAAGCTCACATGAATGCATTATGATTCATGATAAGATAAGACTTCATGAGACTTTCAAAGGTTGAGTTATCATGTCAGAAATCATATTTTAGATATTTACTACTTAAGTTACTTTTATATACTTAGTATTCCCATATTCAGTTCAGATTATTTTCCTAAGCCTTTACACTTACATGTCATAAATCTTATATCAGAATTGAATTAATTCATTCAATCAAACAAGAATTTCAAATTGATATTTATCTAGATAATAAGAATATCAAATTATGATTTAGATTTAGATTACTCAATATGTGGGTAGCCAGATATTTGATTAAGATACATGATAAGGATTTCAGACCCAATCTCTGTTTTGTAATTGAGATTATTCATATTCATATGTAGATTCAAATTAAGAGTTCAGTACATGTTCAATACTCGGTATTCAATTTCAGATAAGTCTAGATTTAGAATTTAGTAAGCTTAGACTTAAGATAATTAATTCAGAACCTTCACATAATACATTATATGATATGTTCTCATTCAGTGAGTCACGAGACGATTCAGAAGAGTGTTTACTCCATTTCAGAGGGCCCATTGTTCCAATAGAGGGTGCATTGCACCATAGAGGACACTTCAGTGTCAACAGAGGACACATTATGCCAACAAAGGGTGTGTTGCACCATAGAGGACACTTCAGTGTTAACAAAGGAGGACTTATTGTATAATGGTGGCCACAATAAGATAAAATTTGTAAATAAAAGATGCCTTAGTTCAGATAATGTGCATAATCGCATTTATTAGTATAATGAAAGAGATTAATATAAGAGAGACATGACTTAGGCCCTTTATGCAAGTCATGTGGCCCAGGCACCAGAGTGCAGGCCAATTTAGAGATATAACCTAGGACCAGAGTGCATGTTATATCACCCAGGCACCTTAGTGCAGGTCATGAGACCCAAGTACCAAAGTACACATCTTTAGAGAAAGATAAGTAAAAGATAAGAACTATTTTTAAGTAAGAACAGATATGTATGTTTCGGATTTTGTAGAGTTTTTAATGTTAGTTCTCAGTATATAATTTTTAAGAATATTTTGAAGTATTTTATTTCATCAAGTAATGTTTGTGTTAGAATACTCATGCCACTTATACTAACAATCATTTTCCAATACATGGTTGGGTACGAGATGTCCACAGGTGAGAGCAAGAGTAGATTAGATCCCAGAGACTCAAGCACAAGGATAGAACATGATACGATCTGGTAGAGTGCCAACTATAAGATGATCATCAGGTTTATAGACTCAACAATATATTTTAAAAGTTTAGAACTTTAGAGTAGAGACTCAAGAAATTAAATGAGTTTTCTCATGTAATAACATTCATGCAACTTTTATAAGAATGATTATGAGAATGTTTCTTATTTTCAATTTGTGTGATTGATTATATTATTGTTATGAATACTAGTTTTATGTAATGCTCCCTTGAGTGCACGAGTTATGGATAACTCAGTGTTGCTTCCTCTATGCGCATGTGTGTTCTTAGGGAGGGTGTTACATGATGTATCCTTTTGAGCGGTACCTGAGTGTTTTTAAAGGTATCAATGAGGGATATATTGCTAGGGAGGTTATGAAATTTTACAATGAGTTTTTAAGTTGCAAGAAAACTATTACTAATGTGTGAAAATAGAAGGCATAGAGAAATAGAGTATGCCTCTCTCAGTTCAAGCTGAGACACCCATCTTTTTCTTAATTAAAAGTTTTAAAAATTACTGAAGGAGTGGACTCTCATTAGAAGGATAACAAAATGAAATTAGATCCCCAACAAAGGGATATACTCGACTCTAACAATTGAAACACCACATTCCCTTAACATGTAGTGTGTGACCATGTAGTGATACTATACGTGGAAGTATATTATTAAATATAGAACCACTTCTATACATAAAGCCTTTTTCTTGTCTTAACATTATATGTGTGCATTACAATGTCCTTGGAGCTACTCCTTAGGAATGTCAAGTTGATAAGGTAATAGTATACATAAAGCCTTTTTCTTGTCTTAACATTATATGTGTGCATTACAATGTCCTTGGAGCTACTCCTTAGGAATGTCAAGTTGATAAGGTAATAGTATAGATAAAGTTTAGTTATCTTTCTCTAACTCAACTAAAGGCAATGTGCAAAATAATAGTAATTGCATATGCTTGAGGCTAGATGGCCTGATTCATATCTCTTAATGAACAACTGAGTTGTACTACTTTAAGAAAAAAAGAAGGGTTCTTTATTTTTCGTTCATCTATTCAAATTTGAGATCTCTCTTGCAACTGCAAAGAGAATTACAATTTCAAATTCAAGCAATTGAGAAGCTTTAATATTATTGTGTAGGATGATGTAATAAAATTGATTTATTTTCTAAATTAATAATGTATTGCTTGGCTTTGATTATTGGATTGCATGGAGTTTTAGTCAACCAAATAGGAAACACACGCTTCAAGTTGATAGTAGGTGATACATTTGAACAAGCCCTCCAAAATTGCTGCAAATCACAATACTAGATCGTGGGCGGTTTTCCACTATATGATTATGAGTACCATAATCAGATTGAAATCGGAATGGTAAAAGGGGTATTAAGTCCCCATGAATGAGTGCCGTGATTTGATTGTGATGAATTATACTTGTAAACAAAGTACCGTTTGTGATAGTCAATTCATATTTGATTATGCTACTGAAACGGGAATATTAGGTTCCTTTGAATAAGGATTGACTAGAGATCGCTCAAGTGGCCAAATAGTGATTCTATATGTGGGAATATATTATGAAGTAGAGGACCTCTTCGTAGCAAAGAGGCCTTTCCTACATCAACTTCATCTGCTTACGTAACAATGCTCTTTGAATTAGTCCCTAGGAATCTCACGTTGGTAAGGTGATAGTAGAGAACAAGATATGTTAACCAGCTACAACTCGACGACATGACGATGGACAAAGGTAAAATTACATGTATATGTTGGAAGCTATATGACTTGATTCAGTTTTCTAAACAGAAAATTGAGTCGTGATACGATAAGGAAAAACAGGGATTCTATTTTTGTCGTTCAGCTGGGTTGAACCTGAGAACTCTCTTTCAACAGCCAAGACATTTGCAAACTTTGGATGCCACTGCATGACAACTTGTACCATTTGTGTAGAGGTAGGTGTGCCTTAAGTCAGACTGATTTGGTCAATTGATAAGATGTCACATGACTATGAGTAGGTATAGGAGACCTCTTATAGCTTTTGTGTATTAGGCTAATCAAATTGTAGCATTTATACAACAAAACCCAACCCTTTAAAAATAAAAGAAAAACAATTATTTCAGTGTACTATCTCTGTGATTCTGTTGGTCTCCTATAATGTTATTATAGGACGTCCTATAAAAAAGGCATCTACTGTGACTATCGGGCTGATAAGAGTTTCTGTCAAGAGCAAGAAACCATTCTAATTGACAGTGGGTGAAACAACAACTGAACTAGTCCTTTTAAAATGAGTACTCAAATCAGTTTTCTTGACCATCTATGCAGCAGTTATATGTCACACCTACGCGTCAATTACCTTGGTTTGTGTGAGGTAATTGGGCCAGCCGCAAATTCAAACAGCGATGGGAAAACTGCCTAACGGGAAAACGCTATATATCGCCGTTCGTAGTTTCCCACCCCCAAACAACCGATGAAGATCAATTCAAATTTCAGGGCTCCCTTAGTGTGTGGTCGGCCGGTTTAAATAAAGTTAAATATTTCCCATGCTTACGCGCCTTGACCCGCGTTTGAAATGCAGAGGAAATCACTCTCCCCCACCCTGGTAGCCTGTCACTTGCCAGCCATCTGTCATCTCCAGGTATCAGATTTTTTTTTTTTGCTTATAACTTTTAGATTTTAGGAATTTTTTTTATGAAATAAAAAAAATAAGATTTCTGTAATCTATGGTGGACTAAGATATGACAAGTGTAATTTTTTTATAAATGAATAAGATATTTACACTTTGCATCAGATTTGCATGGCTGCTGCATGAGCAATAATATAAATACTAGGTGGAGCATTGTGCCACACATTAAATATCACGTTTTTTTTTCATTTTTTTCTAACTTCCGGGTAGACCAGGGATGGATAAGTGAGTGTGATCTAACAAGATGTGGACACCTAGGATGTTGAAGGTTGGAGATTACAAGAGCTACCCGTCCAAACGTAAGGTACGAATTGGCGGCGTCTTTGTGTTTTCCGGCCACTGTCGGACTCTCTGGTAGGTTGTTCAACGTTACTTGTGGTGGCGCCGGGTTTGTTGCCGGCACGGTATTTACGGCGTGGCTACTACGCATGCCGTCTGTACGCGCCGTTCTAGCAGTGGAGAATGGAACATGACAGTTGCTTGCGGCTCGCAGAACAGTAAGTTGGTTCAATCACTGGATTCGGTATCGATATATAAAAGGCAGTACAAAAAAGTATTTTTAGATTGAAATTTAATGATCACATAATTGAACAATAACAATTTAATTCTCATCGACCATTACTGAGCTGTTTGCTTAAAAGCTTAACTTTTTCTACATTTATTCCGAGGACAAATAAATAAATGTGCATCGGTATCATAGTTATAGTTATGTGCCTCGAAAAAATTCGATTGTGGATTAGGTCCAAAATTAAATAAATTTTTGCCAAGATGATTACACCCCCCCCCCGGTATTGTATGGTCTAAATTGTAAATCCGTATTAGATTTCAATTATAGTTTTACTTGTATAAGTATATGCGCCCTGGTTAGGATTTTGTATCATCATGTATTCTATGTTGAGATGGTCGCCGCCGTATTCTAGGGTGTTTCTTAGCCTCTTTCGAGAGTGTTCCTCTTGTACACTCTACTCTGAAATAGTAAAAATCTCACCCCCTCATATAGAATATGTCTCTCTAACCAAACAACTTAAATCCATGTCCCCTGGTTGTTTGATCATTCTCTCTTTATTCTCATTTTGTTATTCCACTCAAACTCGACCTATACGCTCAAATACTTAACACATAGAATATTCGACATCATAACTTTTTAAAGCTTTCTACTTCCATCACTGGCTTTCCGCTCGATTTTTTCAAAATCATCATGAAGGAGCCAAATCCACAGAGAGGTTAGATCGTTACTTACAGTCGTGGACTATTATATAACTATTAGTCAAAGTTATTTCGAAGATTAACACATGGCGTATGTATAAATTCAACAAAATAATCTCATAAATTAATGAAAACAATTAAAATAAAGTGGTCTATAAGTCTAACAAGCAACGATGTGGGACTTCTTACCCAAGAAAGAGAATAGTGTTATTGTTGGATATGAGCTAAAGCTTTTTTATAACTATTAAAATAAAAAATGGAGGCTAATGATGTGCTTTTATTAGACAAAATTATACTCCTACATCTAGGAGAGGGGCCTGACACTTACAAGTGGACTTAACCCGGATGAGGTGAAGCATACTTGGGTCATCTACATAATAAGCATATAAACTAATAATTGTAACACTCCCCTCAAGATGAATAGTGGGTGAAACACGTGTCAGCTTGTCAATAAATAGAAGTACATACGTAAAATTGATCAGAAATGATCTCCCCTTAAATATTACAATATGAAAATTGAAGCACTCTTAAATATCATGAAGAGTATAACACATGAAAAATAGTAAGTGAATTCTCTCTTTCTAAAAAGATGACTTTTTCTGAAGTTGATGATCACCACACCCACATGAGCAATCACAAATAACATTAGAATATGGAAAACGCATTCAAAATAGTCGATGGTGGAAGATATTTGTAGATGTCCTTAAGTTGTCATTATTGTTGAGTTGTTCACCACAAGAAGCACCAACATCAAAATGATGCACCATTGTTGGGATAATAGTACCTCTCTAGAAATATTGCAATATCATAGGTCGGTAACATGATTGCCATATGTTGTTATTGAAGATGCTCTATAGTAGGTGTCAACAAAATGAAGATGAATATGTGGGAAGTAACAACATGTTCACATAAATGAACTTATGTAATCTATTTGTATCTTCCCCTCACGTCAAGGATTAGAGAGTGGTTGGGGTGGAAAGTAAAAAACAATGGCCTATGTAATTTATATGTAGGGAAAAAGTGAAGATGGATAGCTGATAACATATGATTTTTTGGATATTACATTCCTATTTTATATTTCATTTCTTCTAATATTCTATACTTTCATATGATAAATCTTATCTTTATCTACACATATTGATATTTCCTCTTTGAATAATAACTTTTCTCTTTTTTGTAGGGAATCTCCATGTTTTGAAGTAAGCATCAACTTCATTGGCGTGGATCTCCTATTAGCATTCCATAATAGATGATAGATCTATCAATAAAAAGGGTGATAACTCCATATTTCATCAAATGATGAAACACTATCCTATAGAGTTCTAAAGAAATTGGACACTCATGGTCATGTGGGTTGTCAAATTGAAGGCTTAAAACACCATCCATCGACTAAGTGATGAAATTTGTTATTTTCATCTACTGATGACCTTGCACCTTCATCGTTAGTCATTGATTAATGGATGAATGGAGTCATCAACTGATGAAAGACTTATTTCAAACCCTACTGACTCCATCTACTGATTGAGTTCTTGACCCCATTAACCGATGGTGTAATAGGGTTGACTACTAATGGAATTTCTATGATCAATTACCAATGAAAAGGAAGACAAACATTCATTAATTTAAAATATACATTAGTCTACCGATGAGATCCCTACGTCAATTGGGAATGGATAAAATTTATCTTCCAATGGAGGGTAAGACTTTGTCAAACAATGTATAAACCCCATTCTCTAACAATCAATGAAAATCCATCTAACTCCTCTTTTTATAGACTTAGTTGACTGGGTGCCCCAAGTCACATGTACCAATACTTAGAACACAAGTAAAGAGCCCCTATACTCAATTCCCTGGAGCGCACTAACATTATCTATAAATAGGGTTCAAGAGAAGGGATGTCTTCTTCTCACATCGTGAAGTAATTATATATTATTCATATCCAACTGATCCTCACAAGGTGATTACGAGAGTCCAAGTCCATTGTTTGGAGTCACCTAGAGGTATCTACTATCTAGTTTTAAGAGTAGGAAGGTTGGACAAGTCTTCCTCATCATCATCCTTGTCATCAATATCGAAGAAGGAGGTTTACATCGATATTCAGTACCAATGCCTATTGCTTAGTTTTTGTCTCATCCACATCCCTCACTTTGTTTCATATCCATACCCTATTTTTTCTATGTTTATAGTCATATGCATATTAGCCATGTCTCATTTTAACAATAGTGACAAAACTTAGTTTAACTTGCATTGGGAGTAGACACCAAGGGCTCCCAACTATATATACATATTCAGATTCCATTAATGTACATACTCTTAGCAATATTTATCACTTTCCACTCGTTCATGAATGAATCACTTGCATTCCTAGCTACCACTTTGTGATGTTTGATTTCTAATGCCTCAAGAGAGTATTATTAGAACTAATTTTGAGGTAAGAAGTGTGATTGCATGAAAGTGTTGAATCACAACACCTAATGATCATGCAGTTTCATTTTTTATTGTTATTTTGTCATCTTGAGAGAGAGGCATGCTTACAATATAGATCTAAACCGGTTTTGAGAGAGGAGGGAATAGACAAAATTAAATTACTCATATACTATGCTATACAATGGTTATGAGTGTTTTTATGTTAGTAATTGTGCTTGGTTGGTGAAACCCGATCTAAGTTCTATCAAATATATTGAAATATACCAAAATGAATTTTTTCTTATTTGTTTTGTTAACTTAGTTATATATTCTAAAACTTATTTCATCATAGTTTTATACTTCAATCCATAAGGAGCATCCCTATACACTTCAATTTGATTTAGCTATGTGAATATTTAAGATCCTATATGGTTTGTCACCCCCTTGTCCATGTATTCAACCCCATTTACTACTCTAAAACATGTATTATCAGGAAGGGTGTCCCAAGGTATCATGTTATAATTTTAATGTATTATTCATAGATCCATATTAATTTTCTTGTATTTTAGACAAAATTATTGAGGCAATAAAATTTTGGAACCTTTTCTAGACACAAGGCAATCAACACTTGTTAAGGATCTGATGTCTACTAAACCTTATTAAGGACCTAATGTCAAAGTTTGGACTAAATCCAGTTTTCATTGTTGTGGTAACACGTCCCACTATCACACAGACAATGAGGTGTTACGCGAAAACGTGCGGAAATCACCATAACCACAGATTATGGAAAGCACGGGTTATTTAAAAAAGATTGCGGAAAACTGATAAACTGTGAAACTATTACATTCCAGTCCTCATCCTGTAAGGAAATAGGTCATATATATACATACACGAGATCTGATATGTGTCCACAGCTTACAAGAACACATGCTCATCCATCACATGAGTTCACCACCTGTTCATATACATAAAGGCCCACATCCGGCCAACAGCAGGATATACAAAACATTATCGATCGTTCATCGTGAAACAACGTCAAAACACTGCCAAGGACCTGAGGGTACAGGGATGACTCTAGACTCTACTACAAAACATCCAAAATAACATCATATCCATCGCTTGCCTTCTACTGCTCGCCTAGCTGCTCGGCCGCAACACCACGACCACCACCACGTCTAGCTCGACCACCTAAAAAGGGTGTAAACCAGCGGGGTGAGACAATTGAACATTGTCCCAGCGGGAAACATAACTCCCCACCGCAACTACAGAACCTCAGGAAGATAAAGCTTATAACAGCAGATAACTGATAAAAGATATAACAAGAGCAATCTATAATAAAGCAAAGCTATTATTACCGACAAGCTTACCAGCTGTACAAAGGCATATAACCAAATATCTCTCAATGGAACATGATTGACAAGATAAGGTATATTGCTACATAACATGATTATCAAGATAAGATATATTGCCACATACCTAAGGAATGTAGAAGTAACTGCAAGATATAACTGGTTAACTACACAAACAAGGCCTCAATCAATGTTCCATGTTTTGCCTGAAGCAGTAAATACTAAACGGCTGAATTACGTATTCTTATGCCCTGAGGAAGTGAACCGTACCGTTCAAATCCAACCAACGGCTGCAAAACCCGGAGCCGGTGCCATACAAGGTCACATGGAAGAGCCGGACTCCACGACCTCCCACCTCATGGTCAGTGCACGAGTACAACACAAGAAGGACCGCAGTCTCATGCTGAAGTGGTCTTAGCCACAGGGTTAGGCTACCCTCTGCCTAGCCCGCCTCGGTACATGTATCAGCGCTAGTGAAATTGAGCCACGGGCCTGTTCACCATGCTCTGAGCCATGAACGCATTCATGCTACTCATGTCACATATCCTGAGCCATGGGCCTATTCACCATGCTCTTCATAACAATTGGGCTACGAGCCTGAATCCGTACCCTTGAGTCTACAACTGAAGTTGCACTCTTACCTCCTCAGTTTAGGTAGACCTCACATATTCAACAATATGTGCTCCGGGTAATCCTGTAGGAGAACCCATTTCACCATCACCAAATTCCTGACGATGATGGATCTATGGCCAGGGCAACTACATGATATATTTCACTGTGGTTATTTAGTATCTTTTAGATGGATTGCAAGATTCAACAAAGTTGTATAACATGCAAGATATAACAGAAAGTAAATAACATAAACTCAACATTATATTATTACTGTAATCACATCAACTTGATCCATCTCAAGGATTCAACATCACATGTTATCACTTGGCCTCTTGCCAACCATCCAGATCCATCTCAAGGATCATCACATCCCATGGGATCTCAATCCCTCATCATGTATTGACACTGCCTCTCAAAGGCTCACATCATCATCATGGGACAAACACATCATACATGTAACCTCTTCAACAAGAGTAATTATCAAAGTGATGTTACTCATCACGTATTTCTCATAGCCTTTTCATGGCTAATCATCGCCTGCATGGTTAGTATACTCAATAATCATAGTTTCAACATAAGGACTATGCTTACTATCATGAGATGACATTCGAGATGCTATACTTATCAATCTTACATTATCTGGTGATCAAGTGTATAAAGCACATCATTAAGCAAACCCTATCTATGCTTATCCTCATCTCAGTATTATACAAATAATCAAGGTGTTCACTTCATGCATGTAGTCATGTTGGATATACAGAACAAGTGTTATCATTACCACTACCATTGCCATTTTTAGCATTAATAGATGATCATTTCCATATGTGTAACCAGGATAAGATAAATGAATAAGCTTATGATAACGAGCATCATTTTGCAATATAAGGAGTTACCACATTTTAAAGCAGGGATATCCACTACTAGACTATCTCATGATACGAGGAATCGTCACACACAGATAACAAAACCGTCACTAAAAGGGAGGATATAACGGCCACCTGCCCTCACCCATACTCAACTCATAATGATAGGTATATAAGCAGCAACGCTACGTTGCGCGACACCGCGTCTCAAGGAGAGGGAGCAACGCACGTCAGGAGTGGGATGCCGGGCATCCCTCACATATCGGGCAACACCCGTTACCATCAGCGTGTAGGCCGACACAAGGGGTGTGACGCCCGTCACACACCACACAACAACGCCTGCTACAAAGCCTATCTCGGCCAGGTCACCACCAAACACTAACAACTAGGAGAGAGAAAGAGAGAGCATATCCACAAAACATGCCACAACATGGTCAAGGCCTTAACAGCCGACACAAGCAAAGCAAGGGGTTGTGACGCCCGTTACAAGAGCCAGGGGTGTCGCCCGACACTTCAACCTATCGCCCAACAAGGCCTGTCGGCCAACACACACCTCATCTAGGTATATCGCTCAACACAAGAGAAAACATGTCGCCCAACACACTAAGACAAGAGATATCGTCCAACAAGGTCATGTTCTTCCTCCAACACAAGGTGCTCAAAACCCTAGATCACAAGGATCGGCCAACATGAAAGCTAAGCAAGAAACTAAGCTACTAACATGTAAACAAGATCATAGCAAGAGATAATGGAGTTAGGGTTAGAAGTTATGCAACCCACCTTAAGCTCCAAGCTCCAAGGAAGAAGAACTCCAAGTTTCAAGGGATGTCGACCACCTATGCTCCTTCAAGGGGGTATCGGCCGACACAAGTAAGGAAAGGAGGGAGTGTGGTGCACTCAAGGTGGAGAAGGAAACTAAAGGATCAAAGGAACTCAAAGCAAGGAAAAGAACCACCTATATAGAAGGAAAGGGAGGAGAAAACAAGGTGGATCCAAGCTAGGTGTCGTCCACCCATAGGACACTTGTCCTAGAGCTCAAGCCACCACTCTAGCAAGCCTAATACACTTGTCCAAGGTATGCTCCAAGTGTCCACCAAACAAGGTCAAGGTTGGATCAAGCACCATGGGCGACACAAAGCACATGCACCATGGGCGACACAACATGTTGTTCCTTGGGCGACACACACCATTGCCATGGACGACACACACTCAACTTGGCCGACACAAACACCTCTAGGCCGATACAAGGCTCAACCAAGCCCAAACAAGGCACCTCAAGGCCCAAACAAGCTCAACCAAGGCCCAAAGAACTCAAGCAACGAGCCCAAGCCTACCTCTCTACACAAGAGGAATCAAAGAGAGGGAGGAACACCTCACATGGTGGCAAACTTTCCCACAAAACCCTAAACTTAGGTTATTTGCAAGTAGTACCACCAACTCTAACAAAGCACAACCAAACCCTAATCACCACTAAAGGTGATTAGCAGACATCAAAGCACCAGGGTTAAGCAAAGCAAACAGGGTAAGCCCTAAACGAAGGTCAGGGTTCTTACAAGCTAACCCCCTTTAAGGGATTTCGTCCCCGAAATCCGAAGAGAAAATGAGGGATACTTCCTCCTCATCTCTTCCTCAAGCTCCCACGTGGCTTCCTCAATGCCACGATGCCGCCAAAGAACCTTTACAAGAACCAGATCCTTCCTCTTTAGCTTCTTGACCCTTTTGTCAAGGATCGCCACAGGACCTTCCTCGTAGGTCACATCTTCATCAAGCTCGACCTCAACTGGATGTATCACTGTACCTGAATCCAGATGACTTTTCTTCAGCATACTGACATGAAACACTGGATGTAACCTGTGCAATTCTGGAGGCAACTCTATCTCGTAAGCTACCTTGCCAACACGTGTTGTGACTAGGTAAGGCCCCATATACCTGGGTGCCAACTTACCCTTCCGACCAAACCTTAGCACAACTTTCCACGGCGAGACTTTAAGATACACTTTGTCTCCTACCTGGAACTCCAAAGGTTGTCAGCGATTGTCTGCATAAGACTTCTGTCTGTCCTGTGCCACTTTAAACTATTGATGTATCACTTTGATCTTTTTTGTTGTCTGTTGTACTAACTCAGGACCCAAAAGCTGATACTCACCAGACTTATACCAACACAAAGGAGATCTGCACTTCCTTCCATACAAAGCCTCATAAGGAGCCATGTCAATGCTCCGCTGATAACTGTTGTTGTAGGCAAACTCTATCAAGCTAAGGTGTACATCCCAGTTGCCTAGAAACTGCAAAGCACAAGCTCAAAGAAGATCTTCCAAAGTCTGAATAGTCCTTTCAGACTGTCCATCTATCTGCGGGTGAAAGGATGTACTGAACCTCAACTGCGTTCCCAACGCTCTGTGCAACTGTTCCCAAAAGTGACTCGTAAACTGAGGACCTCTGTCTGAAACTATCGTTGTTGGCACACCATGCAAATGTACTATCTCATCAACATACACTCGAGCAAGTTTCTCGACTGTATACGTTGTCTTCACTAGTAGAAAATGGGCAGACTTAGTCAATCTGTCCACTATCACCCAAATGGAATCATGATTCCTAGCTGTCCTGGGTAGACCAACTACAAAATCCATGGTTATATGATCCCATTTCCACTGCGGTATCGGCAAAGGTTGGAACGTACCTGCCAGGTTCTGATGTTCAGCCTTCACTTGCTGACAAACTGCACATCTCGCCACGAACTCAGCTACATCTTTCTTCAATTTGGGCCACCAATACAAGTCCTTCAAACTGTGATACATCTTGGTGACACCTGGATGCATAGCATACATCGATGTGTGTGCTTCCTCGAGCACCAACTTCCTCAGCTTATCAACATTAGGAACCACCATCCTATCACGATAGCAGACTAGTCCATCCTCAGACTCATGAAACCCATCACGCTTGTCACTGTCGAACTCTAATCTGATCAATTGTACCGCATTATCTGTCTGATGTGCATTCTTGATCTGCTGTCTCAACGTAGGCTTGACTTGCATCTGTGCTAAAAGACCAGACAACAAAGAAACTTCCATATGAACATTCATCTGTCACAGTGAAACAAACATATCTCGCCTATGGCATACTAGAGAACTCAACCAGGCCTTCTCTGAAGAAAGAGAAGAAGACTTTCTGCTAAGCGCATATGCTACCACATTCGCCTTACCAGGATGGTACTCGATAGTGTAGTCGTAATCATTGATCAACTCCATCCATCGTCGTTGTCGCATGTTCAACTCATGTTGCAAAAAGATATACTTCAGAATCTTATGATCCGTAAAGATTTGACACACTTCCCCATATAGATAGTGTCTCCAAATCTTTAACGCATGAACCACTGCTGCCAACTCCAAGTCATGAGTCAGATAGTTCTCCTCATGTTTCTTGAGTTGTTGTGAGGCAAAAGAAACCACATGATCTTCCTGCATTAGCACACAACCTAAACCTTTCTTGGAAGCATCACAGAAAACAACATAGCCTTTCCCAGGCTCTGGCAAGATCAACACTGGAGCACTGGTCAGCTTCTCCTTCAAACTCTGGAAAGCTTGCTGACATCGATCATCCCAAACAAAAGGTACATCCTTCCTGGTCAACTTCGTCATCGGCAACGTGATCGTACTGAAGTCCTTGATAAACCTCCGGTAGTATCCTGCTAAACCCAAGAAACTATGAACTTCTGTCGGCGTCTTCGGTTGCTCCCAATCTGCAATAGATTCCACCTTCTTCGGATCTACTTTGACTCCTTCTGCAGATATCACATGACCCAAGAAAGTCACTTCTTCCAACCAGAACTCACACTTACTGAACTTGGCATATAACTGATGTTGGCGAAGAAGAGTGAATGCTCATCGAAGATGTTGCTCATGCTCTTGCCTGTCCCGACTATAGATTAAAATGTCATCTATAAAGACTACAACAAATTGATCTAAGAACGGACAGAACACTCTGTTCATCAGGTCCATGAAAGCAGCAGGTGCATTGGTTAGCCCAAACGGCATAACCACAAACTCGAAATGACCATACCTCGTCCTGAAAGCTGACTTTGGTATGTCATCCGCCTTAATCCTCAACTGATGATATCCGGACCGTAGATCGATCTTCGAAAACACTATAGCACCACGCAACTGATCAAACAGATCATCTATCCTCAGTAACAGGTACTTGTTCTTGATCGTGACTTTGTTCAACTGCCGGTAGTCTATACACAACCGTAGCGAACCATCCTTCTTCTTAACGAACAACACGGGAGCACCCCAAGGCGACGTACTCAGTCAGATAAAACCTTTGTCCAGCAACTCTTGTAACTGCTTCTTCAGCTCTGCCATCTCTACTGGAGCCATCCTATATGGTGTTTGCGCAACTGGCTGTGTTCCTGGTACTAGATTGATCTCAAAATCAATCTCTCAGGGTGGAGGAACACCAGGAAACTCTTCAGGAAATACATCCACAAAGTCTCGAACAACAGACACCTCCTCAAGGCTAGGACCTTTCGTCTTGGTAACCACAACGATATTCACTACGTGAGCTAAGAACGCCTCACATCCTTGTCGTAACAACTTCTCTGCCACCATAGATGATACCAGACACGTCGGAAGAATCTTCCTATCCCCCTGGAAGATCCACTTCTCTCCATCATCATCAAACACTGCCTGCTTGGAACCATAGTCCAAAACAACCTTATACTTCTCTAAGGTATCCATCCCAAGGATAACATCGAAACCATGCATATCAAGTGGTATAAGATCCACTTGGATGCAATGTCCTGAGAAAGACAAGACAAAAGATGGACACTCTTCTCGAAGCAAAGAGGAACCATCAAGAGGGGTTTCTAACAACAATCTATCCTTCTTATAGCTAATAGGTAAACGACAGTTCTCAAGCATACTATAGGCGATAAAAGAGTGCGTAGCACCCGGGTCAACCAAAACAGATATAAAGCAAGAAAGAAGACATATCAGAATGAAATAACTCCATCTGACCTGTCACTACTCGCGGGTTGACTATCGCCTCCGGCTGACTCATGGCATAGAATCGAGCCATTGCTTGCTGTCCACGACCTCTGCTTCCTTGAGCAGACGATTCAGCTTGAGACGCTTGACCACATCCTCGTCCTCTGCTACCACTAGGCTGCAGCCTCTCTGACCCTTGTTGATTCTGCCTCGGCTGCTGCGTCACTTCAACATCTCTATTTGGGTAATTAAGCCTGAAATGCCTGACTTGTCCACAAAGATGACATGACCTGTCCTCAAACCGTGGCCTAGCTGGCCCTGTCACTGCCACATAAGCTGTACTATGCGCCTTGGATTGTGAAGGAACATAACCTCTCCCCTTACTCAGAGACCACTGAGATGGTACACCAGAACTTCTCATCACTGTCGGCGATGAAAACCTGGGCTTCTTAAAGCCACCAAACCTCCGTCCCTGAAACTGAGCAGGTCTTTTGTGAGACATGGATTCTCTTTTATCCCTTACTGACCTCTCAATCCTTCGAATAGATTCTACGAATGTAGCAAACCGTTCTCGGTTCTCCAACATAGACACAGGTGTTGTCAACTCAGAACTCAGACCCTTATCGAAATGTCTGATCCGTTCCTCATCTGTTGCCGCCATGTGAGGACAAAACCTCAACAGATCCATGCATTTGGCTTCATACTCGGTGATGTTCATCGTTCCTTGTCGCAAACTCTCAAACTGACTGATCTTCTAATCCAGATACGTCTTTGGAAAGTATCTGCTGACGAACTCGCGTAAAAAAACTTCCCAACAGATCACCTCACCAGGCCGCTTCTCTTCCTCGATGGTCCACCAGTGACCAGCACTACCCTTCAGAAGGTAGATATCATGCTTTACTTTGTCTGCTTCGGGGATGTCGAGGATCCGGAAAGCCTTTTCAAGACTTGTCAGCCACAGATCTGCATCTGCTGGATCAGCCGTTCTAGCATACTCCGAAGCTCCGACTCGGCAAAGCCGCTCAAAGGTCTTCCCAATACCCGATGCTTCTCCATGGGGAACCTGTGCTCGCGGAGGAGGCACTGGTAATCGCTCAACCATGAGATTCATCATAGCCATTATCTGCCCCATAAGCTGTTGGACAACAGGATGTTCAAGAATGGCTAGGTTAGGTTGGGGGACCTCAGGCACCCGATCTTCATGTGCCTATCCTGCTGCTCCATGAACTGATGCAACATCACTATACTCAGCTGAGTGTCCTTCATGGTTTCCAGACATCTTGACTTTTCTTCTGCTGAGGGCAGAAGACAGTTGAAAGAAAATCTGGACAACACACAAGAACAGACGACCTAGCCTTAAATCCTTGTAGACTCATCGAACCTAAGGCTCTGATACCAAACTTGTGGCAACACGTCCCACTATCACACAGATAGTGAGTTGTTACGTGAAAACGTGCGGAAATCACCATAACCACAGATTATGGAAAGCACGGGTTATTTAAAATCGATTGCGAAAAACTGATAAACTGTGAAACTATTACATTCCAGTCCTCATCCTGCAAGGAAACAAGTCATATATATACATACACGAGATCTGATACGTGTTCACAGCTTACAGGAACAACTGCTCATCCATCACATGAGTTCACCACCTGTTCATATACATAAAGTCCCACATCCGGCCAACAACAAGATATACAAAACATTATCAATCGTTCATCGTGAAACAACGTAAAAACACTGCCAAGGACCTGAGGGTACATGGATGACTCTAGACTCTACTACAAAACATCCAAAACAGCAGCATATCCATCGCTTGCCTTCTACTGCTCGCCTAGATGCTCGGCCGCAACACCACGACCACCACCACGTCTAGCTCGACCACCTAAAAAGGGTGTAAACCAGAGGCGTGAGACAATTGAACATTGTCCCAGCGGGAAACATAACTCCCCACCGCAACTACAGAACCTCAGGAAGATAAATCTTATAACATCAGATAACTGATAAAAGATATAACAAGAGCAGTCTATTATAAAGCAAAGCTATTCTTACCGACAAGCTTACCAGCTGTACAAAGGCATATAACCAAATATCTCTCAATGGAACATGATTGATAAGATAAGGTATATTGCTACATAACATGATTATCAAGATAAGATATATTGCCACATACCTGAGGAATGTAGAAGTAACTCCAAGATATAACTGGTTAACTACACAAACAAGGCATCAATCAATGTTCCGTGTTTTGCCTTAAGCAGTAAATACTAAACGGCTGAATTACGTATTCTTATGCCCTGAGGAAGTGAACCGTACTGTTCAAATCCAACCGACGACTGCGAAACCCGGAGCCGGTGCCATACAAGGTCACATGGAAGATCCGGACTCCACGACCTCCCACCTCGTGGTCAGTGCACGAGTACAACACAAGCAGAACCGCAGTCTCATGCTGAAGTGGTCTTAGCCACAGGGTCAGGCTACCCTCTGCCTAGCCCGCCTCGGTACAGGTATCAGCGCTAGTGAAACTGAGCCACGTGCCTATTCACCGTGCTATGAGCCATGAACACATTCATGCTCCTCATGTCACATATCCTGAGCCATGGGCCTATTCACCATGCTCTTCATAACAATTGGGCTATGGGCCTGAATCCGCACCTTTGAGTCTACAACCGAAGTTGCACTCTTACCTCCTCAGTTTAGGCTAGGAGCAACCTCACATATTCAACAATATGTGCTCCGGGTAATCTTATAGGAGAACCCGTTTCACCATCACCAAATTCCTGACGATGATGGATCTATGGCCAGGGCAACTACATGATATATTTCACTGTGGTTATTTAGTATCTTTTAGATGGATTGCAAGATTCAACCAAGTTGTATAACATGCAAGATATAACAAAAAGTAAATAACATAAACTCAACATTATATTATTACTATAATCACATCAACCTGATCCATCTCAAGGATTCAACATCACATGTTATCACTTGGCCTCTTTCCAACCATCCAGATCCATCTCAAGGATCATCACATCCCATGGGATCTCAATCCGTCATCATGTATTTCCACTTCCTCTCAAAGGCTCACATCATCATCATGGGACAAACACATCATACATGTAACCTCTTCAACAAGAGTAATTATCAAAGTGATGTTACTCATCACGTATTTCTCATAGCCTTTTCATGGCTAATCATCGCCTGCATGGTTAGTATACTCAATAATCATAGTTTCAACATAAGGACTATGCTTACTATCATGAGACGACATTCGAGATGCTATACTTATCAATCTTACATTATCTGGTGATAAAGTGTATAAAGCACATCATTAACCAAACCCTATCTATGCTTATCCTCATCTCAGTATTATACAAATAATCAAGGTGTTCACTTCATGCATGTAGTCATGTTGGATATACAGAACAAGTGTTATCATTACCACTACCATTGCCATTTTTAGCATTAATAGATGATCATTTCCATATGTGTAGCCAGGATTAGATAAATGAATAAGCTTATGATAACGAGCATCATTTTGCAATATAAGGAGTTACCACATTTTAAAGTAGGGATATCCACTACTAGACTATCTCATGATACGAGGAATCGTCACAAACGGATAACAAAACCGTCACTAAAAGGGAGGATATAACGGCCACCTGCCCTCACCCATACTCAACTCATAACGATAGGTATATAAGAAGCAACGCTGCGTTGCACGACACCGCGTCTCAAGGAGAGGGAGCAACGCACGTCAGGAGTGGGGTGTCGGGCATCCCTCACATATCGGTCAATGCCCGTTACCATCAACCTGTCGGCCGACACAAGGGGTGTGACGCCCGTCACACACCACACAGCAACGCCTACTACAAATCCTATCTCGGCCAGGTCACCACCAAACACTAACAACCAGGAGAGAGAAAGGGAGACCATATCCAAAAAATGTGCCACAACATGGTCAAGGCCTTAACGGCCGACACAACAAAAGCAAGGGGTTGTGACGCCCGTCACAAGAGCCAGGGGTGTCGCCCGACACTTCAACCTATCACCCAACAAGGCCTGTCGGCCAACACACGCCTCATCTAGGTCTATCGCTCAACACAAGAGCAACATGTTGCCCAACACACTAAGATAAGAGATATCGTCCAACAAGGTCATGTTCTTCCTCCAACACAAGGTGCTCAAAACCCTAGATCACAAGGATCGTCCAAGATGAAAGCTAAGAAAGAAACTAAGCTACTAACATGTAAACAAGATCATAGCAAGAGATAATGGAGTTAGGGTTAGAAGTTATGCAACCCACCTTAAGCTCCAAGCTCCAAGGAAGAAGAAGAACTCCAAGTTTCAAGGGATGTCGACCACCTCTGCTCCTTCAAGGGGGTATCGGCCGACACAAGCAAGGAAAGGAGGGAGTGTGGTGCACTCAAGGTGGAGAAGGAAACTAAAGGATCAAAGGAACTCAAAGCAAGGAAAAGAACCACCTATATAGAAGGAAAGGGAGGAGAAAACAAGGTAGATCCAAGCTAGGTGTCGTCCACCCAAAGGACACTTGTCCTAGAGCTCAAGCCATCACTCTAGCAAGCCTGATACACTTGTCTAAGGTATGATCCAAGTGTCCACCAAACAAGGTCAAGGTTGGATCAAGCACCATGGGCGGCACAAAGCACATGCACCATGGGTGACACAACATGTTGCTCCTTGGGCGACACACACCATTGCCATGGGCGACACACACTCAACTTGGCCAACACAAACACCTCTAGTCCGATACAAGGCTCAACCAAGCCCAAACAAGGCACCTCAAGGCCTAAATAAGCTCAACCAAGGCCCAAAGAACTCAAGCAACGAGCCCAAGCCTACCTCTCTACACAAGAGGAATCAAAGAGAGGGAGGAACACCTCACATGGTGGAAAACTTTCCCACAAAACCCTAAACTTGGGTTATTTGCAAGTAGTACCACCAACTCTAACAAAGCACAACCAAACCCTAATCACCACTAAAGGTGATTAGTAGGCATCAAAGCACCAGGGTTAAGCAAAGCAAACAGGGTAAGCCCTAAATGAAGGTCAGGGTTCTTACAATTTCCATAATTCCAAAACTAAAACTTTGGGCGAAATAATATTGAGCACAACTCTTATTACCACATCGATGGTTTCAAGAATGTGTGTGACACCTTGAATACCAGTAAGATTTCTCAAGAGGTGATTTGCTTTAAGGTTTTATCCTTCTCTCTAAGAGATAATGCACTTGAATGATACCATTCCCTAGAGCATGGAAGTATACCAGACTGGGAAACTTAGCGAATGAATTTTTTAGTAAATTGTTCCTTTGGCGAGGTGATAAAATGCATGAACAAAATTAGTACGTTGGATGAGAAGCTTAAAAAAACTATGTGATGCTTAGGAGAGATATGTGGTCTACCAAATATACTGCCCCAATCATGGGTTTGATGATTTTTAATTGATTAATACTTTCTACAAGGGTTTTACTCAAAGTGAGAGACAATCCATAAACATTGCAGCTAAAAGTGATTACATGGGTCATTGCATAAATATTCCATGGAAATAATGGAAAACATGGTTGGACTCTAATATGGATGGGACTATGATAGGGGACCTATAATGTCCTAAAAACTTGTGAATTTTAGATCTAATTTTATGATAGGATGTGATAAATCAAGTAGAATAATGAAGGGAATATGATGGCCTTTGTTGTTGAATGTAAGTCTTAGACCCAGTTGACATCTTACATCTAAGTAAATAAAGTGATGTTGAGTAAATATTTTAATGGGTTGCTTTAGCTAAGATATTATGGAATTTCAAGACATGTTTCATAATTCAAAAGATAATATTTCTTGTGGAATCCTTGGAGAACCATGGTATGTACCATAGGCCCTAGAACCCAATGCAAGCCCAATTGGACTGATAGGATTTACATATGGGTACTTGGGATACAAATTTGAGATTTCAGTATACCTTGATGATATTAAAAACCAATAATTATATACTAAACACAATGGCATAAATGAGATCACAAAAAAATGTTGAATATATTCTAAGTTATCATGTGACCTAGGTCATTTCTTTAGTAATTACGTAATCTTTACTTCAAGTGTGAGATTTGAGTGTTTATCAGATGTTTAAATATAATCTTTTATCTTAAAGAGGATAAGATAATTTGATGATAATCTCAAAATTTTTATTAAATGAGCCACATAATAGCCTAGATACTTACTTATCTTTTTGGGATTTTATCTAAAGAAATAAAAAAAGAGAACAAAACTAAGTCTATCCAAACTATAGATTGGGGCTTTACATAGATAGGGTGTTCACCTCCCTAAACCAAGAAGAGCTTAGAGTCCTCAACTATCCACTCTCCCCATTATATATATCTCTATCGACCTCCTGATATCCAACCAACTTTGATATTTCTCCAGATTGCACCCACCTCTTCACGACCCCAAGCAAAGGCAACAAGGTTGCACTATCATGGAATCGATCCACAGATAATGGTATTATCCTCTCGACTAGAGAGTATTTTGTGGACGCTAAGATTGGTTACTGTGATCCCTATATAGGGCCTGGAGAACCCCAAATCACTAAGGAAGATATTCTCCCATCTCTAAGAAACCTCTCTAAGGAAAAGTACCCTCATTGAGTCATAGGTGCCTCACCATTGACAAGTCAAGAAAAGAGTACATATGTCAAACTTTGGTAAGGATCACTTGAGTGTGTAGAAGGTGTGAAATGTTCCTAGGATGATCACAAAGGTTCTTCTAATCTTCTCCATGATGACAACTAATTTTTTTATCCATGATGTATTTCCTGTATCTATATATACAACCAACACTAAGAGGAGCATTATCCTCGCAACTTGGGCCACATTAGGCTAATATTAGAGTCCCTTTGCGTCCAATAAGACCATATAGTGGTTTTGGGAGCTTGGACTGACTCCTAACATCCAGGGTCAAGGAGTCAACCCTCTTTTGGGTCCTCCTTCATGGTGGGGTAAGGCTCCTCATGAGGTACAAGATGACCTGGGGTAGATTAATAGAGGGCATCGAGGGGCATGTTTAAAAGGTAGGGACCCTTAGGTCATTTCACTGACCCCAATTGATCCCACATCTTAAAAGAAATAGGGTTCCATTTATTGATGTGTTGAGCCTTACTCGTCCTTTAAACATTTAACTTTTAATAATGTAGAAAATAATTGGTAACATAGAATATATATATATATATATATATATATATATATGAAACAATAAGAAGAATATAAATAAAATGGTTTCAAGCCTTCTTCTAAATGTAGTTCAAAAATATAAGATAGGTCATGTTTTAATAATTATGATTACTTCATGAAATAATGTGGATACATTATTCAATTGATGAAAGATGTTCTAATATTGATGAACATATGTTATGAATAATCAATGAGTTAGGATTAACAAATACCAAGTTAGTGTTTCTAACCCTTAATACTCATAAGATAAAGAGTTTGGGTGTGTTGACCTTGAACACTAGTTTGGTGAATAAGTGGTTGAACATGTGAAGCACATTTATGATTTATTATTGATGATAATAGTGAGATCCCAAGATATCAAGATGATAATTATGTATATTAGGGTTTCTAATTTATTAGACCATATATACGAATTAGGATTTTGAGACCTAACACTGCTATTAACCTTAAACTAAGGAATGTAAGCCTTAGCCTAAAACGTGATTCGTATCATATGGATACATGGTGACACTTTAGGGGGAAAATGTGCACATTTCAAGAGATAAACATAATGGGTAAGAATCATTTAGAAATATTCATGAACTATGTTCATGTGGATATAGTTGGAATAGATGCCACAATTGCATTTACACACATGAAGAAGAATAAATTAAAAAGGAGCAAACGAGAATGTTTCTTATGTCAAATTCAAAACACCTGACCATGTCAATCTTCATATGGAAACACAAATGTCGTAGAAAATTCTCACCTCCTTAAACAACCTCCTAAACTACCTCCTAAACCACCTATGTTTGGGAGAAGAAATATATCATATGTTTATCTACTCACCACTAACTTCCAATAGAACCAAAATAACTTCCAAAATCAGAATCAACAAAAATTTGACATGTTGTATGAGATGTTTGCCTTCACAAAAAGGCAATTAAGATCAACAAAAGGTTGAACCAAATAAGTATAAACAACAATAACATTAGGAGAAAAATGAGAAATGTATTTGTATATTTATCTAATTTACAACAACACAACAAGATGAAGACTAACAACTGGCACATCATGAAGATGTAATAAAGAACTCAATCGGGAATATTTTGTATAACATAGAGTAGAACCCAAGTGGTCATGAATCTTCTATCATTTCCACTCTTAAGTCAGGAACTATCCTTGACTCAAAACCTACCAAAGTGCAACAAGAAAGTACAATTGCACCAACTTTTAACCTTCAACAAGAAACAATCAAACTAGATGAAGAGAAGATCAATAGGTTAGTTCATGAAAAGAAAATAAGGAGATGTAAAGGGAAGAAATCAGACAAGGACAAGGAACTAGAGTCAGTTGAGGAGATTCATGCCAATAAACACTGCTATGCTCTAAGGATTCCTATTCTTAAATTTATCAAGGCACATTTTTAGAAAAGATATGAAAAAATTGATAAGTTCTGAAGAAGTTTCACATTGAAATTCCATTCTATTGTATTGATTCCCACATGCGCTATGTTCTTCAACGATATGATCATCAATAGAATACAAGGAGAAAATGTAGAGATTGTTAAATTGAAAAAAATGTTGAGTACCTTCATTCAAGAAAAAATGCAAACAAATGAAAAACACACTGTAGCCTTCATAGTTCCATTCAATACAAGAGATAACAAAGAGAGGAGTAATTATTGTATTCGGTGCAAGTATAAGTCCGGTGACACTAACACGGGCACAATGACTATGTTAAAAAAAATGATAAAGATAGGTATGAGAAACCAGGTAGCATGTCGCACTTCTACAAGACCCACTGAGATTGTTGAAGATGTTTGATAAGATTTGGAGGATTATTAATTTTGTGTGATATTGTTATGATTGACATGATTGAGTATCCAGCATGCACAATGATTCTTAGTGGACCATTCCAGTAGAACCCCCATTATGCAGCTGAAGCATAAAACATCATTCAATTTTTCAATTTCTTTGGAATGTCAATAACATGATACTCATCGCAATAATAATAGAAAGAAATCAACTCAAACCAGTGTATAATATGTGTTTTTAATATATTCTTTTGGTCAGCCATTCTAATATATTCATATAAAAGAACATTCAACACTTCATGATTCATAAGAAAGTCTAAACACATGATCTAAATAAGTATACTTCTATCATAAGTTTTGGATCGTGTAGATGGTGTACCACCAACGGAAGCTCTTAAAGATGTGGTTGTATGTTTTTGTATATACTACCTCCTCAAGCTTTGTATCTACCAAAACTTTGTCCACAGACATGCCTAAATAGATATATGTGTGTTAGATTAAGTGGCATTTAATTTCTAATAAGAAAAACCACAAATATACTATAAATTATAGCTAAAAAATACAAAAATTGTAAAATTATACTAAATCAAGGTATCTTTATCTATGTCTTTGATCTATTTTTGGATACCTCTATGTGACTCTAAAGTGTCCTTTATTGGTGCAATGCACCTTCTATTGCCATGTACTGGCCTTTTTTGACACCACAGTGTCCTCTCAGTGTCCTCTATGGTATAATGCACCCACTAGATGTCTTGAGACCTTTGTTGAGGAAATATTATATAATGTCTTGTTTTTGTTTTCTTAATTCTTCATATGAACTAAAAACTAAAGAAATTCATATATCTAAATCTAATTTACTAAGTAAAACTATATATAGAGTTATCTCCATTGTATTGTTTCTTAGAGCATGAGAAAGTTGAATCTCTAATATTATTATCAAATAAATTGCTTTTATTCCAAAGTTTTTAATAAACTAAAATCTTAAAATGTGGCTTAGTATAGTTCTTATATAACATATATCATAATTGAAATTTGATTCTTAAATATCTAGATAATGATATGAACTAAACATATGATGATTTATATTTGAAAATGTCATATTTCTTACTTACCAGAAAAAATAACTTAATATGAACTTATGTTTATACCATGACTGAAAATAGATAAGATTTGAAAGCTAAAAATCTTCAAGTAACTTATTACCTAAGTTACTTTCATAAGACGCTTGAAAGATCCATATCAATAATTAATAAAATGCAATGGACATGGTCCACTCACCTAAGATGGATAAAAATTCTGATACAAGTCCTAGTCTTAGTTAACCATATAACTCCTAAAAACGAACATAATAGATATGTAATTTCTTTCCCATAGAACCTAAGTTACTCTAGTAGCCTCTATAGTTATTTACTAACATGTTATGGTTTTCTCAAGTATTAGACACATAATTTAATAAACTCTTATATTATCATATATCCTCAAAATATAGCATCTTCACATATATTTGTATCACTATTATTATCATCAATAAATTAATATTATCAATTAACATCACAACCTAACTTCTCTACCATGACATAATTGATATCTACTAAATATCATTAGAACCCAAATCCAAAAATATTATCATAGTTAACCCCTCAAAATAGATTTTTACATAATTTCCATATTTTTTACCCAAATATCTTCAAGGGTTAAAATCCTCACTGTGATTATACTCATAAATTTACTAATATTACCTTATACTTGTATTTAAGACCTATAAAATCAATCATGAAAATTTATATCATAAAATTTTGATATTCTTTTCCAAAACATATAGTGTATAGATCATTATCTTAACACTTATGGTACCTAAAATATTTTACCTAGGTACCATATAAATCACCTCAACTAGTATATTTATAAGAAACTTATTGTTTAATACCTTTAAGTAACACCGCATTTTCCATATTTGAACTTAAAGATTAAAAGATAAGAGTAACACAAAAATTTACCTTCATATCCATTGTAGGTTGTTTAGTCTTTACTAACATATTCTACCTAGGACTTCTTGCATTTGTTTTTCTTTTCCTCACTCTTTTTATGAATCTTACCTTGAAATTCGATCACCAGTTGACCCAGAACCATATGTTCCTCTTTCCTTTTCTCTTTGCTTTTGTGAGTGTGATTCATCTACAATGGTTCTCATTCCAGTCACACTATCCAACTACAACAGTCTTGTCAAACTTTGGTGAGGACTCCTATGTGTCATCCATGATCGCCTCTCAAAAGGACTTCTGTAATGCTCGAGGCACCAAGGCCTACCTAGACAACCACCACAGTTCATTAGGGGTGGATGAGGAGGCTGTCTAGGGAAGACTACCTTCACCTCCCTTATTTCTAAGCCATCATACATGCAATATAATCCATCATCTCTTCTCCTTCCTCACAATCCCTTGGACTCACAAAAATAATTCTATAATCATGTGTTGTTTCACTTTTAGCATGCTTGTGAAGGATCTTAGTTCCTTACACTATGCAACTTTGCCACTATAGACATATAGGGATGAAACTTGTAATTTTGTTCCTCTTATAGCCTCATTTGTCCCTTGTGGTGGTGTGTTGGACCTTCCTAGTATGCTCGTCAACTTAGAGCATCATCCTCGCCTCGCCTTCTCATTCTCCTTAGCCTTCTAGTGCTATGTTCTTCGTCTACCGTGTCTTTCATATCCTCTCATAGATTCGTTTTTCCTCCATTATTATTCCCAAAGCCCTATGACGGTAAGTCACATTGTGCCAATGATAGGTTGCACACAAAAAATATGTCATATGTGATACTTTTATTTAATGATGTAGTTTATTCAATAATGAACAAGGAGTTATATATTTATCATAGGAAAACCTCCTCCCAACTCTTTTTATTGAGTCATTGTGTGATGGGCCTTCCAATTCATGTTTAGGTTAATACTCTAGAAAGGAATATACAGTCCTCAAAACTCATTCCCCCTCAATCTGCAAGTTCAACTTATTGTCCTAAAACTAGAAATATTATATTGACATTTTTGATATCTTAGTTTTTAACCACAATTTCACATTGTATAAGATACTCAAGATAATACCAAATAGTAAAATCCACATCTTAATATTTATTGGGCCCACCTTAGCATCATAAGGTGGTGAAATTATATGTTTAACCCAAGAGTAAAACTAATACTTAAATGGCATAAATTGGTCTAAAAGTTATTATACTTTGTCCTACAAGTCTTGATCTCAGGTTGTTAAGGTTTCATTAACATTGTTATGATTTATTTACCTAGATTCTAAACATTAAGGTCTAGCAGTTACTTTCCAATTGAAGAGCTCTAGTTGATGTGGAAGATGGAATCATAGCTATTTGAGCTGGAAAAGATCATATCTATTTTTGAGTCTAGGATTCCATGAGAGGTCTCTCTCTATTTTACAAGTATAATCAACTCTATGACTATATTCAAAAAACAAAAACAATTATGGACCTAAAATGAGGGCTCTCACAATTAGTTATCTGATATTGAGAACCTTTAAGTGGGAGAGTTGCTATAAAACATGGATGTAGAAGAAGAAGATGCTTTAATAATGAAAGACCCAAAATAATTTGACCTTGAGACATAAAAATATGCCCCCTTAAGAGGGATGCATACTGACAAAGAAGTTCCCTATCCTCTACTAGATTTGAAAAAAACTTCCAAATGGAACGCATGTTCATCCCAATTTTGGTCACATTTTTAGTTTAGGTTTGCATTCACTTCCATAATTTTACTTTAGAACTTTCTTGCATTCAAGTTTGATTTATTATATGTTGATTCATCTTGATCCTATTACTTAGGCTTCATGGTAGGTTTGAACTTCATTGAACACATATGAGTGTAGGAGGTGGTTATAGGTTTCATAGGCATTGACCCTCACCATCCAATTGAACCCTAACCTCCATCTAGTAGAGGATGCTTCTACTAGAATCTAGTAGATCTACTCACCCATTACATTTATTTAGAACCGATGGAAACTCCCAATTGTAGATTTCTCTATGGATGCTCGATCTCAAATAGAGAAAACAATGAGTCAACACTCCTGAGGAATGGGTAAACAGGTCTACCCTCTTTTCTAACAAGGGAAGCCCACAAAGTCTTGTAGGTATATATTGTAGAAAGGAATACAAGTTTGGAGTGAAACCATCTATATCAAGCCACCTTAAACATGCACAACCCCTGTATAACAACAACCCCCTCATTGAAGAAGTGAATGCCATAAACTCCATTCCAAGACAAGAGTGTTATAACCCCAATAGGATAAGATATCATCCTAACGTCTAGTACATAAATCTAGAAGAAGCAGCAAATGCTCACCATCTCAAGCAAGACCACAATTAGGAACCATGTTTAGGGGCATGCTGGTTTACAATAGAGTTAGATTTACTGAAAGAACAACTTTAATCCTAGAGAACACGTGAACAAATTCAATCAAGGTAACAACTAAAATCCAAGACAACAACCTACAATCAACAAGGATAGCTTCTCCTAGGATAGTTCATCTAGAAAAACATGTGTTCTTCCAATGGATCAAAGTCACTTGGACACTATCGAAAAGGTACTTGCAAGACAACAAGCATGTGATAAATCTATGGAGGCTTAGCTTGCTCAAATTGCTAGAACTATTCATCCTCCAGAATGCTCAGTTTCCAATCAACCTGAGAACAACCCCAAACATCACAGGTAGTAGTTGAAATCTAGTGATCACACATTCTGGATTTGTTCTACTAGAAGCACCAACCCTACTCAACATCAACAATCTAGTTCATGAAGATGAAGATGAAGTCATTCTGGCAGATGAACCAATTGCACCCAGCACTAAAACACCAAATCAAGGTGATACATCTACTCGAAAGACGAGCAACACATCCAATTACAAATAAGGCACCATAATCTACACCAAATTCCCCCTCTATCTGCATGGTACATGTTAAAAAATTATGTGTCCCTTACGAGAGTCGTCTATCTCATACACAAGTGGACTCAAGATTAGTGAAGCTAAAGCGTGTTGATATTCCCTTGATCATCTCACAGAAACTACCTCATGGACCTATTTTTTCAAAGATATTCTCATTAGCAAGTACCTAAAATCAGAAGTTGAGACTATCAAATAAGAACTAATGACATCATACATCTTCCATAGCATGATAACCAAAAAACACAAAGATCCTAGATCTTTTGGTATTTCTTGTTTTGTGGGAACTCCATATTCCACAAAGGTGTACATGATCTTGGGGTGAGCATTTCTATAATGCCCAACAATTTGTACAAAAAATTAGGCTTCACTACTGACATCTTTCCTACTAAAATTTTGACTCTGTAAGGAGTGGGACCCAGAGGGGATCCACTCCCTACTAAAAAATTGAAGAATAGAACCTCCAGTCCAGACACACCTGAAAATATGTTGGAGTGGGTGTAAAATTTTCAAATCTTAATTAATGGTATACAAAGGACCAAAGTAAAGCAGTAAAAGAAAAATATTGACTATATTCAATTTATACAAAAGATACATCATCATCTCCTATATAGGGTTTATATGGGTACTCCACCATAAGGATCTAGTAGAGGGAAATCTAAACCATAATAAGTTTGTCTCTGAGCTCAAAAGTCCTTAAAATAAGTCCATAACTTCATACCATGTCCTCCTTATCCTTCACCTAGGGTTGAAAGCATACCCCGACAAGAAGAGAAAAATAGATGACATCAGCAAAGGCGGGTAAGTGCATACTAAAAAGGAAATTGAGAAATATATGGAATAAAAGGACAACAAATATAAAAGGCTTCCATAGAAAAGTAAAGGAAAACCCAAGTGAGTATCAAGAGAAATGATTTGTGAACGAATGATAGCAAAAGAATACTTGCCTTAAATAAAACAATAAACTTATGCCACATAAGCACATATCATGATATTAGGGCACAAAACCCATCATCCATAACGTCATCCTGCATGCATGTGAGATAAGCATAGCCCTAGAACAATATAACAACAAAGTTGGCCAAATCTCATAAACTTGAAGCCTGATAGAGAATGGCACATAACCAAACTCCCAAATATATATAAAGTAGGTCAATCCTCATAAATTTGAAATCCAACTATGGGGCCACCTCCATCCCAAAAATAAAAGGAGCATACTCTGTGCAAGAAATACACATCTGCCAAAAAACCAATGCAATTACACTACTCTAGTTCTACTGAATCACATAGAATGTTTAATGTAGAGGCAAGCAGGAAGTATAGTTAGATTATACAAAAGTAGTCACCAAAAAAATGACCAACATATACATCCACCTCGTAAGTGGGCAAAAGATATCACGTGGCATAATATAGAGTTCCCGCATGAACAAAGCATAATAAAGAAGCAAGAGAATGTCCAAACATGATCACAAGATCCTTAACAAATAAGATACTTCACATGAAGCATAATTTCCAAAAGAATAAGATCATGTGTAGGCTAATGTCTGTAGGACCAAAAGAAAGAAGAATATAGGTGAATTACTCAAAAAGAATAATCAAGGATGAAAACATTCCTTACTCAGGAATCAAAATAGTTCCAAAGTCAAATCTAGGTCCAAGCCTAGGCATCCAAAGCACCTATGAAGCATATATGTAGAATTAGTGTTAGGTTTATATTAATTATTCTAAAACCTAAAAGTTGCCTTTTAAATTTTAGTGAATTAGGTTATCAAAACCACACCATGTTTTATATTATCTTTTTCTGAGTTAAAAATATATTTTATTATATTTTTTGACTTATAAATTCTTAGTTATGAATTTTACAATTTATAACCAATTCAAACAATCCATTAAAGTTCATATATTTTTGACATTAGATTTTGGAAACAAAACAGTACGATTACAAAGCTCATATTTTTCTTATTTTAGAACACATTTTATCTTATTTTTCTGAGCTATTAATAATTAGTTACAAAATTTGGAAAATCAACCAATTAGAATTTTTCACATCAATAGAACACTTGTGAGAGAGAAAGAGAGAGAGAGAGAGAGAGAGGGTGATGCATGCTGAGATGGCCCACTCAATGAAGGTTGACTCATCCGACCCCACAACCAACTCAACACTCTATTTGGCGCAAAAACAAAGAGAAAAGAAATGAGGCAAATGTATGTTATACCCCTGGCTAGAAAAACAAGAACAAAAAAATGGAGGGGGTATAGAAGAGATTCAATGAAGGGGATTCATCCCACTCTAGGTCTACCCATGGCCACGATGACCTTTAGACCAAGGATCCAAGGAAAGTTCTAGCGCAACAAAAGACCTAGGGAGTAGACCATATGACATCAGTGGAACCCAATGGTCATAACGATCCCAGGAAGATGGTTCTAAGGTGTCTAAGTCTCCCTTCAGGTTCCCCGCCATGACTACTCAAAAGTTGTGCTTGCAGAAATTGAACGAACACAAAAGGTAGGCAAAAGATAGAGTCACAAGAAGTGATAACGGAATCATATGATCTGTGGGAGCTAAATGTGACGAAAAACTGAAGTTGTGGGATCAAAAACTAAAGAATGATTCACAATCGAGGAGAAGAGTGAAAAGGGGGAAAGATGGATCCCGATCATGGGGACAAATTAGGGGTCGAAGGTCCTCCGCAAGGGTGCCATGATGGAACCTAAGCAAACTTATGGGGGTTTTGAGGTCAGGAGCTCAAAGATGGATACCGATCTTGGGGACAAATCAGGGGTCGAAGGTCCTCCGCAAGGGTGCCATGATAGAACCTGAGCAAACTTCTGGGGGGTTTTAAGGTCAGGAGCTCACCACCAAAGTAAAGCCTAGACCTAAGTGAGAGGGGAGTTATGAAGGTATGCACAAGGGCAAGATGGCCTTTGAGGCAGTGCAAAATCATAGAAGAGAGCATCATTAGTGGTTTGGGTCATAAATATATAGGTTATCAGTCCCAAAGGGGTTAGGAAACATGTAGAAATTGGAAACAGGGAAAGTAGAGAACTCCCCTCATCAACCGGGGTGCAGAGATGATTTTTTTCCATAAGAAATTTGGGATCAGCCAGTATGGAATCTTGTCTCGAATCTACATTACCAAGAATCTTGGGAATCTGTTGAGAAATAATAAAGTTACCAGCAAAATACTAGGGGTCTTCACTATACCCGCAGGCAGTCTCTCCTACTTGAGGTAGGAAACGACTTAACCACCATTGGATTGGGCCAAAAAGGGAACCTACCCGTTGAATCTTGTCTATATTAGGAATGAATGAAAAGGGCTATGTGGCAGATTAAATCAAGAAAACTTTGTCAGATCAACAATGAAATGTAATTATTATTTATATTATTTCCCTATTAAATTGGGGGTCCAAACATTATCCAATTAATTTGAAATTTCACACCTAGGTTAATTGAGGCATGTAGAATCCAATTATACAATTATAATTGCCTTTTGAGAATTTTTGATGTGCTAAATAAATCAAATACTATTTTCTCTTTCCTCATATTTTAATGGCTTTAAGATTCTCCAATTTTTTTGAAACTTCACCCACAAGTCATATTTAAAGTGTTGGATAATAATTTTCCATAAATTTTATATGTTGGAGTTGTTTGTGCATTTTTTTAATATTTTGAAGGTTCTACACACTTTCTCTCTCCTGATTTCATCTTTTAATCAAACATCTTCCAAATTGGATGAAAATTCACCCAAAGGCTATATTTATTATGTAGATTATGAATTCAAGATTATTTTCCTCTTTTGGAGTCATTTATTATTTTATTTGATATTTTAGAGAAAACACATATCTTCTCTTTCCTAATTGAATTCATTTAATTATTTTTATGTGAATAATGTGAATTTTGACTCCCAAGGCACTCAGGACCCAAGGAATATGATTCTTAACTTAGATTCCACTTTTGGGATATCTATTAATGAGTTACGTCACAATTAACATTTGTGGCCTTTATTATCACATTATTATCACAATAGCTCATCCAATTATGTCCCATAACTAATACTATCACCAAAAGAGTTTTGTGTGATTATTTGCATAAAGTTTTATATAATTCATTATTACCTCTTGTCAAATATCTTATGTGTCCCTTATTAGCCTAAGACTAATGTGAGAACATTAGGTTACATTAGGGTGATTTATACATGCATTAGCCCTTTAGGGTTACACTAAAAATCTATTTAGGTCTAACCTCACCTTATGTGGCTAAAATGAAAAGGTCAAAGTTCTAGGGTGGGGTCCAAGATCTAGTATGTTACAACACTTCACCCCTTAAAAGGATTTCATCCTTGAAATCTATTGATCCAAACATCAACAACCAACTATTCTCCATCCCTTAAAAAGGTTTAACCTAACAAGTCAATAAACAACATTTAGAGTTACCCACATATCCTTTGGTTGTGAATGTTTTAGATATTTGTGTTAACAAGTCTGAACCATCTAGGGTTGAGTTTTTGGTCCTTGTGTCACTAACCTAACCACCCTACATAAACAACCAAAAAGTCATAGGGTACAAAGGGTTGGTCCACTACACCTTTATTTCTCTACACATACTCCTACTCACTTCTTCTTATACAAAATGAGGGTTAAGATATCTATTTCAACTAATTCTAGGGTTTCTTCACTAAAACTTCATATATATCTCTTTAGTGTGACTTACTTCAAGAAATTATCGAGAAAATTAGAGAAAATTTTTATACATATAGTAGTATAATGAAAATAATTTTTGAAGATAAGAAACATTGCGAAGTAAAATAAATAAGTTGGCTGAAATTCAATATGAAAACCAAGTTACAATTTTCCATAACAAGATCTCCATACCCTACTACTACCTCATTCTCATAACCTAATTTCTTTCTCAAGTCAAACCTCATTACATAAAAAGATTTATGTCACCAAAGACCTATATGATAAAATATGATCATTCAACCTCATCACATTCCTAGGGTTTACTAATCATGATTCTAATAAATATTTTGCATCAACCTTTCGCCATCAAAAACAACTCAGGTAAGGTCTAAGGAAAACATCTCACCTAGAGGTAACTATCTAAGTCAAGGGTTTTGACAAGGGGGATAAAATTGAAATAGTCAGATTCCAACTACCATGGGCTCTGATACCATGCTATAAGGAGTGGGACCCAGAGGGGATCCACTCCCTATTAAAAATTTCCTAAATAGAACCTCCAGTCCAAACACACCCAAAGATATGTTGGAGTGGGTGTAAAATTTTCAATTCTTAATTAATGGTATACAAAGGACCAAAGTTAAGCAGCGGAAGAAAAATATTGACTATATTCAATTTATACAAAAGATACATCATCATCTCCCATATAGGGTTTACATGGATACTCTACCATAAGGATCTAGTAGAGGGAAATTTATACCATAACAAGTTTGACTCCAAGCTAAGTCCATAACTTCTTGACATGTCCTCCTTGTCCTTCACCTAGGGTTGGAAGCATACCCCAACAAGAAGAGAAAAATACATGACATCAACAAAGGCTGGTATGTGCATACTAAAAAGGAAATTGAGCAATATATGGAATAAAAGGACAACACATATAAAAGGCTTCCCATAGAAAAGTAAAGGACAACCCAAGTGGGTATCAAGATAAATGATTTGCAAACTAATGATAACAAAAGAATACTTGCCTTAAATAAAACAATAAACTTGTGACACATAAGCACATATCATGAGATTAGGGAACATAACCCATCATCCATGATGTCATCCTGCATGTATGTGAGATAAGCATAGACCTAGAAAAATATAACAAAAAAGTCGACCAAGTCTCATAAACATGAAACTTGATAGAGAATGACACATAACCAAACTCCCAATATATATAAAGTGGGCCAAACCTCATAAATATAAAACCCAAGCATGGGGCCACCTCCATACCAAAAATAACAAGAGCATATTTCACCAAGAAAGAAATACACATCTTCCCAAAAATCAATGCAATTACACTACTCTAGTGCTACTGAATCATGTAGCATGTTTAATGTAGAGGCAAGTAGAAAGTATAGTGAGATTATACCAAAGTAGTCACCACAAAAATGAACAACATATACATCCACCTCATACGTGGGTAAAAGAGATCACATGTCATCATATAGAGTTCCAACATGAACAAAGCATAATAAAGAAGCAAGAGAATGTCCAAACATGATCTCCAGATTAGTAACAAATAAGATACTTCACATGAAGCATAATTTCCAAAAGAAAAAGATAATGTGTAGGCCAATGTCCATAGGACCAAGAGAAAGAATAATATATATTAATTGCTCAAAAAAATAATTGGGGATGCAAACATACTTTACTCAGGAATCTAAACAGTTCCAACGTCTGATCTAGGTCCAAGTGTAGGCTTCCGAAGCACCTATGAAGCATATATGTAGAATTAGGATTTGGTTTACATTAATTATGCCAAACCCTAAAATGAGCCTTTTTAATATTAGTGAATTAGGTTATCAAAACCACACCATGTTTTATATTGTATTTTTCTGAGTTCAAACATATTTTATTATTTTTTTGAATTATAAATTATTAGTTATTAGTTTTGCAATTTATAACAAATTAGAAAAATCCATTAAAGTTCATATATTTTCAACATTTGATTTTAGCAACAAAACTATGAGAAAGCTTGTATTTTTCTGATTTTGGAACATATTTTATGTTATTTTTTGATCTATAAATAATTAGTTATGAATTTTAGAAAATCGACCAATCCGAATTTTCCACATCAACAGAACACCTATGAGAGAGAATGAGAGAGAGAGTGAGGGCCGCACATGCTGAGATGGCTTAATCAGTGGTGACCGACTCATTCGACCCCACATCCAACTCAACACTCGATTTAGCACAAAAACAAAGAAAAAATAAACAAGGCAAATGTCTTTTATACCCCTAGCCAGAAAAACAAGAACAAACAAAAATGGAGGGGTATAGATGAGATTCAATGAAGGGGATTCATCCCACTCCAACTCTACCCCTTTCCGTAATGATCTTTAGACCAAGGAACCAAGGAAAGCTCTAGCGCAATGACAGACCCATAAAGTAGACCATATGACATCGGTGGAACCTAGCGTTCACAACAATCCCAGGAAGAGGGTTCTAAGTTGTCTAGGTTTCCCTTCAGGTGCCCCGCCATGACTGCTCAGAAGAAGTGCATGTGGAAATCGAATGAACACGAAAGGCAAGCAAAAGATGTAGTCACAGGAAGTGATGACAGAATCATATGATTCATGGGAGCTAAAAGCGATGAAAAAATGAAGTACATGATCAAAAGCCAAAGAACGATTCACAATCGAGGAGAAGAGTGAAAATGGGGGAAAAGAAGGATACAAATACTAGGGACAAATTAAGGGTCGAAGGTCCTCCGCAAGGGTGTAATGATGGAACCTAACCAAACTTCTAGGGTTTTTAAGGTCAGGAGCTCACCGCCGTTGTCAAGCCTAGAGCCGAGTGAGAGGGGAGCTATGGAGGTATGCACCAGGGTGAGAGATCCTATCAGGGTGGCGCAGAATCATAGAAGAGAGCATCGTGAGTGGTTTGTGTCATAAATATATAGGTTATTAGTCCCGAAGGGGTTAGGAAATAGGTAGAAACTAGAAATAGTGGATGTGGAGAATTGCCCTCATCGACCGGGGTGCAGAGACAATAAAACCCTAACAAAAAGGCATCATCTTGTATGGAATGTTATCCCAAATCTACAACACTAAAAATCTCAGGAATCTTTCCAGAAACGAGAAAGTTACCAGCAAAAAACCAGGGGTCTTCACTATACCCGCGGGCGATCTCTTCTACTCAAGGTAGAAGATGACTTAACCACTATTGGATTAGGCCAAAAAGGGAACCCAACCATTAGATCCCACATATAAAAGGAAATAAATGAAAAGGGATGTGTGATAGATTAAATCAAGAAAACTTTTCAGATCAGCAATGAAATGTAATTATTAGTTACATTCTTTCCCTATTAAATTGAGGGTCCAAATGTTATCCAATTGATATGAAATTTTGCAACTAGGCTAATTGAGGCATGCATAATCCAATTATGCAATAGTATTTTCATTTTGAGAATTTTTGATGTGTTAAATGAATCAAAAACTATTTTCTCCTCATGCATTAATGGCTTTATTATTCTCCAAATTTTATGAAACTTCACCCACAAGTCATATTTAAAGTGTTAGATAAGAATTTGCCATCAATGTTACATGTTGGAGTTGTTTGTGCATTTATTTAATATTTTGAAGGTTCTACACACTTTCTCTCTCCTGATTTCATCTTTTAATCAAACATCTTCCAAATTGGATGAAAATTCACACAAAGGCTATGTTTATTATGTAGATTATGAATTCAAGATTCTTTTCCTCTTTTGGAGTCATTTATTATTTTATTTGATATTTTGGGGAAAACACAAATCTTCTCTTTATGAATTGAATTAATATAATTATTGTTATATGAATAACGTGAAACTTGACTCCCAAGACAATTGGGACCCAAGGAACATGATTCTTAACTTAGATTCCACTTTTGAGATTTTTTTAATGAGTTACATCACAATTGATATTTGTGGCCTTTATTATCACATTATTGTCACTATAGCTCTTCCAATTATGTCCCACAACTAATATTATCACCATCAGAGTTATGTGTGATTATTTGCACATAGCTTTATATAATTTATTATTACCTCATGTGAAATATCTTATATGTCCCTTATTGGCCTAAGACTAATGTGAGAACATTAGGTTACATTAGGGTGATTTTTACATATATTAGCCCTTTACGGTTACACTAAACATCTATCTAGGTATAACCTCACCTTGTTTGGCTAAAACTAAAAGGTCAAAGTTCTAGGGTAGGGTCCAAGATCTAGTATGTTACAAATTCAACTTTCTAACCCTTCTATGACCACCCCTATAGGAGTTGTACAAGATATCCATGTGAGTGTGGCTCCCAGATCATATGGCCCCTGTGACTTTATCATCATGTACATCAACTAGGATATTTGATATTCCCTCATTGTTGGGCACCCAATTTCAGTGACAAACAGAGCCCTCATCGATGTTGAAGGTGGAATCCTGACATTGAGGCTAGGATAGACACCTTTGACTTAATGGTTTTTTAGAGTCTGAAAAGACTATCTTTCCAAGAGTGATATTTTCTAATTGATTGTATTGACAAGATGGTGCAACTATGATAGGAGACCCCTACTTGTAAAGACCTTATTGAGATAATTCTCATCAACCCAAAACGCCCATGAGCTAAATGATGGATATGTGGAGAAAATCATATTCCGCATAGAAAATGTTGAAGAAGATCCCAAAGTCGAATTTGAAGAGTATAAATCTATCTCTATTGTCGAAGAAGAAGACAAGGAGCCTACTACACCAAAAAGGAAGCCACTACTTGAGGGTTCAAATATGTCTTCCTAGATGAGAAGGTCGTCTACCCAATCATTATCAATGCATATATCACAACCAAGCAAGAAGACAACTATTGACTCAAATACTAAAGAGGAAGAAGCAGTCATACATATATAGTCTATAACATTAGTTATTCCAGGCCCACGACAACAGTTACGTACTGAGACCTAAGTTGGGCACACCACAACTAAAGATCTTCTGTTTGGCTTCTTGGGTAAGAAGGAACTAATGAGACATACCCAATGACATTTGTTATGAAAGACGAAACCAACAAAACAATATCTATGTGACGTCGATTTAGGATACATAATTCAATGACATAATCTAATATCAACAACAATATATTATTGTTCTTCAGTTATATTAATCAATTTTCTTACTACAATTGATGACGTAGAGTTGTTAAATCAGTGTCAAGATAAGAAAGCCGACATTGTAATCTAATATTAGTTAAAATTTAACTAATAAGAATGTATGTGTCATCATTTTGTAACCAAAAACCGAAGATAAAGAGTTGTCTGTGATGTTAGTTTCATATAAGCAAATCGACGACGTAGTTCCTTATCAGTTAAAATTTAAATTTAAAGGATGTTTGTGTTGTCGATTTTCATCCATAAAATGATGAGACATGTATACATGGTTTTCTTGAATTTACAATTAATGGCACTGGAAATCAGATAAAAAATATTAATTTCAAAAACATTAATATTTGAGTAAGTTACAGAATACATAGACAATAATTAGAGGTACTTATATTTAAATTTCCTTTTAATAAACTGAGGATAAGGTCGAAGTATGAAGAATTTAGATTTCTAGTTTTGGAATTGTGAAATTTTGAAGCAATTAGAAATAATGACTATAATAGTTAATATCTAATATGATGAGTTTAGTTATTGATAGAGACACACGTTTGAATTGGGAGATCTATTCAATATAAAAAGTAACATTTATAGTCCTGAATAATAAGTAAATAGTCTCATTTAAAAATCCAATCAAAATTGAAATATGCCATTCTCTTTATAGGTACTTGACACAACAAAGCCCTATAGAAAAGACCAATTGGATGAGATACAAGAAGATTGGGTAGAGTCCTTGACACGATTTTACTGTGTGTAGAACATAAGTGCACGCGTCAGAGTAATATAGGCCTTTGTGAGGCCCGAGTCAAACTCAGGGAAACGTAATTATTAGTAAACTACTACTAACTACTTGTGTTACGACCTCACCTTTCAGTAACCCCCAATTAAGGGAGACCAAGAGGTTGAAGCCGCACCAATTAATTCTGGATCAAAGGTTCGACATATAACCAAAAACAATTATTAAATTCTAACAGACTATACTGAAAAATGGTAATAAATTTTTTCTGTGCATACCTTTGTAAAGTTTGGAAGAAACTAAACTTCTAACCTCAGCTAAACTATTCTAACTAATTCCTCCTTGTTCTTTAATTCTTGAATTCACAATGTGTCGCTTTACTTGTTTGTTCTTTTGAGATTTGTACCTAAATCACCGACAAACAAAACGACAGTCAGCCGAAGCTGGTATGTGGGGAAAACCAATAATGTTCAACTATGTTAACAACATAATCATTCAATTAATCATTTAATAATCAAGATTACGTTTTAGATATAACTCCGCGATCCAAGGGTACCCTATCCTTTGTGTTGTCCCCATTAAACCCCTCATGATCCACCTATAAGTGAACCAGTTTCTAGGGTTGAGTCACATGGAACTACTCATAGGTAGACCACTCCTTAACTCGGGGTACGCTAAAGAGTCTCATGGAACTACACGTAGGTAGACCAGTTTCTAACTCACGGTAACCCAGACCTTGCTCTAGGATTACCCCTTTTTTAGCCTTTTCAGAGTAATAGAGGTGGACCCAGATCTAGCCAGTTATATATAGACCTTTATAGTGATAATCATAGTCACTTTATAGTTGCATGAAATAAATAAACATCCAACAGTTTGGTGGCATTCAATGCGATTAAACATTCGGGAATCCATCAGGAAACTAAACCGGTTAATCATAATTAACCACATACCTGTATTGTAGATTTAGATACCGAATTTAATCAGAACAGAGAATTCCCAGTCAAGAAACCAATCATGCACATAATCCTGAAATAAACATACCAATTTCCTTTTATTAATATTCATTCAATATTATTATCATTCTTAGGATTTCTATCCCAATTTTAGGGTTTCCTTAGGAATTAGGGTTTTGCCTCCATTCTTAGTTATTAAGAACTCTAATTCATCAAATCTTCTTAAAACCTTTAAATTTCTCCTTTTAATATTCTTAACTGTCTTAGGATAATCATTTAGAAATTTACTTACTTAATCCAAAACATCATAGTTTTCCTCTTCTTTTACCCCAATTAGGGTTCCCATGAGAATTATTCCTCATTTATGGATTACACCCTAAAACTACCAATTTTTGTATACTAAACGGATAAAAGCTCTATATTATTAATCAACAGGTTAATATCTTTCAAATTAACCTATTAGTCTTCAAAGATGTATCCATTATATTCAATTTAGGGTTTCTAAGGTTTCCTAAAAAAAACTAATCATCTTAATTACCTTTATTAAGGATTCTCTATGATCAAGAATTTAACAATTGTATCATGTCATGGCCACTAAAACTCATATCTACTCAAATCAGGGTTTTTAGTCCATTAAACCATGTTCATGGTCATAAAACCCTAAAACCAACATACTAATCATCTTGATATGATTTTATCATTCCTTTTATTCATAACAGGTTAAGATTGATCAAAAACACATAAAATATTCATCATGTTTGTTTTTACATCATTCTAGGGGTTTTCTATCAATTAATGCATCAAAAAATGTAAAACCCTATACTTTTTGAGTTTCAAGCAGAATTAGGATTCAAACATAATTTATTTCATTCCTCTCGTTTTGAGGATCAATTTTCATATAAGACTTGCTTTAATCCGAGTTACGGTTTGCTAGATATGATTTTTGAAATAAAATCTTACTTGGACCAATCTGGAGCTGCCACATAGCCAACTCCATGCAATGCGGCTCGCTTGAGTTTATAACCGATTTACGATATTACCCCTGGTTAAGTCATTCGCTGCTTCATCCCGCGATGGGCAGAACCGCCAAAGCACCCTTTCCTTTCTTCAAGCTCGGGCAACCCTAGGGCAGCCGCCGAGATGCAGGCTTGGCGCAACACTCTCTCCTCCCCTTGACCCTGCCGGCGTCCGAAACTCTATCCCCTAGCTCCGCCGCCCCCTAGCACACTTGGAGGAGCTACTGGTATGTGGCCGGTCAGCTGGGATCGAGCCCAGCAGGTCTGCCACCACGGTTGACCTGCAGCCAATCCTGCGGTGCCGTGTAGGTGCTGGGGCCAAGGAACGGTGGCCAAGCTCCTTCTCCAGGGCCTGGGAGCATCGTGCCCCAAATTTAGATCCCTCTACAACTGCTAGCCTCCAAGACGACTCCATGCGTTCAAAGGATTAGGGTTTGGTAGGGAAAGGAACAAGAAGAAGAGAGAGGATACATGCAACTCCTCCGGACTCGTCCCAAAGGGTCTACCCCTTTTATAGGGGAGGGTCTTCGCACCCTAAGATGTTTATTCAAGGGAAACAAATCCTTTTCTCACTTGGAAAGTGATTCCTTCATTAGAACACAAGTTTTCTCTCTCCTTTGATATATCCTATTCCTTGAATAATTAGGAATTCGAAATTCCTCTTACTTATTCTCTCTTTCCTTGCTTTTTAATCCATTGACATGGATTCCTATTCCCCTTTAGTATACATTACCTTCTTTTTAACCATACCTTCTTAATTCACTAAAAATGTATTACATTATTCTTATTTTGCTTTATTGATTTTGTCTTTCCTCTTTCTTCATTGGGATTCCTTGGATCCCAAGAAACTTTATGATTTCGAAATTCTTTTTATTGGATACTTATTATCCTTCTAGATGCATCTTTATGCATTATTTCACATTATCTTATTTATTTCTCATTAAAATATCTCTTTTTGAGGATTTCTCTTTATTTCTCTTTTATTTTCCTCATTGGCATTCCTTTTATTATTAGAAACCTCATGGATATGAATTTTCACCAAGAAAACTCATTTATGCCTCTTTCCACTCATTTTCCACATTTTATCATTATTTTCAATTTCTTTCTTAATAAAGGAATACTTAATTAACCTTTTCTTTTCTAATTGCCTTCTATTTTGCAACCTTGGTCTCCTTGGTACCCAAGGAACCCGAGAGGCACAAAATCCTTTTTGGATTTGCCTTCTAGAGGTTTCTACATATTTCTTTTCTTAAAAATTCAATCATCCATTTACTATTTGAATTTCATTGTTATTTGAGCCCAATAGCCAATAAAGCCCACAACACAATCATCAAAGCTATTGTAAACAAAATCCATTTATTTGAAACAAACTATATTATTATTTGTTCAAATATCTTTAATATGAGAAATTACATTTCTCGTCAAATGAACCAAAATTCGGGGTTGTAACATCCTTCCCCTCTTATAGGAATTTTGTCCTCAAAATTCCATCAAGCAAACAAACAATTCAGGATAAGACTTTTCCATGTCCATCATTGGCCCCTATGTGGCTTTACCGTACACATGGCACTTCTAAAGAACCTTTGTCATCACATATTCTTTTCTCTGAGTTCTTTCATCCCGACGTCTATAAACTGCACAGGTGACTCAGGCCATGTCAGCCTCTCTTGGGGCTCACTAGGTTCATTGCTCAGCACATGGTCGGGTACCTCACATAGTGCTCTAAATTGGACACGTGGAACTCATCACATATTACTTTATCCTGAGGGGTAAAGTCAAAACCTAACCGTCTCCACCCATCCATCTCTAATGGACCCATGTATCGGGGACTCAGCTTTCTCAGCTACAGCTCAGAGGGGTCGGATTCTCACATATTCTTCCACAATAACTTGTAAGTCAGTCTACTTTGCATCTGCTCACGACTCTCATCATCTCTAGGCTCCTTTCAGCCCTTGCACAATCAAAGTGACTTCATCTACACGCACTATGGTCCCTTTTTCTAACCATCATGTGGTCCTTTTCTAACCATCATGTGGTCCTTTCACCAACATCACCTTACTGAAGTGGTGACCGACACAACCTCCCTTACAGAGCTTCTTATAAAACCCGATACTAACTATGGTGGTCATTGTCACAACTTTCATAGGACAAGAACTGTCTCTAGATATCACCCTGAACGAGCACACATGCCCTCATCAGACCCTTTAGTCTGGATCATACTAACCATAGTTAGGGGTGAGAAACTATACTAACATTGAGTTCTTCATGTACCTACTTTCACCTTATGGAAGTGAACCTTTAAGTCATACTCATGAACTTTTGAACTCGCATCATGGTGTAGTTGAACCATCTCTTTTCATATGTAGTTCAACCAGATCTGTCCCTTGAAAGAACTCTTCCTTTCTCATGTCATCTAGGTAAGGCGATCTACCATAACCCATACTGTATCTTAACCTTCTTGGTCTAGGAGAAACTCACATCATCCATAATGATGAACTCCCATTCCCTCTAAGGAACCCTTTATACTTTATATCCATGCACCGGGTTAATGGTGTTCATCCTTCACCTCCTGGCTTGCATGGCCACATGCTACATGTAACTTTGTTTTAAGCATCCAGAATGCTACCATCACTTATTGTCTTTGTAGTACCAAGGTATATCATGTCCCCCTGTATTGTTATGATTCCTCAAGCTTGATATCTCAGAAACCCTAAACCACTCTCAAAACCATAAAACCAACATACTAATCATCTTGTTATGATTTTATCATTCCTTTTATTCATAATAGGTTAAGATTGATCAAAAACACATAAAATATTCATCATGTTTGTTTTTACATCATTCTAGGGATTTTCTATCAATTAATGCATCAAAAAATGTAAACCCTAGACTTTTTTAGTTTCAAGAAGAATTAGGCTTCAAACATAATTTATTTACATTCCTCTCGTTCTGAGGATCAATTTTCATATAAGACTTGCTTTAATCCGAGTTACAGTTTGCTAGATATGATTTTTGAAATAAAATCTTACTTGGACCAATCTGGAGCTTCCACGTAGCCAACTCCATGCAATGCGGCTCGCTTGAGTTTATAACCGATTTACGATATTACCCCTAGTTAAGTCATCCGCTGCTTCAGCCCGCGATGGGCAGAACCGTCCAAAGCACCCTTTCCTTTCTTCAAGCTCGGGCAACCCTAGGGCAGCCGCCCTAGCCGCCGAGATACAGGCTTGGCGCAGCACTCTCTCCTCCCCTTGACCCCGTCGGCGTCCGAAACTCTATCCCCTTGCTCCGCCGCCCCCTAGCGCACTTGGAGGAGCTGCTGGTATGCGGCTGGTCGGCTGGGATCGAGCCCAGCATGTCTTCCACCACGGTTGACCTGCAACCAATCCTGCGGCGCCGTGTAGGTGCTGGGGCCAAGGAACGGTGGCCAAGCTCCTTCTCCAGGGCCTGGGAGCATCGTGCCCCAAATTTAGATCCCTCTACAGCTGCTAGCCTCCAAGATGACTCCATGCGTTCAAAGGATTAGGGTTTGGTAGGGAAAGGAACAAGAAGAAGAGAGAGGATACATGCAACTCCTCCAGACTCATCCCAAAGGGTCTACCCCTTTTATAGGGGAGGGTCTTCGCACCCTAAGATGTTTATTCAAGGGAAAAAAATCCTTTTCTCACTTGGAAAGTGATTCCTTCATTAGAACACAAGTTTTCTCTCTCCTTTGATATATCCTATTCCTTGAATAATTAGGAATTCGAAATTCCTCTTACTTATTCTCTCTTTCCTTGCTTTTTAATCCATTGACACAGATTCCTATTCCCCTTTAGTATACATTCCTTCTTTTTAACCATACCTTCTTAATTCACTAAAAATGTATTACATTATTCTTATTTTTCTTTATTGATTTTCTCTTTCCTCTTTCTTCATTGGGATTCCTTGGATCCCAAGAAACTTTATGATTTCTAAATTCTTTTTATTGGATACTTATTATCCTTCTAGATGCATCTTTATGCATTATTTCACATTATCTTGTTTATTTCTCATTAAAATATCTCTTTTTGAGGATTTCTCTTTATTTCTCTTTTATTTTCCTCATTGGCATTCCTTTTATTATTAGAAACCTCATGGATACGAATTTTCACCAAGAAAACTCATTTATGCCTCTTTCCACTCATTTTCCACATTTTATCATTATTTTCAATTTCTTTCTTAATAAAGGAATACTTAATTAACCTTTTCTTTTCTAATTGCCTTCTTTTTGCAACCTTGGTCTCCTTGGTATCCAAGGAACCCGAGAGGCACGAAATCCTTTTTGGATTTGCCTTCTAGAGGTTTCTACATATTTCTTTTCTTAAAAATTCAATCATCCATTTACTATTTGAATTTCATTGTTATTTGGGCCCAATAGCCAATAAATCCCACAACACAATCATCAAAGCTATTGTAAAAAAAATCCATTTATTTGAAACAAACTATATTATTATTTGTTCAAATATCTTTAATATGAGAAATTACATTTCTCGTCAAATGAACCCAATATTCGGGGTTGTAACAACTTACAATCAGCTAGGCCGATTAAATTGATTTGAGAGTTGATTTAAAAAAATGAAAGAAAACAAAATAATCGATTAAATGTTTGGTTTAATCTATTCAAATGGGAATCTTTAGGATTACGGTTTCACCACAGGTTTCACCACAGTTTCTTCCCACCTTATCCTTAATTTCAATGTCAAATTCTTGTAACAATAAAATCCACCTAATCAATCTAGGTTTGTCATCTTTCTTTTCCATCAAGTATTTTATGGCGGCGTGGTCTGTCTGTACCACAACTTTTCACCCTACTAAATATTGCGGAAATTTTTCGAATGCAAAAACCACGGCGAAAAGTTCCTTTCAGTTGTGGTGTAGTTTAAGTTGTGCCTCATTTAAAGTCTTCGATGCATAGAAAATTACTGTGGGTTTGTTCTCAAAACGCTGCCCAAGAACAACCCCTACTGTAAAATCAGAAGCATCGCACATGAGCTCGAAAGGCTTAGTCCAATCTGGCATTTGAACAATCGGTACAGAAATTAACTTTTCCTTAAGTACATTGAAAGCATGCAAGCATTTTTCATTGAAATCAAACATCACATCTTTCTCAAGCAATTCAGACAACAGTTTAGCAATTTTCGAGAAATCTTTGATGAAGCGGCGATAAAATCCTGCATGACCGAGAAAACTCCTTATCCCTTTCACCAAATTAGGTGGAAGTAATTTTGAAATAACCTCAATCTTGACTGGATCTACCTCCAGCCCCTTGCTAGACACCTTGTGTCCAAGCACAATTCATTCGCTAACCATCATATGACACTTTTCCCAGTTGAGAACTAAATGCGTTTCCTCACATCTTTGTAAAACTTTATCCAAATTGTACAAGCACTCATCAAACGATGCAGCATAGATGGAGAAATCATCTATGAAAACCTCTAAACAACACTCAACCATATCATAAAAAATAGCAAGCATGCAACGCTGAAAGGTTGATGGTGAGTTGCACAAGCCAAAAGGCATACGGTGGTATGCGAATGTTCCGCAGGGACAAGTGAAGGTAGACTTCTCTTGGTCCTTAGGATCAATAGAGATCTGATTGTAGCCAGAGTAGCCATCTAAAAAACAAAAATGAGATCGACCAGCTAGTCACTCTAAAATTTGATCGATGAATGGAAGAGGAAAATGATCTTTTAACGTAGTGGAGTTCAAGCGACGGTAGTCAATGCACACACACCACCCAGTTACCAATCGGGTCGTAACCAGTTCATTTAACAAGTTATGAGTGACAGCGATTCCCCCCTTTTTAGGGACTACCTGTGTGGGGCTTACCCACGTCGAATCTGAGATAGAGTAAATGATGACTGCAGAAAGGAGCTCGATCACCTCCTTCTTGACGACCTCCATCATGCTTGGGTTGAGTTGACGTTGTGGCTGAATCACAGACTTGGCTCCTTCCTCGAGCCAGATCTTGTACTGGCAAAGTGTAGGAGAAATCCCCTTAATATCAGCAACTGACCACCCGAATGCGCCACGGTGGTTCTTCAGCATGATCATCAACTGCTCTTCTTCACCGGCACTCAGATATGCCAAAATAATCATCGGTAGTCTTTCATCATCAGAAAAGAATGCATACTTCAAATGAGGAGCTAGTGGCTTCAGTTCTAACTCTGGTGGACTGATCAATGATGATTGAAGCGGTGGTGGGAGTGGCCCAAGATCCTCATAATGCTTGGCATAATAGCACGGAAGCACTTGAAGCATCTTGATACATTCTTGTAACGACTTGCTTCTCATCCAGTCATGAATTATGTTGACAAGGCAAGCTTCAAGGGGCAGTTCTGGATATGCATCAAGGAAAGAACTTGCTATTACATCATCTTCAGTAGAAAGAGGAATTTCCTCCTCTTCATCATTTGGATAACACACATCTCTACAAAGAGAAACAAATTTGGTTTGTTCCATAATATCCACTTCTAGTGTCCCCTTATCTACCTTAGTCATTACATGATCCATATCTAGAAATGGCTTCCCTAAACAAAGAGAAATGTTTTGATCAAAATGTTTTACCATGCGACATTGCTCCTTTTCCTGTGATTGTGTTGTAATTGGTGGCATAACCATTTCAAATATATCATCCGCTATTCCCAATGTCAGACGACCTCTTCCCATTTCGAGTATCATATCTGCAGTAGCTTGGAAGGGTCTTCCAAGGAGTAGCTCATTCCCTTGGTCATCTTGCATTTCCATTACCACAAAATCTGCTGGAAATACAAACCTGTCAACTTTAACCAGTACATCCTCACAAATACCATACGGCTTAACCACAGAATTATCCGCTAGCTGAATCGTCATGTTATTTTGTCTTGATTCTTTAAGTCCCAGTTTCCTGAAAGTAGAAAGAGGCATAAAATTAATACTTGCCCTAGAGTCACACAATGCTTCGCCGAATTTTACCTTGCCGATGTAACATAAAATATTGAAGCATCCCGGATCTTGTCTTTTTGGTGGCAATGTGCCCAAAATGAAGGCGCTCACTTGCTCTTTAAGAAACACCACCTCAGTATCAGGAATCTTCCTCTTCTTGGTAATTATATCTTTTAGAAACTTTCCATAAGAGGGTATCTACTCTATCGCTTCTAACAGTAGAATGTTGATAGAAAGTTTCCTAAAACTATCTGGAAACTTTTTGAACTGAGCGTCCACTTTCTTAGCCTTCAAACTCTTTGGATACGGGACTGGAACGGTCTATTCCCTCTGATGTGGCGGCACATATGGTGTCCTCTTTTGAGTCTCTTCCTCAGCAATGGGCTCTGGTGTGGCATCCTCTACCGCATCCTCCATCGGCTATGTGATTGTGACCTCTTTTGTGGCCTCACCTGTGGTTTTTGGCTGGGGTGTGCTTGGTTCATCGACCTTAGAGTTTAAAATCTTCTTTCCACTCCGTAACAGAATTACTTTGGCTTGTTGATTTCCTCCTAGAACATTTGTATTTCTGGGAAAACCTTGCTGCGTTGGTTTCTTCAAGCTTGAAATCTCTTCCGCCATCTGTGCTAAAGATGTCTCGAGTGTCCTCATCTGATCCCCATGACTTTGTAAAGTTTTCCCAAACTGATTCATGAACTCTCCTTGTTACTTTATTTGTTGGCCAAATGTGCTCATGAGTTCTTGATTCTTCTTGATTATTTGATTGAGCAACTCATTGCTCTTTTCTTCTGTAGTGCGTTGTGGCTTAGCTTCCGGATCCTGCAAGAAATTGTTGGAATCTTTCAAAGAAAATTTTGTATCCTTCCTCCAGGAATAGTCGTTATTCCTATATCCTTGTTGCTGACGCATGAATTTCACTTGTGCTTCATCATCAAACTCTTCATTTTCCTTTGCTAGAAGTTTCTTTGCAATAAGATCCATCTTGTCATTCAGTTATTTAATGGCTTTAGCATCCCCTATAGATCTAACTTACTCAGGTGCATCTCTGGTACCCCAGGACTGCTTCTTTGCCATATTTTTCAGAATCTCCCAACATCTAGTATTAGTACTGTTAAAAAAAATCCTGACCCTACTGAGTCCAAATTGCTTCTGTCATGCTCATTAAGCGCGAAGTAGAAAATCTTCACCTGTTTTTCCTTGTCTAACCCATGATGAGGGCATCTTCTCAGCATTATCTGGAATCTTTCCCAGGTCTCCGAATAAGTTTCACCTGCATTCTGAGTAAAGTTGTGGATTTTCCTGATTAAATCATTAGTCTTCTCCGGTGGAAAGAAACGTTCGAAAAAGACCTCGATCATCTGATCCCAAGTCTCAACAATCTCATCATCCAAAATATAGAACCACTCTCTTGCAGTTCCTATAAGAGAACTTGGAAACAATTTCAAATACAGTGTCTCCTACAAAAAACAATCGATCTTGATCATATCACAATTTTCCACAAAAGTGCTGATGTGGGCCACCAGATCTTCGTTCTTTAGTCCATGTAATGCTTGCGTTTTGACTATATTTATTAGTCCCAGATCAATTTTATAGGTTGGGATGTTAATAGCCTGCCTCTTGATCGGCCCTTTTGATGCGGAGGAAGAAGATACCTTGATCTTTTCCCATATCGTCTTTTCTTCAACCATCTCTTCCTGTTCAGAATCTGAATTTACTCTCTCAGGTTGATTCTAAATGTTGTGCTCCTCGTCGTCTGATCCTGAAGATTGGACCTCTAGTAAAGACTGCGCGTAGTCTGTGCTACGTGTGCTCACCATGCACTGGTAACTACAAAATGATATATTTCTTTAAGTACAGTGCTAGACGAATATAGATTTCTGAAAATTAGATAATCAATTGCAAGGGAAAAAATGTAGTTAAAATAAAAAGGTAGCCTAGAGTGGCTGCTTATAGCACTCGTAGTTCCAACAATTGTCATCTTCCCGGCAACAGTGCTAAAAACTTGTCATGATTTTACCGTGCGTAGAACACAAGTGCACGCGTCAGAGTAATATAGGCCTTTGTGAGGCCCGAGTTGAACTTAGGGAAACGTAATTATTGGTAGACTACTACTAACTACTTACAATCAGCTAGACCGATTAAATTGATTTGAGAGTTGATTGAAAAAGAAAAGAAAAATGAAAGAAAACAAAATAATCGATTAAATGTTTGGTTTAATCAATTCAAATGGGAATCTTAAGGATTACGGTTTCACCACAGGTTCTCATTGTATTAATTTCTACATAGTTAACGTAATCCATCTCTCATTCCGGGTAGTGTCCTGTATTCAGAATTGCTCACTTTCCTGATACAATTCACTACCTAAATATAGGTTGGTTCCACGGTAGTAGTAACCTATACCCTAAACTAGGTGCATGAAGTCCATACTCTGGGTTTCCACCATTAACCATACATCACCTTGTTCAAAGGATTTATTAGTTAATGTGAATTTCGTCTCTTTTCAACCATTAATTCTTCTTTCAAAGTAATTAAAGGCATTAGATTATCATTAGGGTGATCAATCATAATGATATAATGGAGAAAATGAAATCATACCACAGATTTAAGAGACAAATTATGACATACTATGGTAAAAATGTCATACAACCATCACCCGGGCTACTCCCGGTCCTAAAGATAAAGAAGATTAGTCCCACATGTTCATCTCAATGAAAGACATGACAAGAGAAAGTGAAAACATGGAGAAAACGTGAATGAAAGTGATGTAAACCCCTGAACGGAGGAGATTCAGGCGTTCCTTGATGTAGAATGCGTCATCTATAGCCTTCCGGCGGCGGAAAACGTCTTCTGCGACTCTCGGAACGATCGGGGCATGGTTCTGGGCTCTGTTCTTCTCTCCTCCTCTCCTTGAGACTTGTGCAATGACTAATGACGTGATACCTTCCTTAGGGCCGCCAAAATTAAGTATATGCACCACTTTAGATCGCCAAAAGATCACCACCGTCTGATTGGAATCGATCTGAAACAAAACTTGATCTGACGGCGTCGATACCATCGACGCGGGTCGATGGTATCGACCCGTCAGAATATCGACAAGTGTTCTTTTTTTGACGTTCTGCCTGATGCAGACTCGATACCATCGACTGTAGTGTCGATGGTATCGACACCTTTAGGTGTCACTTTTATCACCAATCTGACGCTGAAGCTGGGCAAAGTCGATAGTATCGACTTTGCATCGATAGTATCGACCAGTTGATTACTGGCTCACTGTGGGTATCTCGCTACCATCGACTTCGGTGTCGATGGTATCGACGCATCTTGGTTCCTTGCGGCTATCTCACTCTGACCGAGTCGATACTATCGACATCTGTCGATGGTATCGACAACTGCATATATTCATTTTTCCTGAAATTTCAAGATAATTTCGAATCAGCCTTGCTACAACACATCAAAATGATCATTTATAACTAAAAAGATGAAATACAATAGATTTGATGCAAACTGAGATTATAGACTAAAGCGAGTGAATCATGTGATATTAACCACAAATGTGACTAATAAACACATAAAACGCATGTAAAACCAGTCTATAAAAGCGACTCAAAATCCTCGCATCAGTCCATCACTAAGGATGTCAACTTTTTATTTGATTGGGGTAACTACTTGTATTTTTAAAGTCTGTCGACATAATTTCTATATATAAATGATGGTGATGACTATATGTTAAATCTAACTAAATTGTTGGTGAATATGTAAATGATGTGTGTATATGTGCATATGTATGTGAATAATGTGAAAAAAATAAATACAATGAGAATTGCATTTGTACATGTTGATGAGAAATGTAATTATATATTTGTGAATGAATTGTGTATGCGTATCTGTGCATATGTGCATGAGAATGAAATGAATGCGGATGTGGAATCTTGTTTGTGTTTGTTATTTTAGGTTTTATAGGTTTTGTTTGTCATTTGTTAAGTTGAACACTTGTAGAGCCTGCAATTTTAATAAAATGTAGACTCTATCTTACTGAATAGTCAGATAGTAGGTCTGCAAACCTAACATAAGAAAATTGTAACTTCAATTGTCTTGAAAGTTCTAATCGAGACATATTGGTTTAATAATTGTTCAAATTGAAATCAAATAATTCATGAAAATAAATTGAGAAACTAATTTGCAAGTACTTCTTAGATTTGGAAAATTTATGTATTATACCTTAAAAAGTTTTTGATTTCCAAATATCATATCTTACACCATGTCAGGCCCTAAATTAATTAACAAACATCTTGATCATTAAGGATGAGTATTTTTCATGCATTCTACAACATTGTTTTGCTAAGGTGATTGGCCAAATAGTTTGATATCTGAAAATACATTCACTTTGACAAAATTCATTAAATTTCATAGAACAACATACATTCAATTATTACTTACCAATCTTTTGAGACGCTTCCATCTTTCCTTATGAACCGACATCTTCCATCTCTAAAGTTTATATAAAGCAAATGATTTATGCTTAGTAAAGTAAACCCTTATATATCTTCTTCAAAAATGATCAATGAATGTTGGAATATAGTTGTGATCATCCTTGGACGAAACATGAGAACACCCTAGTGTAGATATCGTAGTGAACATAATCAACAGTTATATAATGCATTGTACTAGAGAAAATGACTTTTATTTTCTACTTTCCTATGACACAATGCTCACAAAAATCCAACTTCTTAATATCCATGACATCTATAAGTCCTCGTATGCTTAATAACTAGAGACCATTCTTATACATGTATCCCAGCTTGTATTTAACTTTTTGGTAACCATATAAGTAGTTGAGGATTCCAAACACTTTTTATAGGTTCCCAAGCATAAATATTCCTTTGATTAGAACCACATCTCCAATTTTTTATCGTCAAGATCCCAGTTTCTCCACTATATGGAAAACGGCTAGCCTGAAACATGCCTATATATTAAGATGAGTTTTTGCAGGACATATAGTATAGCTGACAGCAGCCTCCAATTCAGAGAACCTCAACCCTGAAAAGGATTTGTATACATATGAATCTAATGTCGTAATTGCATCCTTAATCGGGTCTGAAGAAGAAGAACCTACCAATGATATTCGGCAAATTATCCATTTCATTTTACACCAGATTTACATGGTAGTAGCTTAATCCATAACAAATAGAAATGTGCATTGTGTTGGGTCTAAAGAACATTGTAATATTTTGTGAGGCACGGCAAGCGCACTGGTAGCTTGGTAATCATCTAATGGTTTCGGCTGGTGGATGTACACACCAAATGTTGATTTCAGAAGGCTTAGGTCTACAACATGATTGAATAGTGCGAATGCAATATTAAAATTAAGCGCCCAATTCCAATGTTCTATTACGTTTGAGTCTTAGGACTTGTTTAGTTGTGCATGGTTGCAAGGAACATGACCAGGTTCAACGCAGGAAAAACAAAAGAGGAATTTTATCTTAACGTTAATCGTTTGGTTTCAAGAAGTCAGAACGTAGATTTTTGGTTCGCTCATTATTTGGTTGGAGGTACTTTCTAGATCAAAACATTTCGGTGAAGTTACCTGTATCAACAATATTTGACAGATCCAAAGGCCATGCAGCAAGCAGCCAAAGTTATATTGTACCGGCTACATAGTGACACGGACGGCTGGTCCGTCAAAATGGACCGCGCCGGAAAACGGCGCGGTTCGTTTCCTCCAGAATTGTAGATAATTGATAGGCATTATGCAGTTTCTTTTCCAGCTGAGAACTACAACGTCCAACCAAACTTATCCAGTTGGAATTCATAGGTAGTTGCAATTCACGTGTTCTAACTCGACTCAACCAAACTGACCCTTAATCGATTGAAACCGGGCATGATTTCCCCTCTACATGATCTAGCGCGTTGACGTTGTGATTCCTAATTAAGTGATCGCAACATTTGACTTTCCTTGTTCGCGTTGTGCGTTGGGAGTACTTAATATGGCCGGTGAGGTTGTAATTAGTACGGAGCGTGGATGGTGTGACTGATGGTCATGACGAGGATGCAGTTCTAAATGTCGTTTGTTCGCGATTTGGTTAGGTCAGAAAAACGGTTATGGCGTAGTTGCTCTGTCATGCAGAACGCTGCTTGGTCGGTGAGCATGTGGAGTTGACAAAAGTTTAGCTTTTCATCGTCAGAACACTTTGGCCGGTGCTGCAGGCTGCATAAAGCAAGTGCGAACAAGATCCGCGAGCAGCGATTGCGGGTTGTCACAACTACGACGACGAAAAAAGTAGAGGCACGTCAGCTTGAAACAAGACCGAAGCGCTTGCTTACCCTGAAACTGGCTGGCGAGATCTTGCCGCTGACTTTAACCTATCCAATCGTCAGGCACCTTGAAACGCCAGCGTCCGGCAGCCATCAACAATATCAAAGCTTTGACGGAACATAAAACTAAGCCACACTGGGAAACGTACGGTTAACACATTCACGTGATAATACATACGTAATTCATGTTCACTGTGTTAAGCATGCAACAATTGAAAACCTTCTAAAGTATGTTGCATTAGTTGTGTTGTAACTAATCAGATTAAACTGTTTCAAATATGTGTTTCAATTTTGTTTGCTGTTTCCTACACAAATGTATACTGATGTCAGACCAGTGAGCTATACACCTTCTTCAAAGAATGGTTGCTTCCAAGTTCACATCCAATTCGTCATCCACCAACCACATCATTTTCTACTCAATTCCTTTTCAACAAATCACAATACAATGCAGAATCATGAAGAACTCTTACAAATGCCATGGATATATGCTAGGGAACAGAAGCCCCATTTGATTTTATGTCTCCAGAATAAAAAAACCCAGGTAGTATACTTTTATCAAAATAATTACCAATATAGCATCTCTTAAGAAATATTCTCAAGATAGCACATTTCATGTAAAACCTACCACTCACCGCGGGAGCCTGATGCTGACTATAGTCAATCGAATAGTCAGGTAGCTTGAAACGCTGGATCCACAGAGTGCGGCAGCCATCAAGAATATCAAAGCTTTGACGGAACAGAAAACTAAGCTGAATTAAAAAACATACTTCACGCATTCACTACTCAATAATCAGATTCAACCATTTAAACATATGTTTTTCAATTTTGTCTGATATCTCCTGCAAGAATATATACTAATGTCAGACTAGTGAGCTATACGGCTCCCTCAAAGAATGGTTACATCCAAGTTCACATCCTATTCGTCCTCCCCAACCATATAATTTTCTAATTAATTCCTTTTCAACGAAATGTCTAAGGATCTCAGTGTACAAAGTAGAATCACGAAGACAACTTCTTACAAAGGCCATGGCCATGTGCTAGCGAGAAGAAGTGCCTTTAATGTAATATTTTCTGAAAAAACACAAAAATAGCATTCTTTGACTAAATAATTACCAATATAATACATCTTGAAAAATATTAAAAGAACAACATACTTTGTGCAGAACTTATCACTCAAAGTGGCACTTTATACCTTGGGAGTCAAAAAGCACAACTAACATCAGCGTGTCTATTTTTAAAATAAAAAAGAATGAGAAAACAAAAATCATAATGGCACAGTCACGGGTGCTTTCAACTTGACGTTTCAAGTTAAAAGCCTCACTCAATGTGATGCTTTTGATTTTTTTTAAATAAATATGTCAATTTTTAATGGCTCCATTTGCCCGTTGATACATAGAACGTCACCAAAAGTGGAATTTTAAGATCAAAGTGTGTTATTTTAAAAATATTTTTGGAAAGTGCTACTATGGTAATTATTTTCACAAAAGTGTGGTATAATTCTTTATCATATTTCCACTTAATTCTTACCTTGATCATTCATAAGCTTGACCCTAGCCGTTACTCACTCTAAAATATAATGTGACATATCTTGGGCATACAGCTCCTTCTACCCATGTAGGACCAAAGCACATTAGGGTTTGCAATTGCCTATTTGTCTCACACATGAAACATATATATAAACCATCAAATTTTTCTTTCTTGCAAGAGAAGAATACAATCATAGTTTTATTTTTGGCTGCATCTTTTTTTGTTAAGAAGGAAAAGAAAAATCAAGGGACAAAGAAAGGAGATGAGAAAAAGGGATGAGGGTTTTGTTACTCAAGTTATTTAATATGAGTTTTTCACTATTCATATTTCTTTATTGTATTATGGGGATTCACCATAAGCATGTATATTTCTGTGAAGCATTGGAATAATTAAATTGGTAATTATTATACCTCTTTATGTAATTTTGTTTCTCAAATTTGATGTCAAAACTTGAGAAGAAAGTCAACATAATTATATTATTATAGTAGATTGATCATTGATTGGTATGTGGTTGTCCAAACCCTCTGCAACTACATTTTCCAATTAAATCTGGATATATTTCTTGTGTGTTATTATTATTTATGACAAGTTTGTTATTCTTCATTTATTTGGGACATCACTCACAAAAGTCCATTGTATCCTAAAACAAAATTCAATATATTTTCTGAGACAAAACTTGTAGATTATTCCTCTGAAGTTTTTGAATGATGAAGCACACACATATTAACATAAAAGCACATTGAGTGGTATCAAAGTGCATATCAGGTTACTTAGATGAAACAAAGTATGAAGACAACATGAAATATCTAATAGCATCCAACTAACCAACATGAAAGATAAATATGAATGTTCTTCTTTACTATAATGATCTATGCTTCTTAGTTTAAGGAGAAATTCTCATATCTAAGGATAATAATTGGGAGGATTGAAACAAAATTAAGATGAAATGAGACTCAGGCACTGATGGGTTAACAAGGAATTTCTCTATCACACTACTAATGGTTGGTATGTATGCTCTGAGAGCCAATTGTATGATGATTTGGATTGGGATTCATTAAGATTGATTTGATAAATATCAAAGGAAAGCTTCCAATTTATTCTGGTTCAATCAGTTATGAGATAATGATAGAATAGAATGAATGTCTAGACAATGACAGTACTCAATGACGTATGTCTTCATGTTGAGGACCTGAAGAATGAGATCATACAGATGCTAAGAGTTTGTACATTCTTATTTTGTCCCTAGTCGAATGTCATTGTAGAAGGTTGATAGACAACAATGATACAACAAGACTAGAGTGTGTGTTGGTTGATGACAGAGTCTCATTAGTCATGATATGTGATATCAAACTAAGCACATAGATACATGTTAGAGAACAATGTATCAGACAGTCCCACCGTGAGAGTGACACATGGAACCATGACATGGTAGTCACAGTTAGCTCTCACAGTGATGGTGGTGATTGTGATTCATAGACCTGAAATCACTGCACTCATCACATGTCGTTGGGTACACTTTGACATCATCAAATGCGGTCTTAAAATATGGATTGTTATAAAGGTGATGATTGGGTGACTTTGACACATGGGATTTTGACTGTGAGTGATAGATATGGTATTTGTCCCTCCTGAGAGAGTATGATGTCCATGGCCACTTGGTAAGCAAGACTGAGAAAGGCATGTGCATGCACATATGAGTCAATAAGTTATATTAATGGAACACATATCTCAAATAGTCTGCTTTGGTTCAAGGAACATGAATGAACATTGAAAGGATGATAGCTCCATGCCTTGAGTTCATTCAGGATATCAGAGACAAAGCAATTATTCATTCATTGGAACACCAATCACAGACTGTAGGATTGAAAGTTATTCTCCAACTTTCCTTTTCACTTGGGTAGTACTGATGTGCGACTAGGCACCACTCTTTGCTTGTGATATCATAAGCTGTTATGGACATTCACTACCAACGTGAAATGGGACCTATATGGTCACACACAAAGGATTTACCTAGAAGAGGAGTCTATCCATGAATGATGTTTGGATTGATTACTAAATGTGTTTAGGTACTCAATCAAACATACAATAAATAGACTTGACTGAGAATCATCAAGTTCAAGTGTTGAACTAATTGATTTGACTGGCAGATTCATTAAGAACTACATTGACTGTGTTCAGCACAATCTGGACCACCAACCAACTTGTTCACTGGGTGAACCGATTGGCTCATGGTCAGTGAGATGATCGGTTCACTCTGGTGAACCGATTGGTTCATGTGTCTAAATGAGTAGTGTTTGGTTGTCTCAATTTGTGAGAAAAGATTTTCATTTCACTTATACAATTCGATTGGGACAAGAATTAATCTTTGGATTAATTGGAAATGAAAGAGGAAAATCAATTGGAGGTGAGTCAGGAATGTGAAATGACCGGTTCAACTGGTGAACCGATCGGCTCACACTCCCAACCGACCGGTTCATTTGTGAAATGACCGGTTCGGCTATAATAGTGTAATCAGTTCATGAAAATTCTGAACCCTTCTACTCCCACTTTAGTCCCGCATTGCCCGGGGCTAAGAACCCTGACCCTAACCCCTCCTATATATAGAGGGATATTGGGGGCTTCTCAGATAGCACAACTCAGAACATCAGTTGCTCTACAAAGTTATTGTCCTCTCTGATTGTGGTAACTGAGAGAGCCCAAGCAAGTTCTACCCATCCATAGAGGAACAATGAGGGAAAGACAACTACAGAAAAGCAACTGATTGTGGGAGAGAGTGTCGGTGACTAGTACACTGATAGAAGGGGATGACTCCTTCTAGTATCATGTTGGACAGGATGACTAGAGTTCTCGGTGGTCTGTGTGGACTATCTATAAAGGTGGGAGGTTTCTTCCGCTAAGGAGGATGACTGTCAACCGTAGTCCAGGTCAGGACCAGGAGCTGCACATATGCCATCAAAGGCTAGGTGGTTGAAGACCACACTACCTATGAGGTATTGTCGTTGAGCAAGCCTCAGGTATAGGTACACCTTGCTAAAACCATCCTTCCTATTTCATAGTTGTTGATGCAATCTGTGGTTATGGTTTTGTGGTGAGAGAAATTTTTTGTTTCCACTACCTTATCCCTCACCTAAAACCCAATAGTGGTATCAGAGCCAAGTCAACGTACTATGTTTTAGTATTAATCAATATGATCGGTTTTTTGGTTTGACCGTCTTTTATGTATTACATACGATGCAAATATTTAAAGGACTAGTCTAAATATCTGATTAATGCCACATGATCCCAAACTAATATATACATATATGATATGGTATATATATGCCAATGATACATGTCACTCAAAACAGTTTTGATGGTGGATGTGTAGTGTGGTTATGGCCTATAAACTCCTATGTGTGTGCTTGGTTAGTTGTGGTTGTTTGCTCTTGTTCTTTGCACCAAGCCTTCTTCTTCTTTTCCTAATGTAACTCGAGATAACTCAATATTCTCTTCTGTTGACTCAAGGTGAATTAGGTCAATGTTGACTCATGTCTAAATTGACTAAACTCGTGTTTTGATGATGAAAAACCATTCCACATATTGTGTCTAATGCTTCTACTTGAGTGTTTTCAGATTAGGTATAGACACACTCCAAATGCCCTAACTTGCGCATATCAAATTGGAGAAAAGACAAGTTAAAGTCAATACAAGTGCATGTTTTGTAATATGATGTAATTCCATTAGAATCATGTTGTAAATCACTTGTAATGATTGTATGACTTGTAATTAAGCTTGGAAAAAATTAGGAGCACTTAGATCTAATGTTTAAGCACTCAAAAGCCATTTTCCAAAATTCACATCAGGATGTTCATCGGTCGAGTTATCAATAAACAGAACTCGACCGATCCTGATTGGATCTTGAAAATGACTTTTGATCGGTCGAGTTTACACTTCACAGAACTCGACCGATGGAGTACATGACCAATTCGATTTTCATTGGTCGATCAATTTTCCCTAGGACAAACTCGACTAATGGTCTGAATATCGGCTTTGCCTTTAACTCTATCTGTCGAGTTACCCTTATAGAAACTCGACTGATTGCACTGTATGGGAAAGTGCAGAAAAGTGCTTTTATCTGTTGTGGAGTTGCAACAAGTGAAAATATATCCGTTGCAAGCCACCAAATGGCTAGTTTTCATTCTTAAGTGTTCCCAAAGGCTAAGAGGCATCCCCATCTATAAATAGGACTCCTTGGGCTTCATTCCAAGGTTGAGCATTCAATGCAATACTCTTTGTGAGGTTCCTATTCCATAGTTGAGTGCTTCCTACAACCTCCTTTCTCTCTCTAAGCTTAATCACTTGCTACATTCATTAGAGTGAGTAGGAAATATGTAATAGATCTAGTCCTACATGTATATCTTATGAGGCTCTCACTTCCACCACCTCCATATCTCTGATTTCAATCATGAAGATGAAGGTTCTCTCTCTTGGCTAAGAGAGGTGAAGAAGAACAAGGGAAGGCATCCCTTGGTGAAGATCAAGGCTGAAGACTTGGAGCTAGAGTGGGTAAGCCCTTGGTGAAGGCACAAGACTCCTTGCTCAAGTGGGTAAGTCCTTGGTGGAAGCTTTTTTGAGTGAAGGTGAAGTCAAAGGCGGAAGATCCAAGAAGAGTGGGTAATCCCTACAAGGTTGAAGACTTGTGCAAGAGTAGGTAAGTCCTTGGAAGAAGGCAAAAGACTCTTTACAAAGTGGGTAAGTCCTTGGTAAGGTTGAAGACTCTTTGTATTGGATAGGTAAGTCCTTTTATGGTCATGCATTGTATCTCTTATAATGAATATAATGAAGGTGCAAGGTTAAGAAATCATAGAGGTTGACATCTCTAGGTAGTGGACTAACTAACTTCTAGTTTGAAGTCTGGAACCACTCTAAAATAGCTTGTCAATTGGTGTATGTTCATTCTCTCTCTCCCTTGCTATGCATGTTTTAGTTGCATACAAATTTCCTATTTAGCAACCTTATCTTGTGATATATCTTGAAGGTATAATGAATTTTGTTTAACTGCATTCAACTCTATTCACCCCCCTCTAGAGCATCTAATCACCCATCTAGGATCGAACATCTTCTACCTTTCCTTCGCCCGAATATAACTCAAGGTTTCCCAATGAGATATGTAAAAGTAGGATAGTTTATTTCCTATTATGTCGAAGACTGTCCGACACCCATACGAGTGGTTGGAGGTGTGAGACAATCGGCTAGAGGTTTCGATCGATCAGTTGGTGGATCGAGATGACCGACTGATGGTGAAGTTGGAGGCTTGACGAGGAGCATACGACCTAACGAACTGACCATCTGGAGGAGCCAGATGATCAGTTAGAGACAACCAAATGACCGACCAAGAGGCGAGCTTATTAGTCGTGTGATGAGTTGATCAAACCTAGAACAGCCTAAGTACAAGATCTTCATCAACAACAGGTTGCATGTGATGTAGACCTAGATGACCGTAATTCCTTGTGGCTCAAGGAATTACAATAGGATGGCCATAATCATCACTTTATCATTATTGCATTTTTCATTGTGGGATATAGAATGTATATGATACATACTATATATGTGGTGATTGGATACATATATGCATATATGAGCATATTAAAACACCTCAATATAATATTAAGTCTTACATGCTTTCCAAAAGCAGCACACATGAAAATCTTGATCGACCATGTCTGGGCACGCCCTAAAGTGGTGCACCGTCTATCTCATGGAAGTGTGATGGTGAATATGTCGGTCTGCCCTAGTAGGGTGCATATTGATCATGTTGGCATTTGGGTCACTCTTAATAAGGTAACCTTGATCGGATCAAGCACCTTGAGGCATAGAGATGAACATGGCAAGGAGTTGTGCATTACATCTATTAAGAGTTGCATATGATGCAATTGGCAAAAGTTGCCTACCTGAAAGAGTCTAGTTGTGGGTGACAACCCTAGCTGGTCCATGGCTGAGAGGAAATCAAGATCTTGCTCACTAGAAGGTTGTACGTTGCAATCTTCTGAATTGATATTGGGGGCTATCAATTTGATCAAAATAGTGAGAGTGATAATTAATTAAAGACCTAATTGTATCGTCAAAATTTTCAAATCAATCAAATTAAGTCAAAAAGAGTTTTGGACTAAAATTACAAATTTCCTTTTGTAGAACAAATGGATGTCAACAATAATCACTTTTAGTTGTGATCGGTCCTTGAGAAGGACAAGCTGAATGAGAATAATTTCCACGATTGGTTTAGGACATTAAGAATTGTTCTCACTCAAGAGAAAAAGCTCTATGTCCTAGATACACCAGTGCCAGAGGGACTCGCTTCCACCGCACTAAACGCAGAAAGGGATACTTACAAGAAGCATAATGAAGATGTCATTTAAGTAAAGTGCTTGATGTTATGCTCAATGAACTATGAGTTGCAAAGACAACATGAGAACATGGACATCATTGAGATGGTTCAGCATCTCAAGAACATGTATGAAGACCAAGCACAACAAGAGAGATATGATGTCTCAAGGGTGTTGTTAAAGTGTGTCATGACAGAAGGAGACCCAATTGGTCCTCACACACTCAAGATGATTTTGTATGTGGAGAACCTGACAAGACTGGGATTCCCTATGAGCCAAGAGTTCGCTACTGATGTGATACTACAATTGTTGCCAGAATCTTACAGTCAGTCGGTGATGAACTACAACATGAACAACTTTGACAAGCCATTGACAGAGTTGTTGGGCATGTTAAGGATAGTCGAGGCACATATGAAGAAAGACAAACCCAAATCTATAATGTTGATTAATAGAAAGAAGGGTAAGTCTAAAGGCAACGACAAGGGCAAAGCAAAGAAGGGTTCTGATGCTAGCCAACAACCCAAGTCCTCTTCAGCTCTCAAGGCCATAGAAGGGGTGAACAAGGGAGTCAAATGTCACCATTGTCAAGAGCCATGACATTAGAGGAGAAATTTCCCTCTCTATCTGGATGAACAAAAGAATAGGAAGGAGGGGATGGAAATCTCCACTTCAGGTATCTTGAAATAAACTTGAAATGCTTCTTTATCTGAGCTATATGATACCAAGATATGGATCTAACATATATGATATCAGGATCTGTAAAGAAGTGATGGCTTTTATGAAAGGACCAAGAAGGAGCACTCATCATTCGAAAAAGTGTTGCTGCCAAAGATAGGAGTACTTTTCAATTTATTTCAGCCTAAAAGGGCATGTAATAGAGTTATGAACTACTATTTTATTTTTCCAATAAATAGAAACACTTTATTTCTGCATCTTGTAATGAGAAGGATGTCTACCAATAAAGTTGATGTTTGAATTTCAAAGATATGATCTTTTGTGGCAATGCCTTATTTATCTTGTGGTACTTGGTATGCATAAGATAAAATGATACCTAAAAGTTATTGATGACTCAAACAATTAATTAGCATTATCATGAGAAATTCATTTCTAGTTCCATGTTGATGGATAGGATAGACTTTTTTGGTTAGTGAACCATTAAGAGATATGAATGTCTTGGGCATGATGACAAGTCAATCTTCACTAGATTTAGTGGGTGAATGACTATTCTATTAGGTATAATACATATTAATGTATATACATGCCTATTGGAATAAATGCAAATACTTCAGACGGTGTTTAGTGAAATACCAATATGAATATCTTGAAGTGTTCAAGTATATCATAAATGAAGTACAAGCTTGGTAAAAGTATTAATTTTTTGATGAGATCAACGAATGGGATACTTAAACCAAATGTTTGAGGACCTTGTGAGTAATTATGATAATGTATCATAGAGAACTCATGATTAAGGCATAGTGATGTCTAAATCAAAGAAGGAATCATACTCTAAAGATTTAGATTATGATCATGAAATAACTTACCTTCTGGAATTCTTCTAAAGAACATGTTTTACACTAAATGAAGAAGATTAAGAATCAGAAGTGTTGTGGGTTCTCAAATTCCTTATGTAACAGATACACCTCATATATCTAGGTGATGAATTAGTCATGTGATGAGCCAGTAATCTAGATGATGTTGAGGGACCATATTTTGAGCCATGGATTGAGGCCATAGGATCCAAAATGACTTCCATGTGAACCAATTAAGGTATGACCTTATGGTAGCAACTTGATTGGGATAAAACCCATAGGTGCAATTGGGTATTAAGAGTTAAGTCTGACATGGATGACATTCAAAGAAAGGATCATGCTTGATGTTGGAACTTGAAAGACTATGAAATTTGTCATATGGATAATAAAATTGCATTCCTGGCAGGAATAAGATAAGGTTGTGTACGTGAGACAACCTATAGGGTTTTATGAATCTAATAATGCAAATACAGTCTATAAGTTACAAGGGATTTATCAATATGATTGATGAAATACAAGCAACTCAGAACTGGAAGTCCTTAATTTGATTATATAGTCAAAAGGTTTGACTGATATATCAAAATAAAGAAGGTATCTTTGATTACAAAGATTTATTTAGTGGGAGCGTATTCACATTCACATAATGATGAGGAATGAAATGTTCTAAAATGGAAATTGGTGTGGAAATACCTTCTTTAAAGGAAGAAAGAGAAATGTCCTATGTGATAGGAATAGAGATCTATAGAGATAGTTCTCGAAACCCTCTTGACCTGGTAAAGAGAGAGCATACATTGGCAATCTATACTGAAGGGTTCAGTATGCACAGATTTAGTAGGAGAAAACTTGTCCATGTTACATGGAGTTAGTATCTTAGATGCCAAGTGTCCCAAATTCTTATGAAGAATAGGAACACATATATAGATTTGGATCTATCATGTATATAATCATCTCAATATCTTTTGTGTATTAGACATGACTAGAAAATATGCATTCATCATGTTGTCTGTATTGTACATGAGAATATGATATGCTCATCTTGTTAACTCATGTGATGAGTGGATGTATGTTTACTTCTAGTGAGGGTCACTGGAATACCATGAAGAACTTGTTTAGTACTTATGAAGTACTAGTTCTATGGTAATATAAGGAAGAGTTGAGTGTAAAGAGTTACACTGATACAAGCTTCCAAAATGATAGAAAGTGATCGCAAAATATAAAATATAAAAGTGAATATGAGTTGATAAATGGAAACATTATGATTTAAGAGTCGTTTAATTCTAAAAGAGAATGTCAAGTATCCTTGTGTTATGAACAACAAAGGATACTATATGAATCTAAAAGTTCATAGAGATGAATTTATAGATATTCCAACCATTAATGACAAGTAGAAATACTGAGTCAAACAATGGATCTAAGTGTTAGGCAAGGAATATCAGATCGCATATTATGACAACTCCATCTCATACCATATGTCGTACAATGAAGAGATGTGAAACATGCAATATACCGACTGAAGCAAAGTGTTGCTAACTCACTGTGTTAGCACTAGAGCAGCAGAAACATGTGGGACATGTTTGGAGATCACTTAGAATATGATTCAAATGTGATTGGCTCGTAGTGCAAGTAGGAGTCTATTGGTATGTATGCCCTGAGAGCCAATCATATGATGATTTGGATTGGGATACATTAAGATTGATTTCATAAATATCAAAGGCAAGCTTCCAATTTATTCTGGTTCAATCAGTTATGAGATAATGATAGAATAGAATGAATGTCTATAGAATGACAATACTCAATGACGTATGTCTTCAGGTTGAGGACCTAAAGAATGAGATCATACAAATGCTAAGAGTTTGTACATTCCTATTTTGTCCCTAGTCAAATGTCATTGTGGAAGGTTGATAGACAACAATGACACAACAAGACTAGAGTGTGTGTTGGTTGATGACAGAGTCTCATTAGTCATGATATGTGATATCAAACTAAGCACATAGATACATGTTAGAGAATAGTGTATCAGACAGTCCCACCGTGAGAGTGACACATGGACCCATGACATGGTAGTCACAATCAACTCTCACAATGATGGCGGTGATTGTGATTCTTAGACCTGAAATCACTACACTCATCACATGTCGTTGGGTACACTTCGACATCATCAAACACGGTCTTGAAATATGGATTGTTATAATGGTGATGATTTGGTGACTTTGACACATGGGGTTTTGACTGTGAGTGATAGATATGGGATTTGTCCCTCCTAAGGTAGTATAATATTCATGGCCACATGATAAGTGAGACTGAGAAAGGCATGCACATGCACATGTGAGTCAATATGTGATATTGATGGCACACATATCTCAGACAGTCTGCTTTGAATTAAGGAACATGAATGAACGTTGAAAGGATTACAACTCCATGCCTTGAGTTCATTCAGGATATCAGAGACAAAGGAATTATACATTCACTAGAACACCAATCATAGACCGTAGGATTGAAATTTGTTCTCCAACTTTCCTTTTCACTTGGGTGGCACTGATGTGTGACTAGGCACCACTCTTTGCTTGTGATGTCATAAGTTGTTATGAACATTCAGTACCAACGTGAAATGGTACCTATAGGGTCACACACAAATGATTTACCTAGAAGAGGAGTTTATCCATGAATGACATTTGGATTGATTACTAAAGGTGATTAGGTACTCAATCAAACATTCAATCAATAGATTTGTCTCAGAATCATCAAGTTCAAGTGTTGAACTAACTGATTTAACTGTCAGATTGATTGAGAACTGCATTGACTATGTTTTGCAAAATTTGGACCACAAACCAATCGGTTCACTGGGTGAACCGACTGGCTCATGGTCAGTGAGACAATCAGTTCACTTTGGTGAACCGATCGGTTCATGTGTCCAAATGAGCAGTTTTGGGTTGTTCTGATTTGTGAGAAAAGATTTTTGTTTCACTTATACAATTCGATTGGGACAAGAATTCATATTTGGATTAATTGGAAATGAGAGAAGAAAGTAAATTGGAGTTGAGTAAGGAATGTGAATAGATTGGTTCAACTAGTGAACCGATCGACTCACACTCTCAACCGACCGATTCATTTGTGAAACAACCAGTTCAACTATCGTAGTGCAATCAGTTCATGGAAATTTCGAACCCTTCTACTCCCACTTTAGTCCCGCATTGCCTGGGGCTGAGAACCCTGACCCTGACCCCTCCAATATATAGAGGGTTACTGGGGGCTTCTCAGATGCACAACTCAGAACATCAGTTGCTCTACAAAGTTGTTGTCCTCTCTAGTTGTGGTAACCGCGAGAGACCAAGCAAGTTCTACCCATCCAGGCAGGAACAACGAGGGAAAGCCAACTCCATAAAAGCAACTGATTGTGGGAGTGTGTATTGGTGACTAGTACGCCGACAGAAGGGGACAACTCCTTCTAGTATCTTATAGGACAAGATGACTAGAGTTCACAGTGTTCTATGTGGACTATCTATAAAGGTGGGAGGTTTCTACCGTTTAGGAGTACGACTGTCAACCGCAGTCTGGGTCAGGACCAGGAGCTGCACCTATGCCATTGAAGACTAGGTGGTTGAAGACCGTACTAGCTGTCAGGTATTGTCACTGAGCAAGTCTCGGGACCAGGTATACCTCATTAAAACCATCCTTCCTATTTCATAGTCGTTGATGCGATCCGTGGTTATGGTTTTGTGGTGAGAGAATTTTTTTATTTCCACTACCTTCTCCCTCACCTAAAACCCAACACTAATGACCAAAATGATTTATCTCTTTGGCATAGGTTAGAGTGAAGGCATGAGAGTTAACAAAAAGAAATAAGGAGTTCTTCATTATCAAAATTGGTCAAGTTGAAATTTATAAAATGTGGTAGATAAAATTGTTTTGAATAAATTCAAAATCTTATTCAATCAAGTAGCCACTACGTTCACTTGAGGATGAGTGAATTGCACTTCTTCCTCCATGTTATTTTTGCCTCGTGATTATTTACCTAAAAGGTGGGAGACCTGATGATTTTGGTTAGAAAATCTACTTCAATGTTGATATTAGGCTTGGTGCCTTACATGTTGAAAAAGAGATTAGGGAACATATATCCCTTGACACAACTACTTCACAATAATGTGATACTAAGAATATGAGAGGCGTTCAAGATAAGATCAGGATGACAAACAAATGTCGAAGTCCAAAATTGGAGGATTGATATTTGTCTTTATTGCACCTCTCAAATTAACATGATATAGAAATACAATTTTTAATCTTGAGATTGCTAAAATTAACTCCCAAATAAGCATAAGGGTCCTATGAAAGTAAGCTTGGGAAATAGATCCACACACAATGTGAATCTTAGTTTGCTAGACTAGTTGATATTTTATTTAGGTTGACATGTGTATCAAAAAGTTCTCATAATTGGAATTTATATGAACAAAAAATAAAACTAAATTTATGAAGCAATAACAATATCTATGTCAATAAATAAATAGGTCCATACACATGATTACACCACCATTAATGCATACTTGAGAAAGCTTATTATTTTACTTAATCCTATATAGATAATCTTCACACTAGACAATTCAATGTTGACTCTTAGCTCTCATGAATAGAAAACAACATACAATTATGAAGAATAAGTTGTCACCTAGACATCCACACTATATCATTACCATATAAATTTAGTATATGTGATATGTATTAATTTTTTATTTTGTCATATTACTAATTAACAGTGACACATTCATAGAATTATGCTTGTTGTTGTGTAATAGAAATAAAAACCTTCATATATTTAGACAATTGAAGTCATGAATATAACTATGCTTGTTGTTCTTCAACACAACCCACAAAGCTACATCTATTCTGATAACATGTCTATAGATTTTATATTCACTTCTTGTCAATATTACTGTGATGTTCCCCACATTAAAGAACAAAACAAACAAGCTTGTGGCATCGCAAAGTCTAGAGAAAGCAATGTCTATGTCATCCAGTCATAAAAATACATGTAATTGGGAAGAGAAGTAATATGACAAAGTTGATGTATCATTAAGAAATATGTTCACAAAAATGTTCCAGGGGTTGGTACCCAATATGTATATTAATATTACTATCTTGTACTCAAGATATTATGCAAGAAAGGAATAAGTATAAAAATGGATTTTATAGAGAAATATTGAGGGTGGCAAAGATGTTGATTTCTTATGGGATATGATAGTTTAGACAGTCAAGATGGACTCCATGCTTCCTATATATTACAAATCTAGTAGACCTTGTCAAGGAAAAGAAGTTGGTAGTGTTGGTATGTATGACCAGAGAGCCAATCATATGATGATTGTAATGGGATAACTTGTAAATGATTTGATTTATAATAAAGGCATGCTTCAAATTTACTTTGTTTTATTCATTTATGAGATCATTAAGTAACATAATAAATGTATAAAGGAGGTCTAGCAGGGGTTGCGGCTCAAGATGTCATCTAGCGAGGGTTGCGGCGGGAGAGGAGGACGTAGAGGAAGATGCAGCGACACAACATGCTTGATGGGGGATCGAGGTTGGGCATCAGAGAACAAGGCAAAAGGGATCACTATTGTGGTGGAGGACTCCCAGTGGATAAAGGCGATAACGTGGAGGGAAGCAATCGTGAAAAAGGAGTTAGGGTTTCCATTCATCATGTTGGAATTAACTTCCAATTTGCTGGGAAGAGAGGAGAATTGAATGAAGAGGACCCTATGGCGGCTCAAGGAAATGATGTAGTGGATGAGGTTTACCGAACACACCTTACGATAGGATCATTGGGGGGAAATCTTGAATCAAGTGTGGGATGGACTTGGAACAAACCCTCGTTCTACGAAGTAGTCAGCAGAACTGGCAGAACGGTGAACGAACAAGATGGATCCACTCCTTTCTTTCTAGAAAGATTATATGAGGAAAACCTAGAACATAAGGCCGTGGAGTTACGACACATGGAGGGACTACTAGAAATTTTCATAGACACAGAGGATGAGGAAGATCTCACGTTCCCCTAGAAATACGCCATGGTCATCAGGATGTTGGGGCAGACATCAATTTCATGATGATGCAAGATAGGATTAAGATGATGTGGAATCCCAAAGGGAGGTTCAATATGTATGAACTTGACAAAGGGAATTATGTAGTACAATTATCCTGCAAAGAGGACTACAAATAGGCCATGACCAGAGGGCCTTGGAAAATGTTTGGATGCTGCTTGGCAGTTTGGGACTGGTACCCCACATTCAAACCTACAGAGGAGCTGCCTCAATTCATAGTCACATGGGTCAGGGTCTTGGACCTCCCCTTGCACCTGTACGTCCCCACATTGTTTGAGGTCATTGGGATGGCACTGAGGAGACTAATCAAGGTAGACAGTCACACTGCCTTTAGAACCAGAAGCAAATTCATAGGATTGGCCATAGAAATTAATACATCCATAACTCTTTGCCCATCTATTTTCATCAATGGGTGGAATACAAAATAGAGTATGAGGTAATGCCAGAAACCTGCTCAACTTGTGAGAGATTGGGACACAATGCCAAGCACTGTCATACCAAAGACAATGTACAAAAAGAGAATGAAGATTAAGGAGCATGACGCCCAACAAGATAAGGAAAATCACAATGATAATGGAGGATGGACACACCTGAAAAGACACAGTAGAAGACAGAGGAAAGTAGAGAAGCAAACTAGAAGCAAGGAGAACTCCCAAAACATACTGATAGATCGATATGAAAATATCCTATAGGAAGATCAACCGAAGGAGACAGTGGATGCTGGGGAAGCAGATGTGAACACAGGAGGCAGGGGTATCACTAACGAAAGGCAGGCCAAAGTATGTAGAAACAAAAATAAATCAAACTCAGAAGAACTATACACTGCAGACAGTACACAGGATAAGGCTAAGAAGATGATTATTGAGAATTAGTGTGGCCAACTGGGAGGCAATGATGAGAGTCATGTTGCTGTAAACCCGACATGAGATGAGGTCATTCAAGAAATTGAGATGACTACTACTGATGAGATGAATACAGTTAGAGATGAAGCCACAACAAATCCAAAAATTGTCTACATAAGTGAAGACAAGGAGCAGGACAAGACGACTAATGACATGTTAGTAGAGAACATGATAGTAGATAAACAAGCACCATCTGGAGAAGAGGGTATTCCTGAGGCGATAGTGGCTGAGGGGAAGACGCAAGATCAAGGCTCGATCATAAACAACAAGAGTGTAACTCCTACCGCCGTAGGGAGGAAACTGAAAGGTAGTGGAACTAAGATGAAGAAACCCAGAACAACTCCTCCCTATGAGTAGAGAAGGAAGAGTCCCAGGTTGAGCACAACAATCAGCAGGACATCAAATGTGAAGAACGTGGATTCGATGGAGGTGGTTATGGAAGGAGCAGATGAACCGTTTACCATGATGATGGTTGACATATTCTACTAGAATACCATAGGAATAGGAAGTGACGACAGATGTTGTATTATGAAGGAGTTTGTCTCTAGTCATAAACCTTATAATATAGCTATCCTTGAACCACGAATAAGTGGAGAGAGGGTGGCTAAAACCATTAGAAAGCTCGGCTTTCCCAACTCTTATAGAGTGGAGGCTAGGGGCTATTTAGGAGGCATATGGGTCTGCTGGGATGCTTCCAAATGTCGAGTAGAAATCTTATTCAGTCACCAAGAGTTTGTGAACTATAAGATAAACAATACTTGCATTGCCACCTTTGTGTATGCCAGTCCGCAGATCGGCCCCACACAACTTATTTGGAAACATATCATCAAGATTGGGAATTTGTTTAAAACTCCTTGGATCTCTTTAGGAGACTTTAATACAATCATCGAGCCTAGCGAGAAGTGTGGAAACAAAACCTTCAATTTCACGGAAGCAGCCATGTTCCACAATGCTCTGATGGAAGCTGATTTGACGGACTTGGGATTCCCGGGGACCAGGTTCACCTACAAGCATGGATTGCTTCAGGAATGCTTGGATAGAGAAAAAACCAATACATCATTTATCAACAAGTTTCTGAATGTGACAATAGAGCACTTACCTAGACTGGGATCTGATCACTGCCCATTGTTAGTCAAATTCAGGTGCACAACACCTTCACCCCATATGTTTATCATGAAAGATTCTTGGCAAGAGAACTCAGAATTCAAGTCTATGCATAACGAGCACTAGAATGCATCTCTTGGGTTTACTGAGGCCTTACGAAATGTAAGCAGCAATATCAGAAGATGGGATGTGAAATAAATGAAAGAAAAGAGACTATGTAAAGAAAAGTTCATCAATAATATTAACAGGCTGCAGGCAGACATGGCCAAGCAATACAATGAGATCTCGAATGCCTTATGTGCAGACTTCCAAATGGAACTAGGTAGGATTATGAAAGATGAAGAAACTGACCTGAAGCATTGTAGTCATATAAATTGGTTGAAGGAGGGAGACAACAACTCAAGATTTTTCCACAATTACATGAACCAAAGAAGAAGAAGAAACACCATCACCAAGCTTAAAAACCCCAGGGGAGAGTGGGTTACTAATGAGGAAGAACTAAAAGAACTAGTAGTGAACCACTTTGAGCAGGTTATGACTGTGGTCTAGGGAAATTTTGTCTGTAGGTTTGAATAAATGCCAAATAACTTCAAGAGGATCACTGAAGCCCAAAATGTGTCCATCGAAAAATTTCCAACTGGGGAGGAGGTCCACAAAATAGTGATGTCTCTGGATCCTACAAAAGCACCAGGGCCTGATGGCGTAAGCGCACATTTTATTCATAAAAATTGGAAAGTAGTTTGCCCCAGTCGAGTGAGAACTGTGATAAATTTCATTACTAAGGGCAGCATTCCTACATCACTTGGTGATTGTACAATAGTGCTCATCCCAAAAGTGAATTCTCTGGAGAAGTGCAAAAATTTGAGACCGATATCCCTAAATAACGTTGCACTCAAAGTCATATCCAAGCTAGTCGCAGAAAGACTAAAGCCATTCATGCCATCATGGATATCATATGCTCAAAGTAGCTTCGTTCCCAGCCGTAAAATTACAGAAAACATTGCCCTAGTTCAAGAGCTCATTCCCACTATGAAATGGAAGAATGGAAGTAAATCTATGGCCATTAAAGTGGACCTGACCAAAGTTTATGACCTCATGGATTGGGGTTTTATCGAGGACACTCTCAAAGGTGCAAGAATCCCAGACAATATCAAAAATTTCATCATGGCATCTATCACTGAGGAAGAGACAACCATAGCCTGGAATGGTAGCACATCTAGAACACTCAAGGCGAGTAGAGGCCTCCGACAGGGAGATCCTCTATCACCATACCTATTTGTTTTGTGCCTGGATAGACTTAGCCAGCTGATAGAGAGCAAAGTAAGCAAAGGTCATTAGAAACCTATAAAACTGGGTAGAAGCGGCCCCCAAAACTCCCATGTGTGCTTTGTGGATGACCTTATTATCTTTGGGAAAGCTACTCCAGCGCAAATGAAGGTCATTTTGGATTTCTTTGAAAAGTTTGAGGAGGCATGAGGACAGACAATCTCTATAAGTAAGACCTGAGTTTTCTTTTCCAAAAGTGTTGATAGGAAGCTAAGAAGGAGTGTGATGAGAAACTACAGATTTCAAGAGACTAGAAATCTCAGAAAGTATCTGGGAGTCCCAATACTCCACAACAGAGTAAATAAGGATACCTATAGAGACATTCCTGACAAAATGAACAACAAGGTGAACGTGTGGGCAGCTAAAAGTCTCTCACTGTCTGGAAGGATTACCTTCGAAAAATTAACTCTGGTTTCCCTACTGACATATATTATGCAGTCCACAATGCTACCACTCTAGTTATGCGATAAGATCGACAATACAATTAGGAGGTTCATATGGGGTGGAGCTCATAAAATCCACCCTCAAGCACTGGTGTCCTAGGATAAGATCTGATGTGCAAAGGAAGATGGAGAGATGGGACTAAAAAGAATGTGTGAGTGGAATCTAGCCTTATTGTATAGACACTCTTGGGATCTGAGTAGGGGTAGAGATGCTCCATGGTGCTCCGGGATGAGAAAAAATTAAAATAGGCACGTATCTGGAGCGACTTCTAACCTGTCCAGGATGGGAAGAGCAGTGTTAGTAGGGAAGGCCTTTATTGAGGACAACTTGTATGTTATACCCATGATTGGGAGTGACACTTCCTTTTGGTCTGACCAATGGTGGAAGAAGAGCCCAGTCCTAAAGGAAGCAGCCTTAAAGCCTATACCCTTATAACTCAGTGCCCTGGAAGTACAAAGTATGGTTAACCTACAGGGGCGTTGGGATGTGGAGTTTCTTAAAGAGTGGATACCACACCATCATATAGAGGAAATATTGAAACTTACAGTACCAAATGACGATGATGGTAAGGATATTAGAGTATGGAACCATATAGGTAACAGTGAGTTTACTACCAAATTGGCATACAGGCGCCTGTGGGAAGGGAAAGGAGTGCCAACAAAAAACAGGTGGGGATCCATTTGGTAGTTGAAGATGTCATCACGCATCAAAACCTTTTCCTGGCTACTACTTCACAAGGCTATTCCACTAGTAAAAATTGGGCCATTATTCACGAGTGAGTCCTGTCACAAACCCCTCTCTACAGGCCCTCACAAATAGGGACGGTTGTGAGTCTGGCCCTCACAAATGGTCCGTGAAGAGAACTCACGTGACAAATACCAGTGGTCCTCACAAATAGAATTGTCACGGACCAACTGACCCTCAAGAATGTTATATTGAGGGCCTATTTAGCCTTCATAAATACATTTTTGAGGGACTATTTAGCCTTCATAAATACATTTTTGAGGGCATGTTTAGTTCTCATAAATACATTTTTGAGGGACTTGATGGTCCTAGAGAATATATTTTTGAAGGGCTAATGCCTTCATTAATATTATTTTTGAGGGGCTATGTGGTCGTCATCAATGAAATTGTGATGGCCAATCTGGATCTCATTTTTGAGGGACTAAAGACCTTCATTGATATATTTTTGAGGGATTACTGTAAATGATTTGGTTATTGATTTATTGAATGATTTGTTGAATGTTAATTAATTTTAAATTAAAACTTTGTATATATAACCTCAAACAATATTTTTATAAGAGTCACATGACATCATAAGAAGTTTCAACACCAAAATGACACATAAAAATGTTAAATCACTTCAAACCAATTTCTGTTAATGAAGAAAAATAGTATCCATACATTGCGTGCTCAACGTTGATATAAATAACAAATATATATGGTTCTAAAATTTGAGATTGATGACAATCAACATATCATGCTAGAAACTCTTAGGATCTATAATGTCTACTTATTCCTTCAAATGGTGTGGTGCTCTTCATCAATGTCAGACCTCTTACGGTTGGGTACTTGAGTATTCTTCTCTTGTCACGTGAATGAGCTAGTTTTCCGTCAATGTCAGGCCTCTTACGGTTGGGTACTTGAGTATTCTTCTCTTGTCACGTGAATGAGCTAGTTTTCCGTCAATGCCAGGCCTCATACGGTTGGGTACTTAAGTATTCTTCATCAATGCCAGACCTCCAAATATTAGTTTCTATGTAACCAGCTGATCTCTCTTGTCACGTGAATGAGCTAGTTTTCCATCCACAATACTCAGTGCAGAGTCCAATCCAACTTCAAAGAGATACGCCTCACATATATTTTTGTATTAATCTGTTACAAATGGAAAATGGATCGTCAAAGAAACAATTTTACATAAATGATTTATACGACCCCATATCCACTAAAATAATTGAGGAAAATTAATGACAGAAATACGAAAGCAATTATTGCACATGTCAATCTGCAGTTTTTCATGTTTAATAAGACCTAGTACCCCACTTCAAGCTCCATTATCTCCAGCAATTATATCTAAATGAACCAGTCCCTTCGTGTCAAACAAAATGTAGGAAGTAATATGTTTTAATATTAGTTTCCCTGCTAAACCTACTGGTAAAGCAACACAGTGCCATATTAGTTTCACCAATCACTGTGATACATATAGGGTTTCTTGCTTGTAGGCAAAATATAATACAATGAAATCTGGAAAGCAAACAAGTAAAAAATAGAACTGTCCAATTTTTCTTTACTTTGTTTTCTACTTGAAACAGAAAAGATATAGATCATCTCCACACTTTCATTTTGATTTAAACCGAATCTACATGAATGAAGCTTGATGGACAATATACATCCAGAGTCATCTTTTTAATCTTCAGCCCTAATTAACATACCCTTATTGTAGTTCTACACTAATAGAATGTACTATACGAGTAGTGTTTTTTACTAAATGAGTGCCACTGATATAAAAGGTGTCTGCTTAAGCAATTTGGGAGAATTTTCTCCCTTGCTTCATCTTGCTCTATCATGTTGCATGTAGCCAGCTTAGGACTTCTCAATTAAAATAAGGTCTGGTTTGGTCCAACAGATTATGTATAAAAAAGAAAAACCGCTTGCATGATGCCCCTCAGCATATCAGGATATAAATGTAAAAAAAACTGACTATACTAGTTCTCTCCCACCTTTACTAAATTTCTTAACCAGTTCTGTATGTACAACTATTGCTTACCACCTGCTACAGACATACTATTTTATATAGGACCTATATTGATATTATCTTAAAAGAGTATTATGTTATTATCTTGAAATACAATGCATCAGCATCAGAATACTACTATAAGAGTATTGTTTTTTTTTCATGAATTTATTTGGCAGAAACTTTATTGAATCAAATCAAACCCACCACGATGAGGAAACAGACTCCCAACAGAAATCCACTTTGTTTCCCTTTAAATAATTAAAGGTGGCAATTAGCGCACATTTTACAGGACGTAGTCAGTTGGAATCCAGAATCCTTGAGTTGCTTTCAAGGTTTTTTTCCAGCTCGCGTGAAAGACTGTACAACTCCTGCCGTGGGGCTCAAATTTACAAATGATTTTTTCTTTATTCCTGGAGGGGGTTAAGGGAAAGAAGGAACAGGGGCACTCGAGGTCCCATGTGATCCCTCAGCTTCGTTGTTCTCATCGCCAGGGGCCACCGAGCGAGACTCTGGCAACGGAATCCTTCTAGAGTTACCTCCAGCAGCTTCTATTGGTGCTTCCGATAGTATAGACACTGAACCAACTCTTGTCAGCCTTCGAGCACCAGCCATATCAGTAGAGGATGGAGAATATCCATACATAGCAGGCATGGGATGATCAAATTTACAGTTTGGTCCAAATTTGCAAATCCCATAACGGGAATAAAAGCCGCACAAGGGTTCTCCTTGACGCAATGGAAGTCCTAAAGGACTCAGCACGCAGTTTGGTGCAGGAATGGTTCTTTCTCTAGGATGGTGGAACTTGCACACTGCTCCAAACTTGCAATCACCGGTCTTCATGTAGAACATGGCATTCCGGTTCACCAGGTCTTTCAGGAAACACATTCTCCCTTTGCATTGGATAAACTCCCACAGGAATTGAACCAACACGATAGGAAGAAAACCCTCCCTAACCTCCAGCTACAGTATTTGATTCACCTTGTCGAGAACTGCCATAAAACTGAGCACTTCCTTGGGATTGTTGCTGGCTCTCAGGGGATGAAATAGACCCTAGTTGACCAGCATATGCATTCCACCCAGGAACCTGCACCAAACCCTATGGAAGTATTAATTGTGCATAGCTTGATGTGCCCTACCATCTTGGGCTTGGAACATAGGAGGGCCTTGACATCGACCAGTTTGTCAATCCTCTAGGATAGGACTGCTGACCGGGACTTGTTGGAGAGTGTGCAGTGCGATAAATAGGAGAGCCGTGCAAGGAGACCATAGTACTAGATAGTTGAGGATGATGAAATTTGCAGGTGCTACCAAACTTGCACTGTCCTGTTCTTATATAATATGCACACTCCGGCTCATTCGGGCGTAGAGGATAACCCGATAAGTTCAGCTGAGCTCTCCCAGCAATACCAGCTTTGTCTCTAGGATGATGAAATTTGCATGTGGAACCAAACTTGCAGGTTCCTGTCTTCAAATAGTACTGACATTCCGGTTGCCCAATTCTTTCAGGATACACCCCTTTGATTCTGGCAGTAGCAACATCCAGTTTCCTGTTCTGAGGGTGATTAAATCTGCAAGTCATGCCAAACTTACAAGAACCTGTTCGCATGTAGAATGAACAGTCTTGCTCCCCTGGACGCTCAGGGAATGGTCCAGATTCCATGGTTTCATTGCCTCTTGTGGTCATTTGCCACATTGTATCTTCATCAAGCCGGGGCAGGGCGGATGAAGAGCCCTCGCTGTTTAAAGTCCCCGTAACCCTACCTCCTCCACCTCCACTGGTGGCATGCGCTCCGCCGCCGTCAAATCCCATCGGGTCCCCCCCATCAGCACTGCCGCCGGGGGTCGATCATGGCTGGAGAGCGAGGAAGAGAGAGAAAGGGGTGGGAGATGGCGGTATGGTGGTGCTGATACTGATAGGGAAGGGGAGGAGAGGGGAAGAGGTCTTCTCCTCTCCACAAACTAAATGTGGTTACTATAAGAGTATTGTGAGTATGTAAGAATACTATGTAAATGATATAAAGTAAAAACTATAGTATATATATATGTAAACTATTCTATTGTATTTGGCTATTTTGTACAAAATAAACAACATTATATGTGTTCTTATGTGTTGACTGATATTCTGTGCACACATACTATAGTTTATTCTATATCATATAGCCAAATACAATATAATAGTCTATATAATCTAGTAATATATCATGCTATTGTATTATAATCCCATGAAACTTTTTAACTACTAATATCTTCATATTTAGTTTTACCTATAGTAACCTATGAATGTCATCTTCTTGCTTGGTTATTTAGTAGTTATTTAATAATGTAGTGTAATGTAGTATTACGAAAATGCAAATATCCAAATTGTTCTCATGTGCCTCCGCATTTTCAAACCGTATGTTAACACAAGCGCACAAGTAAGATTGATCTGAGCTGCTTGCTTCCTGATTCAAATTTTTCAAAATTTAACAAGTGGTGATTTCTAAACAAAACTACTTTTTAGATAATTTGACTAAATGTCAAAGACTGCTAGTAAGATACAAAGTATAGATTAGTAGGCTTAGTGAAACTAGTTTTCTCTTTTATATATATTAGCTCTAGTATAATAACAAACTAATATGTTGAAAATTATCTAATATGTTGAAAACATATTAGATAAGAGTAAATAAAAACTAATATGTTGAAAACATCAGCAGGCTATAAAATCAACTGGTTATTAAGTAATTATCCAATGATCAACTTATCATTAAGCAGTGGACCTTTTAACATAGCCTACTAAATTCAGATTCTATTAACAATACCCCTGGACGAATCTTACTAGATGGTGAGCAGTGTCTAGTCATGATGGAGTACGAAAGAAGCTTCCTAAGCACCTTGGGTACCTGGTCTCCCCCTTTCAGATGCATCTCACATCAAATTAATTTTTTGTTATGACGAAACACATTCTAGGTCATTTCTATATAGGTCCAGCAGTTTGATCCACATTGTATAAAGACATTGCTGTTTGATCCACATTGTATAACACTGGTGGTTTCTGAAAGCTATTGAACACATTGTATAACACTGTGATTATATTAAACTGTTTATAAAAGTCTCAATATGACCAATATGAACACCTCTAAACCTAAGGTATATACTCTCACAGAAATGTGTTTACACCTGCTAAACCTATGGATTTAATATAAGATACAAAATTTATTTGTGTCACAGTTTCATTCTAGAAATGTGTTTCACATGAAACACCCACATTACTGGACCTATATACATTCTAGGTTTCATTCCTAGAATTTGAGAGCCCTGTTAGAAACCTATAAAGGTTTCTTAAACTGTGAGATTATATATAATTAACCAGTAGGGCAGAGTAATGTGGGCATACTACACATACAATTGGTTAATCTCAATAAGCTCCTTAACCTAAGGCACAGATCAATTCTCACACCAAGGTGTGAGATTATATATAATTAACCAGTTGGTTTATAAAAATCCATAGTTTAAAGAATTCTCACAGTTTATACCCAGTAGGATCCATGCTTACTCCTATTGAAAGCTATTGAACACATTGTATAAACACATTGTTGTTATGAACATGCATTAATAAGGAAGCCTATCCTAGAATAACAAATGGGAAACGAGGTTTCTCATTTTTTGGTTTTTATGTGTAGGTGGAACATTACCCACCTTATGTTTAAGATTTGAAATCATTATTGTATAGGAGAGCATCTTCCCAGTGTACTACAATACATGTTATGGTATAATAATGTAATCATTACTGTATAAAAATTAGAAACCAAATCCTATGAAATATACATATTGACCTATTGCATTTGTACTTTTAAAGATGAAAAAAAAGTTCAAGAATAAATATAGTGTTGGGCATGAGTAAGATTATAAAAAATACATAGAAATTAAGAATCCACTTTTTAAAAAGTACTCACTGAAGCACCCAGTTGGTGCTTAAATAACTACAAGTTCATGTCCGCCAGACATTGAGCCTACCAGATGGTTCTGTGTGAGGAGTTTGTGGTTAAACTGGTTTAATTTTATAGATTAATCTTTCTCCATAAAAGTCATTTACACACTTATGATCATTAAAACTAAGAAATTTCAGTTTCAATTCATTTAACACAGAGGTAGAAACTATAGGAACTTTTGGAATTTGGGGTACATTTAGTTCTTGAATCTAGTTTTATTGAATTTCTTGCATTCTGTTTTTGGTCAGTCTAACTCATGTGGTTGTTTTTATATTTTTCCTTTGTGTCTGTACAATTGTTTCTATCTTCAGAAAAAGATAGATCAAAAAGATGAAATAAACTATACAGAAGATAGGTACAATCGAATAAAGAATGGGCAAGGCTTCTCAGCTTAACAGAAAAACATAAGCCATTCTGCAAAAGGATCTTTAGGAGGGTGTATGCAGATAGAGACTTCTCATGAAACGAACAAGAGGCTCAAAGCAACCAGAGTGTACCATCACCTCAAAAGCAAGGAAATAATAAAAAGAAACTCAGACCAGGATAGCCCAGAAAAAAATGAACATCCTTCACCTTCTCATAAAACTCATGCCATCAAAAGTCAACAGGGAAACCACTCCTTCATATCATGGGCCGAAAAAGGACTCTCAGGTCAACCTATACCAGGCTGGATAAGAATCCTATATATATCATGATGTCGCATCAGATCATTGTAGACAGTCTTTTATATATTCTTCTTTCAGAATTATGTTTTAGATAAATATTTCACAAGATAAAGTGTGGTATCTGGATAAAGCGTGGTATCTGGATAACAACGTGAGAAATCATATGACAGGGCTATGAGGAAAGTTCAGAGAATTAGATGAATCGATCAATGGTTAGGTGATATTTGGGGATGACCCTATAACTCCAAAAACACTCACGGGAAATACGTACTTCTTTCTTTTGGTTGATGATTTTAGTAGAAAAATGTGGGTGTATGTAATCAAGGAGAAAGGAGAGGCGTTCAAATGTTGTTAGAAATTCAAGGCCCTGGTGGAGAAGGAAACTGAACTTTCACTGAAGATCCTTAGACCAGATCATGGAGGAGAATTTATGTCTTTGAGATTCATCTCATTTTGTGAAAAGGAGGGAGTCCAACGAACCTCACGACACCTTACACTCCACAGCAAAATGGAATGGTAGAAAGGCAAAATAGAATGGTCATGGCCACTGCGAGGAGTCTTTTGAAGAGAATGAATGTGCATGCATTCATGTGGGGGGAGGTTGTAAGACATGTTGTCTACTTGCTCAATCGGATGCCTACTAAAGTGTTAACAAATATCACACCTCATGAAGCATGGTTAGGAAGAAAACCTCATCTCGATCACCTAAAGATCTTCAGATGCACAACACATATGAAGGTTCCAACTGTGCATACGAGGAAGTTAGATGACCGCAGGAAATCATTAGTCTACCTTGGAGTTGAAAGGATACATGCAACAACATGGAGTAGATTTCAATGAAGTTTTTGCTCCAGTAGCAAGGATGGAAACTGTGTGACTGATACTTGCTCTTTTAGCACACCACTGGTGGAAGGTACATCACCTTGATGTCAAAACAACTTTCCTTAATGTCGATCTGGAAGAAGAAGTCTATATATCTCAACCTAAGTGGTTTAAGGTTGTGACACAGGAGCACAAGGTTCTTAAACTCAAGAAGGCCTTGTATGGATTACGTCAAGCACCTAGGGCATAGAATATCAAGTTAGATAAGAGCATGAAGAAGCTTGGGTTCAGCAAGTGTGCACAGGAGCAGGCTATATACACTCGAAGCTCTGGAGAGGGGACACTTCTTGTCTGGATATATGTTGATGATGTGATCATCAGTGGGGCAAGTAATGATGAACTAAACACATTCAAAGATCATATGAAGTTGGAGTTTGAGACGACTGACTTGGGATCCTTTCAAACTATCTCGGAATCGAAGTGGAACAGAAGGAAGATTACATATCTCTAAAGCAATCAGTCTATGCCAGAAAAATACTTGAACATGCAGGAATGGGAGATTGCAATCCGAAACAAACTTCCCATGGAGCCAAAACTCAAGTTAAAAAAGGAAGGCGAAGGTGAAGCTGTAGACCCTACTGAATACAGGAGCCTAGTCGGAAGCCTGTAAGATTTATCATAATAAAAAATCCATGACTGGTTGTCACCACTGCCTTATCTTGTTTGATGAGTGTGAATGAATATGATCAGCTTAACAATATGTACATATTCCCATATAAGACATCTGGCTATATCTAAAGACTTTTCTAGGTGCAGCCTAAATGTCTAGATTGTCATGTATGAGGACCTTGATATTACTAGCAGTCAAGAGTATGATTTAACATGGCAAGATATCAGTTACATGGCTTAGTTGAACAAAAAACATAAGTTGTTTCCTCCTCAGCAGTAAGCAAGATGGTAATACTTACTATGTTTCATCCATTTGTTGTCCCTGCGGGGCTTGAGCCGGTTTTGCTTCCTTCTTCTGAGTTGTCTTTTTGTTGTTCTTTTTTTCCTTTCAGCTTTCAACTCTACTTTTCCAGATTGGATTTCCATTCTCGGAATTAAACTCTAAGAAGAATCAAAACAGAGTTATATTTAGATCATCATCTTTATATACAAAACAATAATAGATCTAGAATTTAAATGTGTAATTACCACTATCAACAGTCGAGAAGCTGCTTACTTTTTGTGCATGAAGACCTTCATCCTGTGACAAAAGAAAGCAAAAGGCTTGTTCTGTTAATAGTTTGCATAAAGTGCTACCCATGCTTCAACTTGCAGAGAAACTCAATTTTGATGATTACAAACAGGCTGACTGTAAGATTTATCATAATACAAAATCCATGCCTGGTTGTCACCATTGTAGGTTGTCATGGCTAACCCTTTTCCGGATTGGTCATCATGGTCATCCTTCAAATCTTCTGAAATTTCACAAAGCATAGATTGTCAAGTCATTTACTCAGAATAGCCTACGGTCTTAGCCTCTTAGGTGAGCAGGTCATTCCCATGTTCAACAGAAAACCATATTACTGGAGAGAGATTGGCACATATTCCACACACATAAAGTGCAAATAGGTGCTTTTGTTCAAGCCCACCTTAACAAAAGAGTTGAGAATTCTGCTTCTTAAACAACACAATTTATAAAAGACATTGGAAATAAGTATACAGAATTATGGGGAAATGATACGAGTCTATATGTTGAATTTTACAATCAGATAGCATTCAATCATATGTAAATGTTATGAACCCATATGTAAACTATAACACGGAGTGCTTCGAGATCCATAACCATAGCGCTACAATTGCAGGCATTAAAACTATTTGAGATGGTATAAGCTCTATACTGAACGACGGGAAAACTTCGAGCAATTAATTTTAAACTAGGAAATCTGCATTACATCCACCACGCCGAAATAGGCACAGGACCAGTACCAAAAAACGCACACACGGAACAATGAGTTTTGATACCTTGCGCAAGAGAATACGACGCTCCGCATCTGGAGCACCCGCCCTTTCTGTCCCTGATGTCCTCCTCCACGCAGTACCTGTGTGTGTGTGTATGTATGTATGTATTATTATTATTATTCATCAAACTACAAAGTTTACTTAATAGAAAACATTTAAAGTTGCATATTTAGCAAAAGACTTTTTATCAATCAAATTTTACAATTTTGCAACTATGATTTATTGAAAATCAAAGGAAAATATATATAAATTTCAAACCAAAACAAAATATTTTTGGTGCAGGTTCTTCTTTGACAAAGATGAAATTCAAACCATTCAAATTTTTTGCACCATTGTACCATTTACGAGCTTGCATAGCTGAAACAGCATAGCCTAGCATCAATGGCACAATAAACCCAATATTTTCTACCTACCTAATATCAATGGCAATGGATTTGTTCTTTACTCTTGCTGTTGGTTCTTCACTTTTATTTTTGTGCTGTCCAATTTCAACTATCATTTCTTTTCATATCACCATACAGCCCATCCTTTATTTCTGTAGCCCACATTCTTTTATCATGTTTAATTTTGTTTTATACCCCAATGGCTGCATCTCCAGCACCACAAATTTTCAACAGTTAATGTCTCCTCTCAATTATTTTTCCACTTTTATCACTTTCATTCTAATATCCTACACATTGTTGTCTACCAAACCTACTGTTGTCCATGGTAACACTCTCCTAATTCCTTTTAGTTGGGGTGAGGTGGAGATAAAGAGGATGAAAAGAGATAAAGAAGAGAAGATGCAGTAAAATGGCGTGAAAAAAATATTTCTGGATTGGACTTGTGCAGGTTCAACTGTAGTTAAAAGAGCTTAATAGAAGAGGAGATGAGATGCAGTAAAGCGGCATGAAGAAATATTTCTAGACTTAACTAGTGCAATTTCAACTATTATTGATAGAGCTTACATATTGCCTGTCTAGCATCTTGAAGTTGTTTGTCAGTAAACCCATTTTCATAGTGATCAATTATTAGGCTGTCGCATATATTACTACCACTATAGCCCTTGCAATTTTGTGTGCGTCAACAACTACTATGGACCAGCACTCTCTGGACTTTGTCTTCTGTCTACATCATGTTCATGTTGACTATATGTTTCTACAGTGAACCAGTACTGTCTGGCTTTGCTAAATTAGCAATTGAGATAATACCTATTGCTCCTACCTGTAATTGTCTACTACTGATCCATATGTGCATTTCAGTTTGATCTAGGCTCTATATTTGTGCATGCAACTGCTTCAGGTTTATCTATTTGAGGGGGTGTTTTCATTTTGTGTTTGCTGAGTTTGTTATCTATGTTCCTGTTTGTCTGCATTTAGTCTGTATGTATGCAAGCTGGGCTTGTGATTCTCCCTTTCTCCAGCTTGATGGTTTTTTAATTGTGTGTATGGGCCTGAGTCTGTTTGGTCCATTGGGGCTCTGTGTTTAGTCTGTATTTGTCCTCTCTCCTGTATGTGGATGTAGGGTTTGGCGGTTTGCCTAATAACCGATATCTCTTCACCTACCGATTAACATTCTAATAGAAATGAAATCACTTGGACAACAAAATGTGTTCTTATTTATTTACTAAGACATCTGACAGCTTGAAATTTAGCTTTGGATGACCACTCATTTTTTAGGAAAAATAAAACAGAATGACTGGTCGAGTTACCCTAAAAAATCTTCTTCATTAGTTTTGCAACAAGTTACTCATAAAAATCAACTTCATCCGGTATTTCAATAAATTCAGATGTAGTTTATCATCACTGTCACATACAATGATCAATAATTGGAGGAAAATCCTTCATATTCGTTACAAATGGACGCCGATTATAAAACTAATTGCTGAAACAAGCAAAAGTTTTAGATAACTTACAGGATTACTACCTATACCTACATGAAACCTCTCATCCTCCATAGGTAATGGCAAATTGTGTGATGAACAGATAGCTAACAGACATTCTGACCATTTTTCAACGTTTAAAGTGAGACAAGCTCCCTGCACAGATAAGAGGCTCTTGGAAACTACTGATGATAATAATAACACATAAAAACAATCAAATGTCTATACAAATAGTAAAACTAAAATCACCAAAGACTACAATCCACGGAGTATATGTGGTTGGCTTTAAAGCCATCTATCAAGTAATAGATATAGGTAAAGAAAGGGAAAAATCACCTTCCATATTAATTGCCTCATTTGTGGTTTCATAATCCAAAGTTTATGCAGCCATGATCTCATTTCTCGTTGCCCTATATAATTTTTGTGACACCATATAGAACTGTAATGGTCCAACAATAGGAGATATCTAGCCAAACATCTCTGCCCAGCAATGAAAGCGGATGACAGCTTAACGGTAGGACTTCTGGAACCGGGAGCGGGCACCACAACCACCGAACTTCTTTGGCTCGCAGCACCGCGGATCGGCGACAAGGACTATACGGTCGTACCTGATAAGGATGTCCTTGATCTCCTTTTTGGACTGCTCGTCGACGAACTTCTGGAAGTAAGCTACGATGGCCTTGGCTATGCTCTGGTGGATGGCATAGATGCGTGAGGTCTGCCCTCCTCTGCGGACGCGGATGCACATATCGACGTCGGTGAAGCGGTGGCGGCCCAGGAGAAGGATCGGCTCGTACGCCTTGAAGTGAAGGATCTCCGGCTTCACCAACTCGATCGGTGTGCCATTAATCTTGATAAGACCGTGACCGCGCTTGCAGTGGGTCACAGCGACGGCCGTCTTCTTTCGCCCAAAGCACTGGACAGATTCGGTCGGCGCAGTAGTCAGCGCGGTCGCCATGGTGTGACTCACGAGAACGCTGAATGGCGGAGGGAAGGAGAATGTGGCAGCGCACGGAGGAATGAGTGGGGAGGGTTTTTCTTTTTTTTTTATTGACAAAATTGTGTTTTAGAATGGAGGGAAGAGTTATGAGATGGAGGGAAACATTTTCTATGGCATTTTTCACGGGGTGATTAGTGAGTAATGTATTTGTGAGGGATTAGTGTTCACATAAAAGTTCTAAGGATGTTAAAAACACGGTTGAGGGATTTGGTCCCATATTTGAAGGATGAGCCCTCACAAATAGACATCATTATTCACGATTTTTGGTTCCTCACAAATGTTCTTCAACAAAGGACAAATTTTTTGTAGTGTTCTCACCAACATTAAAAGGATGTAGAGAGGTATGACAACCAGAACGAGCTAAACCTAGATGCGGGTCAGGTGATGAGACTCTCCTTCACACTGTGTGTGACTGCAAGAAAGGCAAAGTGGTGTGGAAATACTTGAGCCCAGATGAGACGGACAAGGGCTTCTACACCTACACAAGTGCTAAAGATTGGATCTACAAACAATTGAATTATAGTAATGCACACAAAGTCACCTTCTTCACCATGTGTTGGCATATATGGCAGTGCAAAAATGAATACACCTTTCAAGGAGTTACGACCCCTACTACACAACAAGTTCAATACATCAGAAGGGAGGCTAGGAACCAGATCAAAGAATTTAGTAGGGAGGATAAGAATAAGGAACCAAAGTAGCATGTGAATTGGGAAAAATCACCCCCTGGGATGATCAAATTCAACTGATGTTGCGGTGAAGAAGCCTAAGGCAAGCAGGGCAGTAACTATCATAGATTTGGTAGGAAAGTGGGTGGGTAGAGTATCCATAGACCTACAAGTTACGGAGGTGCTATGGAGCTTGCGGAGATGAATGATGTAGCAGAAGTGGTGATCGAATTGGATTCCAGGATAGCAGTGAATGCGGTGAATGGCACGATATAGGAGTTTCCCAAATATGCCAAGTCCATTATCAAGTTCCATCATTTGAAAAGAGAAGGCTGGAAGGTGAGATACATCCCCAGGGAGGCCAATGAGGTTGTAGACAATTTAGCAGAAATCCACAGAAACCGAGGAGGGCACACTTGTTATGCCAAACCCCCTGTCAAAATCCAACCCCTCTTAGCTAGGGATCTTTGTAAGGGAACTAGTACTACCTTATTTTCAGTTAATGCTTTGATTAGTGAATGTAACTTTAGTTTGACTATGCTCGCAAGAAGAGGGCGGGATGAATAAGATAGCCTCCTGACTTCTATAAAAAATGTGTAAAGAATGATATTACTCAATGATGTATGTCTTCAAGTATGTGACTTGAATAATGAGATCATATAAATATTAAGAATATATACATTCTTGTTATGTCCCTAGTCGGATGTTATTGTGGAAGTTTGATAGACATCAATAACACATACGACTAGAGTATGCGTTGGTTGATAACAGAATATCATTAGTCATGATATGTGATATCAAACCAAGCACACATATACTTGTTAGAGAACAGTGTATCAGACAGACCCCCATGAGAGTGACACATGAAAATCATTACAATGGTAGTCATAGTTAGTTCTCATAGTGGTGGTGGTGATTGTGGTTCTTAGACCTAAAGTCACTATACTCATCACTTGTCATTTGGTATACTTTGACATCATCCACCATGATCTTGAATAAGGGTTGCCATAAATGTGATGATTGGGTGCCCCGTGACACATGGGGATGCGTTTGAGTGATGTACATGGGATTTGTCCCTCCTATTAGAGTATGATATCATAGCCAATTGATTAGAGAGATGGAAAAATGTATGGACATGCACATGTGAGTCAATTGTGATATTGAGCTTACATATATCTCAGGTAGTCTACTATAGCAAGTAACAAAGATTGAATGTTAAAGATGATGATTGTTTCATGTTTCAAGTTAAATCTAGATATCAGTGACAAAGGAACTATAAAAACACTACAACACCAAACACATGTGGTAAGTTGAAGTTTTTCTACAACTTCCCATTTACTTAGGTAGCAATGATGTGTGACAAGGATCCTGTCTTTGCTTGTGATGTCATAATTGGTTGTGAACATTCACCACCAACGTAATATGGGACCTATAGTGTCACACACATAGGAAGTGTACTAGAAGAGGAGTTTTAAAAATGAATGATAATTGAATTTATTGCTAAACTATTTATGTATTCAATTCAAGCAAGAAATCAAGATATTGAACTCCCAACTGATATGTTCATGCGATGAAGTGACCAGTTGGAGTGCCAGGTTGATTCAATATTGCTTTCGTTGAATATTGGATGAATTAGGGTCGAACTAACTACTTCACTAAGTAAACCCATCGGCTCATGGTCCTACGACGACCGATTAATGAGATGAACCACCCGATTCAGATGTGCATTTCAATTGCATCAATGATTAGTGTTGATGTCATGTTGTCCATTAATTGGATTAGAATTTTCAATACAATTGCGATTGGGAAACATGAAGAAATGTCTAGTTTACTGGGTGAACCAGTTGGCTCACATGCCAACTGATCAGTTCACTGGTGAACCAACAGTTTCTCCTATACCAGGTTGTGAAAATGCATGATATTCTGATCCCTTCAACTCCCACACAGACTGGGAACCCTGACCCTAGCCCCTCCTATAGATAGAGGGATATATGGGGCTTCCTAGATACACAACTTAGTTGCCTCTAACAATATTGTCCTCTCTAGTTATAGTAACCCATAGAAAGCCCAAGCAAGTCCTACCCAATAAAGGGAGAAATAGAAAGGGAGAAAATTGTGGGAGACTAAGTTGATGACTAGTACACCAACAGGAAGGACAACTCCTTCCTGTCAGTTATACTAGAACAATAAGAGTTCTGGGTTGTCCGCGTGGATTTCCATAGAGGCGTGCACGATGTTGCCTACCGCTAGTAGGACAACATTAGCCTCCTATCCATGGTGAAGACCAGGAGCTGCTACAAACATCATCCCAGTGCAACTAGAAGACAATTGTATGACTACAATAATGAGGAGATTGTCACTGGATTTTCTCCAGGACCAGGTATAACCTCAAAACCATCCTTCACATTGTATAGTTATTGACGCAATCCTCTATTTTAATTGGGAATATGGTAGTAATGTTTTTTTCTTTTTCCGCCTACTTGATGTCATATATCCCTACATTGGTATTGGAATCACATCAATTTACTATATTTTAGGATTATAGATATGGTCAATTTTTTGGTTTTTAATGTTTATTTGTTTTATATGATGCAAATATTAATGTATGATCAAATACCAAATAAATCCCAACCTAATATATATATATATATATATATATATATGAAATTTACTCACGTCGCCCTAAAAGTGACTCTTGATGGTGGATGTGTATCATGGTTATGGCAAATAACCCTAATTATCTATGAATGGTGGTTGTGTGTTTATTTCCTCTTCTATCTTGGTTTGCATGTCGAGCCTCTATTTTATCTTCCAATTGTAAAAGTATTATTCTATCCTACCTTTTCTCCCCTCAAAATGTAACTCTAGGTTTCCCTATAATTATGTAATAGTAGGATACTTTATTTTCTTGCTACAAAGACAAAGAAGTCACTCAGACCAAGAAAATTGATCATTCCGTAGGGTAGCTGACTGGATGGAGAACTAAGGAGGACCAAAGGAAAATGAGTTGAACTGGTCGACTGGTGAACCTAACCAATCAACTGGAGGGCCCATAAGATGGTGGACCACATACCAGATGACTGATGAGAAGACCAACTGACCAATCATAGGTGAGCTGATAGATTCATGGGTTGAACTGATCAACCCATATTGGTGAGCATGAATCTTCATCGACAACATGTTTTTGCATGAGATGTAGAACCTTGGTTGTGGTAATTCCTTGTGGCACCATGTAATTACATTAGAATGGCCAGAACCACCACTTTTTATTTATTACATTTTTAGTAGGATGTCGCATGTATATGATACGTACTATATTTGTGGTGATTGGATAAAGTGTATGTATCTATAAATACAAACTCCCTCAAATAACATATTAAGTCTTGGATGCTTTCCATGAGCTACACATATGAGAAGCATGATCGACCAAGCATAGGTTATGCCCAAGAGTGGTGTGTTGTCCATCTCATAGAAGTGTGATGGTAGATATGTCGGTTCTGCCAAAGCAGGGTGCATATATATCGTGTTTGCTTTTGGGTCAGGCTTAACTGGTGTCCTTAAAGAAATTAAGCACTAGAGGCATATAGATGACTATGGCAAGGAGTTTCACATATCTTCTATCAAAGAATTCCATATGATGCAATTAGTAAAAGTTGCATACCTTAATAATTAATTATGGATGTTGACATTTGCCAGGAAATAGGTGAATTGTTTTGGATCTTGGCTCATTAGAAGGTTGTACGTTGCAATCTTATGAATTAATATAGAGGGATATCAATTTGAATAAAATAGCAGGAGTAGTGATTAATTAAATGCCTAATTAAATATCATCAAATATTTTTCAAATAAAATCAAATCAAAAGGATTTTTGACAAAATGCAAAGTTTTATCTTGTAGAATCAAATGGTAATCAAATCATCATTGCGATTGGTCCTTTGGAAGAACAAACTTAACGAGACAAATTTCCACAAATGATTTTGGACTTTGAGAAGGGTTCTCAATGAAGAGTGCAAATTCTATGTCCTAGAAACACCAGTGCTAGAAATACCTACTCCTGAGGTGCATAGGGCTGAAGTGGATGCTTATTGGAAGCATGCCAATGATGCCTTTGACACAAAGTGCCTTATTCTAAGTTGCATGAACTATGAGTTGCATGAGCAATGTGAGGGCATGGGGATTCTTGAGATGATAACACATCATAGGGACCTGAACCATTATCTCATGAAGCAATAAATGTACAATGTCTCAGCGACGCCCTTTGAGTGTAAGGTGATAGAAGGTGACTCAATTTGAGGACCATGTGCTCAATATGATTGGACATATAGATCATCTAGAAAAATTGGCATTCTCTTTTAGCCAAGAGTTGGCTACATATATGATTATGAAACCATTGCCTAAATCATATACCCATTTTATTGAGTGTAATCACTTGAATAATATGGCCAGACTGTTGTTAGATTTGCTTGACATGCTGATAAATGTTGAATCAAGAAATAAGAAGGACAAATCTATGATGTTGATCAGTAGAGTTGAGTCTAAGGATTAAATAAAGGACATGAAGAGTTATGAGGATAAGCCCAAATCCATATCTTCATCATGGAAGATAAGGAGACAGAAAAGTACAAGAGGAATCTATCCTTTGTACTTGAAGGCATTCATGAAGAAGAAGATGGGGATAGTGATCTCCACTTTCGGTTTATACATTATTGAGATAAACCTATCTAATTCTTCATCTTGTGTACTAGATACCACATGTGGATCTCACATATGCTCAAATATACATGATCTAAAAAGTAGTAGGTCATTGGGAAAGGGTGAGGTTGATCTTAGAGTCACAAATGGAACATATAGTTTATCTCTACCCACATGGCTTGTAATAGAGTTAGTGAAGTGCTATTATATATATGCCATAAATATAAACATCATTTCTATATCTTGTATGGAGCAACAAAAAAAGGGCATGCTTATGTAAAACATGTGGAGAAATAACATTTCATGATAGTCAAAATTGCCCGACAAAGCATAGCACATGATTTAATATAAGGTTATACATATCTTACATTTATGTTTATTGATTTGCTTTGTTGAACAACAACTTCCTATGTTATATTTTTCTTACTGCAGATTCACATCTTGTTTATAACTATGCCTTAAGTATATGGTTCTGACATTTTTGGTTAAGATATATAGATGAGTTATTCCAGAAAGATAGTATGATTTGTGTTTCTGTAATGTTGATATTCTGGATGTGTCGAGACGAAAGAAACAAGCCATTTTACTTAATGTGTATGCATAGAAATATATGAGTTCTATGCAGTTATTTCCCTTTGATTACTTGGCCGTTGGTTGGCGTGGAATACAACTTATGAGATCAGAATCAATTTTGTAACATGATTAATGAGTATTTGGGATGATATAATATTTGAAGTATAGTTCATTGATGTATTTGAAACTTTGTGGCATTCATTAATGAAAATATTTTACAAGAAAAATACTTTTGAAGAAGTTATTCTGGTTACATGGTCAAGTGTGGAACTTTTCAGGTTATTTTTATATGTTCTGCATATTTCTTGTCAGTTGATCTCGTGTGATGAATTGTAACAACAGAGTAGTTAAACTCTTGTAGACTTTTACTCTTCATATTTCAAGTTTGTAGTCATATTTCATTTGATGATTTGTAACGAATGTTGCCTCTATCATTTAAAAAGACTTTAATTTTTCATATTCTAAGTCTACTGCCATAAAGTATAGTGTACAAAAATTGATAATGAATGTTACATCTAACATTTGAAAGACTTTAATTTTCATATTCTAAGTCTACTGAATATTTACAGAGCTAACATTGTCCAAATAACAAAACTACACTGTATTTCATTAGACATGCAGGGGACCTGGCCCTATAACATGAGAAATAACAATAGCTAAAATCATTAATCCATTTCATAGTCATTGTGTCTGGAAAAATCCCAAATTCAGTACATTAATTGGACTTCATAATTGAGTTGATTGAGCAATGTACATTTTTCCAATTGAATTTCTCTAAAAAAACTGGACGCATTGCAGATAGATTGTAAGAAGATGGAAACTAACGAATTATTCCATAAGTCTAGCTTATTGGATCCATCACCCTTGAATGTTCCTTCATCACTGATCCCTGCTGCTGATGTGAGGATATGATAGGTAGAGATGGCATCATCAGTCAATACCAATAGTCTGTAAATCATCCTCCTCACTATCGTCATGACCTGCTAACAACCCAGCAAGTTTCAGAGATGTAAAGCCTAGAGAATAGTTGATTCGACTGCCTACTCCTAAACTAGGGTCATCACGACCAGGGATCTACTTAGCATTGCATGAGATTCAATGTCGTAGAAATGCAAACAACCATATTTTCTAAATAACCACGTGAGCATATCCTTTGACAAAGGGCAACTGACTTTGGGAGCGAGCAAAATCAAATGTCTGAAAAAAAAATAATGTACCTTGTTCGGAGAACATAGAATGATCGACCATGAGTGGAGAGAAGCAGTGGCTCTATGCAAGGGGAAAACAACGATTCTAGTCAATAGTATTCTTTTATTGACCTTGGATTGCCTTTGTGAGTATAAAACTATGGGAGTGCAAACAGAGTCTCAGAGAATAGGACGTCGATGACCAGATATGTTATTTAAATGAAAAATCAGTGGCCAAGTGGATACGGATTATGCCAGGTGGTGGGCAAGGGAATAGTTTATGGACTAAGATTAATAATAGAAGTTTGTGGGATGTGATAGGAATGCTTGACTAGTCAAGATGCCATATGAGAAATACAGGGACGAGAGTAGGATACTATAATATATTAGTTATGAGATACGAGTGGCAAAGAGAGGAGAAAGGATATCACAATATTTTATTAGCTACAGGCTGTCAGGCGCACTCACAAAGCAAAGCTGCAGTGTCTCGCATGCTCGCACCACTTGTGCCTCGTACCAGATCATTTCTCTCTCTCTCTCTCTCTCTATATATATATATATATGTATGTATGTATGTATGTATGAAATTTACTCATGTCACCCTAAAAGTGACTCTTGATGATGGATGTGTAGCATGGATATGGCAAATAACCCTAATTATCTATGAATGGTGGTTGTGTGTCTACTTCCTCTTCTATCTTGGTTTGCATGTCGAGCCTCTATTTTATCTTTCAATTGTAAAAGTATTATTCTATCCTACCTTTTCTCCCCTTAAAATGTAACTCTAGGTTTCTCTATAATCATGTAATAGTAGTATACTTTATTTTCTTGCTGCAGAGACAAAGAAGTCACTCAGACCAAGAAAATTGATCGTTCCGCAGGGTAGCTAACTGGATGGATAATTGAGGAGGACCAAAGGAGAATGAGTTGAACTGGTCGACTGGTGAACCTGACCAATCGACTGGAGGGCCCATAAGATGGTGGACCATAGACCAGACGACCGATGAGAAGACAAACTGACCAATCAGGAGGTGAGCCGATAGATTCATGGGTTGAACTGATCAACCCAGATTGGTGAGCATGAATCTTCATCAACAACATGTTTTTGCATGGGATGTAGAACCTAGGTTGTGGTAATTCCTTGTGGCACCAGGTAATTACATTAGAATGGCCAGAACCACCACTTTTTATTTATTACATTTTTAGTAGGATATAGCATGTATATGATACGTACTATATTTGTGGTGATTTGATAATGTATATATATCTATAAATACAAACTCCCTCAAATAATATATTAAGTCTTGGATGCTTTCCATGAGCTACACATATGAAAAGCTTGATTGACCAAGCATAGGTTACGCCAAAGAGTGGTGTGTTGTCCATCTCATAGAAGTGTGATGGTAGATATGTTGGTTCTGCCGAAGCAGGGTGCATATTTATCGTGTTGGCTTTTGGGTCAGGCTTAACTGGTGTCCTTAAAGAAATTAAGCACTAGAGGCATATAGATAACTATGGAAAGGAGTTGCACATATCTTCTATCAAAGAATTCCATATGATGCAATTGGTAAAAGTTGCATACCTTAAAAATTGATTATGGATGTTGACATTTTCCAGGAAATAGGTGAATTGTTTTGGATCTTGGCTCATTAGATGGTTGTACGTTGCAATCTTCTGAATTAATATAGAGGGATATCAATTTGAATAAAATAGTGGGAGTAGTGATTAATTAAATGCCTAATTAAATATCATCAAATATTTTTCAAATAAAATCAAATCAAAAGGGTTTTTGACAAAATGCAAAGTTTTATCTTGTAGAATCAAATGGTAATCAAATTATCATTGTGATTGGTCCTTTGGAAGAACAAACTTAATGAGACAAATTTCCACAAATGATTTTGTAGTTTGAGAAGGGTTCTCAATGAAGAGTGCAAATTCTATGTCCTAGAAACACCAGTGCTAGAAATACCTACTCCTTATGTGCATAGGGCTCAAGTGGATGCTTATTGGAAGCATGCCAATGATTCCTTTGACACAAAGCGCCTTATTCTAAGCTGCATGAACTATGAGTTGCATGAGCAATGTGAGGACATGGGGATTCTTGAGATGATAACACATCTTAGGGACCTGAACCATTATCTCACGAAGCAAGAAATGTACAATGTCTCAGAGGCGCCCTTTGAGTGTAAGGTGATAGAAGGTGACTCAGTTTGAGGACCATGTGCTCAATATGATTGGACATCTAGATCATCTAGAAAAACTGGCATTCTCTTTTAGCGAAGAGTTGGCTACATATATGATTATGAAACCATTGCCCAAATCATATAGCCATTTTATTGAGTGTTATCACTTGAATAATATGGCCAAACTGCTGTTACATTTGCTTGACATGCTGATAAATGTTGAAGCAAGAAATAAGAAGGACAAATCTATGATGTTGATCAGTAGAGTTGAGTCTAAGGATTAAATAAAGGAAATGAAGAGTTCTAAGGCTAAGCCTAAATCTAGATCTTCATCACGCAAGATAAGGAGACATAAAAGTACAAGAGGAATCTATCCTTTGTACTTGAAGGCATTCATGAAGAAGAAAATGGGGATGGTGATCTCCACTTTTGGTTTATACATTATTGAAATAAACCTATCTAATTCTTCATCTTGTGTACTAGATACCAGATGTGGATCTCACATATGCTCAAATATACATGATCTAAAAAGTAGTAGGTCATTGGGAAAGGGTGAGGTTGATCTTAGAGTCGCAAATGGAACATATAGTTTATCTCTACCCACATGGCTTGTAATAGAGCTAGTGAAGTGCTATTATGTAACTGCCATAAATATAAACATCATTTCTATATCTTGTATGGATATTGATGCATATGAATTTCATAGTAAGAAAGTTCGATGTTCTATTTCTAAAGATGGGATCTTTTATGGCATTGCCCCAATGTCTCATGGTCTTTATTTGATAGATATAAAGACAAATGTTTATAACATAAATACCAAAAAACTAAAACTCAACAACTTAAACAAAATATACCTTTGACATTTATGTCTAGGGCATAGAAATGAGAATCACAAATCTAGACTCCAAAAATATGGTTATCTAGACTCTTTTGATTTCAAATCAATGGAGGCATGTGAAGCTTGTTTGTTGGGAAAGATGACCAAGAATCCTTTCACTGGTAACAACGAGAGGGCTAGTGATCAATTAGGACTCATATATACTGATGTATGTGGGACCTTTAGAAAAAAAATTAGAGGTGGGTATTAGTACTTCATTACCTTTACTGGTGATTTGATTAGGTATGGTTATGATTACTTGATGAAACATAAGTTATAAACTCTTGAAAAGTACAAGGAGTTTATGAACAAAGTACATAACCAACATGGAAAATGTATTAAGGCACTTCATTCAGATAGGGGTTTGCTTAAGCCTATAGTTTGAGGATCTTCTACGAGCATGTGGTATCGTATCACAATGGACTCCAACTAGAACACCACAACATAATGGTGTATTAGAAAGAAGGAATCATACATTGTTAGATACGGTGCGATCAATGATGAGTTTAGATGAACTTTTGACTTCCTTTTGGGGTTGTGCACTTGAAACCATCGCATTTACACTAAATCGAGTACCATCTAAATTGGTTCAAAAGACACCATTTGAGAAATGGACTGGGAAGTGTCCCAATATGTTTTTTATGAAGATTTGGGGATGTGAAGCTTATGTAAGGAAAATGTTTTCTTAAAAGCTTGGATCTAAATATGATAAATGTTATTTTTCTGGATATCTTAAGGAGATCACATGCTATTACTTTTATTCCTTATCTGATATCAATGTGCTTGTTGCCAGAGACGTTGTATTCCTAGAAAGGGAATTAATTTTCAAAGGAATCTGTGGGAGGAAAGTGGAACTCAAAGAATTTCAAGACTAATAAGAAAATATTGAACCGATAGATGCACAAGAGGAACAAAAAGAATCATAAAGTGTTGTGGAATCTCAAATTCCTCATGTAACACAAATACCTCCTAGATCTAGTAGGACACAACTTGAACCTAAACAAATTTGGATATCTTGTGACTCAAGAAGGTGGTGATTTGGTCATAGACGATGATCCTACAACATATCTAGAAGATACTAAGGGACTAGAATCTTAGAAATGGCTTGAGGCCGTGAGGTCTTAGATGGAATAACTATATACCAACAAAGTAAGGACCTTGGGGATCAACCTAAACAGGTAAAATCCATAGGGTGCAAGTGGGTCTTTAAGAAGAAGACCGACATAGATGGTAAAGTACAAACCTATAAGGTCAGATTTGTTGTAAAGGATTTTAGACAAGTTCAAGGTGTTGACTATGATAAAAAAATTTCTCCAGTTGCCATGGTTAAGTCCATCATGATCATTCTTGAAATTGTAGCTTATCATGACTATGAGATTTTGCAAATGTGTGTTAAAACTACATTCCTTAATGGGAATCTTCCCGAGGATGTGTACATGACACAACTCGAGGGTTTTATAAATACAAAGGATGCAAATAAAGTTTGCAAGCTACAAAAGTCAATCTATGGATTGAAGCAAGCATCTCAGAGTTGGAATATTTGTTTTGACAAGACAATCAAAGAGGTTGACTTTACTCAAAATGAAGATGAACCTCATTTTTACAAGTAGGTTAGTGGGATCATGGTTATATCCCTCATATTTTATGTGGATGACATAGTATTGATGGGGAATGCCATCCCTAATTTACAAAAGGTAAAGACATGACTTGGAAATATGTTTTCTATGAAATTCTAGAGAGACACATCCTACATCTTAGGGATAAAGATCTATAGAGATAGATCTAGAAGTCTTCTTGGACTAAGTCATAGCACATAAATTGACTGTGTTGAAGAGGTTCAACATGGAGAGGTCAAAGATAGGATACCTGGCCATGTGTCATGGAGTTACCATCTCTAAAGGTCAATGTCCCAGTTCTTGTGAAGAAAGGGAACACATGAGTAAGATTCCATATGCATATGCAATTGGATCTATCATGTATGTAATGTTTTGTACCCATCCCGATGTCTCATATGCCTTGAGAATGATGAGCATATATCAATCATCTGTAGGTGATTCTCACTGGACATCCGCCAAGAATATCCTGAAGTACTTGAGCATAACTAAGGATCAATTTGTTGTCTATGATAGAGAGGAAGAGTTGGTGGTAAAGGGTTACACTGATGCAAGCTTACAAACTAACAAAGATGATTACATATTGCAATCAGGAGTTCTATTTTTCCTCAACAATGGAGTTGTAAGATGGGAGAGTTCCAATCAAGAGACAACTACTGATTCTACAACAGAGGTCAAGTATATTGCAGCATTGAATGTAGCAAAGGAAGCTGTTTGGATCAAGAAGTTTGTTTTTGAACTTGGGGTAGTTCCAAGCATCAGTATGTATGCATAGAGAGCCAATCATATGATGATTGTAATAGGATAACCTATAAATAATTTGATTAATAATGAAGGCATCCTTCCAATTGATTTTTTTATTTAGTTATGAGATAATGAAGTAACATTATAAATGTGTAAAGAATGTCATTACTAAATGATGTATGTCTTTGAGTACTTGACTTAAAAATGAGATCATATAGATGTTAAGAGTATATACATTCTTGTTATATCAGGAGTTGAATGTTATTGTGGAAGGATGATAGAGAATAATAACACATAAGACTAGAGTGCATTTTGGTTGATGACAAAATCTAATCAGTCATGATATGTGATATCAAACCAAGAACATAGATACTTGTTAGAGAATAGTGTATCAGATAGACCCATCATGAGAGTGACAAATGGAAACACAATGGTATTCATAGTTAATTATCATAATATTGGTGGTGATTGTGGTTCTTAGACTAGAAGTCACTTCACTCATCACATGTTGTTTGGTATACATTGACATCATCCACCGTGATCCTAAATAAGGGTTTCCATAAAGGTGATGATTATGTGCATTGTGACACATGGATATGACTGTACGTGATGTAGATGGGATTTGTCCCTCCTACTTGAGTATGACATCCAGGCTACTTGTTTAGCAAGACTGAGGAATGCATCACCATGCACATGTGAGTCAATATCTGATATTGAGCTTACATATATCTTAGATGGTATTCTATAGCAAGGAATAGGGATTGAATGTTTGATAACACCGGATTTTGTGATGATTTTGGCCCTTATTTCGTTATCAAAACTGCCCTTTTAAACTGCTTTCCTCTCTTTTTATATATGTTTTTGAATAAACAGGCCTCGCTATGCTCTTAACTCAATTTTACCATCTTTTGCAGAGTTTTCCTCCATTTTGGACTCATTTATCATCGAAAAGGCCCGTCCCGGCACATAAACGTGTCCTACCTACATCGGCCTTTTTCCCAGGAAGTCGACTGATATGCTCACTGCCCGATAGGGGAGCGCGATACACAGATGTGCGACACAAGGGTGCCGCACAAGAGGAAGAATATGAGTGATACGCCGCTTACCCGACTGGGAGCCGAACCCGTCACGACTGCCAAAGCGTGTCGCGCGATACAGGCCACCCACCGGTAGGCGCCACTCGTCACGATGACCGACAACTGACATCCTTGTGCTAGGCGATACTGATATCGGCCATCCCCGACTCCACGATAATAAGAGCTGATGAAGGACACGTGGCGTCCTGAGCACCATAAATTCCCCAACCGCTGCCTATAAATAGCAGCTATAGGACTCCGATGGGATGGGTCGGAACCCTACACAAGCCAACTCAGGAAAGCTTCAAGAGCTAGCATATCGTGCCTCATAGGTTGTGCCGGGCGATTCTAGGTGAGCACTTCCCCATCCTGAGAGGGAGGGAATGGTTCACTTAGGGACGTGTCGGGAACCACTGCAGGCCGATATCGGCCAACAAGGATACCCGATACAAGTGACTGATACTTAGAGAGACACTCTAAGCCTGATGTGATACCAAACCCTGATATGTAACGCCTGTCATGGCGTGTCTCCCGAGAGGGTACCGCCCGACATGACTGTATCGGGCAAGGGCGCCCCGCATGATATGTCTACTCGTCACGAGTGTGTCGCCTGAGAGGGTGCCACCCGAAACGGGCGTATCAGGCGAGGCTCCCGCTCGGTATCTGGCTGGAGAGTCTGCTGCTGTCTGTCGTCCTTCTACATCAAGGAGGTGACGTTTATCTTTCTTACTTCAGTCATTTACTTCTTTTACTTATGCAATGTAATCAGACCATTATATGTTTATGGAAATATAAGAGTTTAGCTATCTGCTGTTGTATGTTTGGTACCTTTGTTGGATGATTGCTATGTTTAACATCTGAACTCTAGCTTGTATGCTTGGATCGCGTTTCGATTAGCTACCGAATCGTGTTTTCCCATTGTAACAACCTCGAGAGAGGTGTTGTGGCTCTAGTGTTTGGTCCGATTCTGGAGTACGAGAGTGCCCGGAATCGGGGTTGCTTTAGTAATCTTTCCACTCTAACTTAAGTCCAACAACCTCGAGAGGGGTGTTGATGCTTGGTTAGAGGTGCCCTCTTCGAGAGGAGGGGTATGGGATGTTTCTGCTGCCGCCTATTTTACCGAAGTCTTCTCCTTCGTACCTTACTATAACGTTAGTTTTATCTCTCTGTTTTCCGTTGCACAAAAACCCCTAAAAACTGATAATTGCTTAAAACCCTAATCTTCCTCGTAGCTCCAGTTGGAGATAGGTTTCTTTTGTTTTATTGACCTTAACCAGCTGTTCCCTTGTGGGATTTTATCATCTCTTTTCCCTTATCAGAGTGTAACATGTTGATTCAGTGTTCTCTACACTACCACCCTTGTCCCTGTGTTCGACCCCGTAAACAAAGTTGCGGGGGCCTAGAAGGTTTCGGGTTATAAATGTAAAAGTCCGACTACTTCAAATCTGCCTCCAATTTTAGGACGCGCGATTTAGGTCGGTCAACTTTTTGGCGCCGTTGCCGGGGACAAGGCAAAACGGTACTATAGACGAACCCAAATCCACTAACTACACTCCAGTGCCTCAAGCTTAGAAATAAGCTTGAAATCACTCTCTTTTTCCTTTCTTTATTATTATTATTATTATTATTATTCTTTGCCTAAAATAAATAATTCCTATTATCGATAATAGAATTTTCTGTATTGATTGTTACACGATGCTTAGGTACTCAGAAGAAATCCGTTCTGTTCAGCTAGCACCAACCCCATCCAACATGCCACCTCGCATCAAACCACCCCATTCAGAAGGGGAACTCCAAGGAAGGGCCAGGCCTCATTCACCTCCACCAGAGGGCAACGAATGCTATGACGGAAACGATCAACTCGAAGATCCAGAAATGGAGCAGTTCGAGGAAGATCCTTGCCGTGATAGACGTCGCCACCACCAAAGGCACAGAAGAAATCACAATGATCAGGAATGACGCCAGGAAGGAAGTGACAGCGATGATTCAGAAGAAGAAGAGAAAACGCTGAGGGAGTTAGCCTCCACAAAGGCTAACAATTCCCGGTGCCCTGTCATCATCCCACGTTTCAACGCCACTAATTTTGAGCTCAAGCCATCTGTAATCTCCATGATCCAAAATAAAAGCTTTAGGGGGAGCTCCAAGAACGACAACCCCTGTCATCACTTGGATGCTTTCAAGAATATCTGTGACACCATTAAGATGCGGGGTGTCCCCCAGGAGGTCATCTACTGTAAGGGCTTCATCTTCTCTTTGGAAGATAAGGCTCTGTCATGGTATCTGGGACTTCCCCATCAAGCTTTAAATGGATGGGGAGTACTGGCAGACACTTTCGTAAACAAATTCTACCCAACTGAAAAGACAGTAAGGAACAAACAAAGGATAACTTCCTTCATGCAAAGGCCCAATGAAAACCTCCACGACGCCTGGGAGTGATACCAGGAATATCAGAGGGACTTCCCTCACCACAACTACAAGAAAGGTTTCCTTGTCACTAACTTCTATAACGGTCTGACTCCCGACGAAAGGGTTTCACTAAACGCTGCAGCAGGAAGTGACTTCCTAGGGAAGAAGCCGAGCAGGTCTGAAAAGATCATCAAAAACATGGCTGAGCTGCAAGCCAGCATTGATTATGATAGATCTGACAGAGGGCATGCTAAGAAGGTCAGTGAAGGACCTTCTTCTGAATCCAAGGCTCTGGAGGCTATTACTTCTCAGATCCAGAGGATAGCTACGGATGTCAAGCAGCTAAGGGAATCTGGCAGAAAAGGGAAGAAGTAGGTTGAAAAGGTAATGAAGTGTGTAACATGTGGAGAAGGGGGGCATGGGGTAGATAATTGCATCTACACCCGAACAGACACGTCAAGCGATACTGGATCTGAGGCCGAAGAGACTGAAAATGTCTCTTTTGTAAATTTTAAAAGGCCGGACCACCCTGGTTTCAGTTACGGCAACAAGGATGCAGCTGAGAACTCACATCAGCTGCATAGCTCCTCTAAGCCACCCCAAGCATTCGAGAAGAGGGAAGGACCAGGGCAGTACACTAAAAACACCCCCTTCCAAACGAGAAAGGGAAACTTCAATGGTCAAGTCAAGTACCAAGGATCGACCAAGGAGCAGGATAAGGTTTCCATCCAATCAGATGTGGTTGGACAACTGTTTGATTTTGTAAAGAGGTAGGACACTATTAATAACCAGTTAGCGCAGAGTGCGCTATCGAATTTGGGTGTTTTGAACTCATTGCAGGTCCAAATGGCGGATATGTAGACGCATCAATGCCAGATTGATCAACAGTTAGCTCAAATGGCCGAATTAATGAAGAATCCTTCTGGAAAAATACCGTCCAATACCAAAATGGCAAAGAAGGTAGGGCAGTGATCGAGAGAAACGGGGATTGAGTTGCACGAGATGGATGAGGCCAGAGGCTAAGGAGTGAAGAAGCTAGAAGACGTAAAGCTGGAGACGAAAACTACAACGCTTCTCGGGAGGCAGACTGAGCTTTCTTTTGTTTCCTAGAATAGGATGGAATTTACTTTCCTGCAAAACAAACATTACGAACATTTGGACTGTAATAAGGCTCGGGTCAGTACATGCGCCACATGTACTGACTCTTTTGTTTTATGGGCCACTGCTCCGGTTTATAGACCTGGATGAGTAATATTATCTGAGGCCAGGGACTTAGCCTTAGGCCGATGATGTTTTACCCATCTATCGCCTTTTTCCTTCTCTTCACCTTTGGGTTTTATCTAGTGTTTCTTTTCCTTAGGGCCTTGTGTTGGGCAGCCGTGCATCGGGAAGGTAACTCTTTTTCCTGACCGGATCGGGCGGCAGTTGAACCGACGCGCTGAGCGTGCTCATATCGGGCGATGGTATTTCGGGCATCGCAACGGCTGTGACGGATGCCATGCCTAGGTGGCGTGCACCAGTATCGTGCAAGATGAGTAATTACCCTTATGACGACGGATGGACTACCCATCTCGAGAATGACTTATCCCAACGGTCGACGCGTGTCCCGGAATTACATGTTTTACCCCCGGTTGGGATCGCTATACATAGTGCAAAGCTTTTACCGTGTCGGGCTACTGCATTTTACTGTTCTACCTACCCGTATCGTGTGGTGATTTCCTTCGTTCGCTCCCGTGTCACGCATCCTTTTTCTGCTCTTGTATCGCACAGAAAACCTAAGAAAACAGCAAAGGTATAGCCCGACAGCCGTATCGTCCTGGGTAACCCGACACAACCTTCCTATCACAGATAACTTATCAGACATATGACTTTAGCTGAGCTCCCTTGTATCGCCCGACACGCATGTCGTGCGACATGCCTTTAGGACACGCTTGCCTTATACGCCATGTCAGGCGATAACCATGACGCCCTCCATGTGCCGTCTCGCTTGTTTTGTTGTCAGGCGACACATTATTTTTCTATGAAGAACGGTCTATCAGGCGCTTTCTTTCTCGCAGCCATATCACCCGACACACCCATGTCAGGCAGCGAACCTGACGCGCAGTTTTCTCCGTATCGTCTTGTTCTATATCGCCTATGATGTTTTTTGACAGACGATACCCTAATCGTATCGAGCACGAGCCTTCATCTTTGAAAACTTTGTATCGCCCGATACAGTGGTGTCGGGTGATTTTTGTATCAGACCGATTTTATAGAGTAGCTAGTTTTCCTTTTAAATGTCGGTATCAAATTTTAGCTCTACCTACCTTAATATTGGTACATTTAATTGATCAATGAATTTGTTTAATGCTCATAGAAATGGCCCGTACAAAGTAGACCGTCGTTCGAGTTGACGAACACGGAAGAAGAATCGACACCGAAGCCGCAGGTGAAGCGACAACGGTCGGGCAGAAATGCCCGAATCCCGAGGCGGCTGGACCTTCAACAATAGAAAAGAGAACAAGGACGAGAGAAGTGGAGGCTCCAACCACAGCTCCAACAGCAGTGGAAGAACCCATGGATCACACACCACGAAGGTTCGTGCTGAGAGATGACGAGCATGGATGCCGTTATGCAAAACTGGCGACTAAGCTCTACAGGCCAAGCAGATTTTGCCACCAGTCTTCTTTCATTCAGATGGGTATCTTTGAAAGACTGGAGAGCGTCCTTGCCGCGGTAGGACTGAGGAAGATCCGCCTCAGCCGTTCTGCCTCCTACACCGAACTCACGAGAGAGTTCATGTCGTCTCTCCGCCGAGTGAAGAATACCGCAGCGGAAAAAGAAGAATATGGCGGAGCAGACAGACTGCAATCGCGGTTGTACAACTCGGAGCACGTCATCTCTGAGAAGCTGCTCAACAAAATTTTCTCTTCCAGCGAGGAGGAGGAGAGGCTGCTAAATAATGATGAAAGGATCACCGAAGGAAACGGGTTCAACCCCATTGATCTCTAGAAAAGGCTGACCGGCGAAACATCGTTCAAGCCGGGAAGCAAGGTGGCGGCGGTGCACTCCTGTTTCTGGAGGATAGTGCACAAGCTGGTGGCGTGCCTGCTGTTCAGCAAGAACGAATCTAGCAACATTTACACTGAAGAACTCCACGTCATGTGGCACATGATGGAGGGAAGAGTTATCAACCTCGGGCAGTTTTTGCTGAACAGGATGCACCCAATAAAGGATGCCACCAAGGAATATTGCATGGGTGGCATCGTCAACCTGATCGCGGTTGGGCTTGGATACCCACGAGAATCGCGCAGTCTGTCGAGGATGAGGGGCGATGAGCTGATCGACCTCAAGTACCTCATGAGGGCCAACATTATAAAGGAGGAGGGGAGATGCTATTTCTACAAGTTTGCAAAGACAAATACACTCCTCCCACTCCCTCGCTGTGCCACCTATGACGCAGAAAGGCTGGTCTTCACCGCCGCAAAAATAGAAGTTGTGGCGGTAGATGCAGCCTACGTTGCCACCACCAGAATACAAGAAAGGGCAGCTGTAAGAGGAGAACGAATCCGTCTTGACACTCGGCAGGAGAAATCTTCTACAATCCCTACTATACCAGCCACAATAACGACAACACCTGTCGTGGCTGAAAAAGAACCAGCGATCGTTGAGGTCGCCGAGACAACGACATGCGCTGTCGTGGGCGAGACAGCCACAGCTCCTGAAGCTCCCATGGTGCCTTTAGAGGTAGAAGAAGAAGCACAGCCGGACGCCGATAATAGGGTGTTCTCTGAGATCCTTGAGATGGAGCTCAAAGCTGCACTTCTAATGCCGACACCGATGCCGGTATCTCCTATAGCAGTCGCTGATGAGATTGTCGATGATGAAGAGGTGGAGCAGCATCCGCCCACACCACGGCCTTCTCCGCTACAACAAGGAGGCGAGGCGAAAGCAGCCACAAAAATGCCGACGCCTCACCCACCAACATCTGCCTCGCGGACGATCGAGATAGGTTCTACCTTGTCAGGTAGACCCTCACGCGAGGGAGGCATCGAGCGGACGAGAGGGAAATCTACAGGAGCCCCTCTGTCACTCGGAAAGATGCTGGGGCATGAATTCGAGTACTTGCGGGAGGTAACAGAAAGCCACTCGGCTACATTTACTTCTCTAACCCGCAAGTTTTCCTTTTTCCAGCAGAGGTTGAATGACCAGGAGCAGGCACTGCTGACTCTAGTTGGACTTCCTGACCAACTAGAAGTCTTCAATGCAACACTCCAACAAGTCCTCCAATGCCTTGACGCGATCGAGGAGAGGCTAAATAGGGGGGACGAAGATCCGCGCCCAAGGCAGCCGAGAAGGTCTCTGTCACCTCCTGGATCAGGCTCTCCACCCCCCTCATCGGCAGCCTCATCAGGATCATCATCCTCTTCCTCCTCTGGCGGGCCTTCAGCAACGCTCGAAAAAGAAACGACGCATAAGTCTACCACAGGGTCTCCAGCATGAGACGAGAGCTCCTGAGGCATTGAAGACTTCGCTCCCTCCGCCTCCCTAGATGAAGTTGAACACAACGACGAATCTGTCAGCATCGGGGAGGATTCTTCTGATGAATCGAAAGGAGAATGGGGGGGACATCTGCGCTTCCAACCAAAGGCACCCCCCAGAGGAAGAAGCTCGACGGCGGATGCATTTTCTGCACCGTCGGAGATACCTTCCTTCGAGATGGTGGACTTCGATAGAAGAGCCATCAGATACCTGACGATCAGGGACCAGAAGCTACTGAATAAGGTCTTAAGGTCGCAGGCTAACGAAGAAGAAGTCATCTGTAGTGACAGCTATTTCTCAGTGCAACGGGGAGTGCTAAGAAGAATATTCCGCTCCCCAGCCATCATTGGAAAGAAGCTGTTCAGGGTCCTACAAGGCGCCGTGATAGAGAATGCAGGCGTTAGGATAGGCCGACAGACGATTTACAATGCCATCCCAACCTTGGCGAGAAAGCTGATGAGGAGTTTGTATGAATCTACACAGGTGGCCAGTATGATGAAGCACATTGAAGAGTACAACCCAAACCTGGTGATGGCCCCCTACAAACACCAAAAGAATTGGTTCCTGTGCGTTGCTGACCTTCGCAGTCACGATGTTCAACTACTCAGCTGCTGCAACAAAGAGGTCTCGCGCACGGGCAACACTTTCGTACACCCTGAAGACAAACTTCTGAGGCTACTCCCGCTGCGCTTCCACCGTGTTATCAAGAGTGGAACCCAACGTCATGGTGGTGTCTAGAATTTCTTCACACTGAGGGACTTCCCCGTCCAAGAGGAAGAGGGAAGTGGAAACAGAACCTTTATAGTCCTGCAAGCCATGGAGATGATACATGTCTTCGGATACTTAAGACAACTCCAGAGCCAAAACTTCTACCAGCTCAGAAGCATATATGCATTGTTGCTGATCAAGGACAAGCGCTATTTCCTAGATGCGGGCATACCAGAGAGGCTGCTGGATAGCGACTTAGAAGACACATCTTTGCAACCCAACATCACTCCTGAGAAGGAAGCTGAGATGGAGACTGACACCTATGGGGCAGGCAAGCAGTTGGAGATCCTGCGGAAAGTGCACGGATTTGAAGATCCTTCTTCGCCTAAAGCTGTAGAAGAACTGATCAGCAATTTTAACCGCTTCTCGTACGCTACACGCACACAGGAGCAGGTCAGCAAAATTCTTCTGAAATTAGCTGATTCTACCCCGGCGGATGTCATCTACGAGGCAGGCAATGTCATAGTCCCGGTCGATGACTTAAGGGACATGGTCAAAGATGGAGGATGCTTGGCGGTATCTGTGACGGCCGCCTACATCCAAACACTACAGCCAAAGTTCGAACATGCATACATAGACCATCCAATGCTGTTCAATGACATCTGCCTTGTAGACAAAACAGGAGCAAAGCAGTCATTTCTGGCAGAATTGGAGCACAGGGTACCACGCACCATCTTCCTGCCCATCCTGCATTACAATCACTGGACGCTCCTGACGATGTACACTCGCCAATGAGCAGGAATCTTCGAGAACAGCTCAGACAGCAACAAAGATCATCTAGTGCAGTGTACATCGGCAACGTTGACCTCCCTCGAGTGCTTAGTAAGAAAATGTTATGACGAGGTGGCAGCGCTGATACAACCATTCCTAGACACAACATCAAGCAAATGGCACGAGCTTCAGTTCTGCCACCGCAGTCCACAACAGATTCCCTTATCTAATGACTGCGGTATCTTCGTGCTGGAATGGATTTCGAATGAAGCGATGCCTGACTAGCTCCACCACATCGACTACCACAGCAAACGAGGAGAATACGTGTGGGAGCTTCTATCTGGCGCATGCGCGCTCACCGGATAACCCTCACTGGGGTAACATTACCCTACCTTATCTACTTCACAACTCTTGGACAGAGTGTGGAGTAAGTTTGGGGGGTACCATGTACCAGTGAGGGAGGTATAAAATTTTGAAAAAAACTTTTTAGGCCTCACCCTTCTGTTCTTCTTCTATAGCATATGTACATATATACAAAAATTTTGAAAAATTTTGCTTATTTTGTCTCCATACATATGTACAAAGACGCTATATAGTAAAAATCAGATTCGACTTCGTGCCAGTCTATTTTCTATGTACCTAAGGAGACGCAAGTTTTGTTATGTCTTTCTGATAATGCAGCCCCAAACGACAAAAGACTACAACTTTCCACGCTAAAAATTTCGAAAAATAATCTCGCAACAGCTAAAGAGACGTGTATGCAGAAGGAAAAAGCTGCCCAAACAGCAACAAAAATTTCTCTTGTTTTCCCTTACCCAATAAAATCCCAAAAAGAGATAATAGCCTTATGAGAGTGAATAAAAGTATGAGAGTTTTGCCAAATGAAAAGAAAGAAAAAAAAATACATACACACTTGTTTTCCAAAAGTACCCATCTTTAGGCATGGTAGATCTGGGGTAGTGGTACGTAGGATGTGAAATCACTGCTCTGAAGCCAACTGGCTTGGACTGCAGGGACCACTTGCCCGCTAACGGACCCTTACCTGGATGGACTGATGGGAAACAAGAAAAACTGAAAAAGCCTTAAGCCTACCCAAGCACACAACTTTCTGCCCCCAAAAAGCTGTTTGGTGTGAAAGCTAACTTCGAAATCATGCACCAAAGTCTCGCTGAAGCTACAGAGAGATTTTTTTTGTTTAAATAAGGCAGGAGAAATAAAGTATGTTGTTCGTTGTTGGGGCGCATTCTCTATGAGACATCTCAATGCTCGCTCAAACCCATGGACTGAAAATACCGGTCAAGAAGAAGCATCACAAAATAAAGTTTAGAGATTGATTGAGGACAATCAAAATGCTAAGTTTGGGGGAGTTGATAACACCAGATTTTGTGATGATTTTGGCCCTTATTTCGTTATCAAAACTGCCCTTTTAAACTATTTTCCTCTCTTTTTATATATGTTTTTGAATAAACAAGCCTCTCTATGCTATTAACTCAATTTTACCATCTTTCGCAGAGTTTTCCTCCATTTTTGACTCATTTATCATCGAAAAGGCCCGTCCCGGCCCATAAACATGTCCTACCTACATCAGCCTTTTTCCCAAGAAGTTGACCGATATGCTCACTGCCCGATAGGGGAGCGCGATACACAGACGCACGACACAAGGGTGCCGCACAAGAGGAAGCGGATGAGCGATACGCCGCTTACCCGACTGGGAGTCGAACCCGTCACAACTACCAAAGCGTGTCGCGCGATACAGGCCACCCATCGGTAGGCGCCACTCGTCATGATGACTGACAGCCGACATCCTTGTGCCGGGCGATACTGATATTGGCCATCCCCGACTCCACGATAATAAGAGCTGATGAAGGACACGTGGCGTCGTGAGCACCATAAATTCCCAACTGCTTCCTATAAATAGCAGCTACAGGACTCCGATGGGATGGGTCGGAGCCCTACGCAAGACAACTCAGGAAAGCTTCAAGAGCTAGCGTATCGTGCCTCAGAGGTTGTGCCAGGAGATTCTAGGTGAGCACTTCCCCATCCCAAGAGGGAGGGAATAGTTCACTTAGGGACGTGACGGGCACCACTGCAGGTCGATATGGGCCAACAAGGATACCTGATACAAATGACCGATACTTAAAGTGACACTCTAAGCCCGACGTGATACCGAACCCCGATATGTATCGCCTGTCACGGCGTGTCGCCCGAGAGGGTGCCGCTCGACATGACCGTATCGGGCAAGGGTGCCCCGCACGATACATCTACCCGTCATGAGAGTGTCTCCTGAGAGGGTGCCGCCCGACACGGGCATATCGGGTGAGGCTCCTACCCGATATCGGGCTGGAGAGTCTACTACTGTCTGTCATCCTTCTAGATCAAGGAGGCGACGTTTATCTTTCTTACTTCAGTCATTTACTTATTTTACTTATGCAATGTAATCCGACCATTATATGTTTATGGAAATAGAAGAGTTTAGCTATCTGCTACTGTATGTTTGGTACCTTTGTTGGATGATTGCTATGTTTAACATCTGAACTCTAGCTTGTATGCTTGGATCACGTTTCGATTAGCTACCGAATCGTGTTTTCCCGTTGCAACAGCCTCGAGAGAGGTGTTGTGGCTCTAGTGTTTGGTCTGATTCTGGAGTACGAGAGTGCTCGGAATCGGGGTTGCTTTAGTAATCTTTCCACTCTAACTTAAGTCCAGCAACCTTGAGAGGGGTGTTGATGCTTGGTTTGAGGTGCCCGCTTCGAGAGGAGGGGTACGGGATGTTTCTATTTCTGCCTGTTTTACCAAAGTTTTCTCCTTCGTACCTTACTATAACGTTAGTTTTATCTTTCTATTTTCCGTTGCACGAAAACCCCTAAAAATTGATAATTTCTTAAAACCCTATTCTTCCTCGTAGCTCCAGTTGGAGATAGGTTTCTTTTGTTTTATCGACCTTAACTAGTTGTTCCCTTGCGGGATTTTATCATCTCTTTTCCCTTATCGGAGTGTAACGTGTCGATTCAGTGTTCTCCACACTACCACCCTTGTTCCTGTGTTCGACCCCGTATATATACTTCGACCCCGTAAACAAAGTTGTGGGGGCCTAGAAGGTTTCAGGTTATAAATGTAAAAGTCTGACTACTTCAAATCCGCCTCCAATTTTAGGACGTGCGATTTAGGCCGGTCAATGTTGAAGAGGATGACTTCTCCATGCCTCGAGTTTAATCTGGATATCAATGACAAAGAAACTATACAAACACTAAACACAGATTGTAGGTTGAAGTCGTTCTCCAACTTTCCATTTACTTGGGTAGAAATGATGTGTGACTAGGCAATTCTCTTTACTTGTGAAGTCATAATTGGTTATGGACATTCACTGCCAACATAATATGTGACCTATTGGGTCACACACATAGGAACCATCCTACAAGAGGATTTTTAATCATGAATGATAATTGAATTGATTACTAAAGTGTTTAGGCATTTAATTCAAGTAAGAAATCAACTGACTGAACTCCCAACCGATCGGTGCATGTGATGAAATGACCGGTTGGAGTGTTAGTTTGATTGAATATTGCCTTGACTAAATTATGGATGAATCAAGGTAGAGACAACTGGTTCACTGAGTAAATTGACTGACTCATGTTTTTAGTGGACTGGTTCATGAGATGAACCTCTTGGTTCAGATGTGCAATTTGATTGCATCAAGGGTTACTGCTGATGTCAAGTCGTGCATTAATTGGATTAGAATTTCCAATACAATTGGAATTGGAAAACATGTTGAAACGACCAATTCAATGGGTTGACCAACCCACTGACATGCCAACCAATCGGTTCACTAGTGAACTGACTGTTTCTCTTGTCGCATATTGCAAAAATTTGTGTGATTCTGTTCGCTTCCACTCCCTCATAGACTTGGAACCTTGATCCTAGACCCTCCTATAAAAGAGGGGTATTGTGGGGTTACCAAAGACCAAACTCAATTGCCTCTGACAATTGTTGTCCTCTCTCATTGTGGTAACCAATCGAGGAAGGGGTAGAAAGGGAGAACAATTGTGGGAGAGAAAGTTGGTGACTAGTACATCAACGGGAGAGAGAACTCCTTCTTGTCAGTTCTACTAGAATGAAAGGATTTATAGGTGGTCCATGTGGACTTCCATAGAGTCATGGAGGTTGTTTCCTGTTGTTAGGAGGACAATTTCATCATGTTGTTTGTGGTAAAGACTATGATCTGGTGCAGAAGCGGTCCCAATGCAACTAGAAGCCAGCTAAATGACTACAACGACGAGGAGATTTTTGCTGGACTTGCTCCAGGACCAGGTTTATACTTAAAACCATCATTTTGATTATATAATTATTGATGCTATCCTCTAATTTGATAGGGAATATGGTAGTAAATATTTTGTTTTTACTACCTACTTGATGCCATGTTTCCCTACAGATAGGTTCATGCCAACATCATTGGTGGGACCTCCCTAATCTTTTCAGGTGAAGACAAAAAAGCTACAGGGAAAAACCCTTGAAAAGGATTTGCTATATCTTCTTTTTGTTGCAACTAGAATGTGGCCACGTAAGTGCATCTAGAATGGGTAAGTAGGTCATCAAGGAGTGAAGTTTATGAAATTTCTAGCTTGGGTATGACAATGCTAAGATGCAATTACATGTGTCGATAGTAGCTTTTTCATTGATTAGCTTGGCAAGTACATTCCATTGCTTCACCAAAATTATATGAAGTCTGAATTTCTTATCTAACCAACAAGTCCTATTAGTTGATACAATTTTTATATGTATGGTTTCATTTCAAATTTATACTATATAATTTCATTTCAAATTTATATTATGTTTGATGTTATGTTGCATTCATTCCTAAGTGGTTCTTTATATCTTGGATGTGTAGTCTAGAGCCTTTTTAGTTACATACTATACTTTCTAGATCATTTATTTTATAGACTATTGCAAATAATATTATCCTGCATTTTGTAATAAATTTTGTGACCTTTGTTATCTTCTTAATCCAATGTATTTGTGGATGTGAAGATGAGTAGGACCATGCTTTGATTCCTTTAGAGATCTCTCTAATGAAATGGTTCAATGTTCTTACTTAGTGAGTTCTTGTTGTTCTCTATGAAATATTAAGGACAAAAATAAATCTTATTGGAAACTTGAGAAAAAAAAGAAAAAATTTAGCAAAAACTAGCTAGAATTTCATAAATACAAAAAAATCATACTATATATGCAAATCAAACTAGGAGAAGATGTGTTACTAAGTAATATGTCATCATTGCAAGCTAGCATATACAACGATTTTTTTGTCAAAATAAAAGGAAATATGCAAATAGAAAATAAAAGTGAAGATAATGATAGAAACACAACAAAAATTGTTATATATGTTATACATGTTATCACATGTGGAGTTGCAGTATGACATGGTCTAAATGTCATTAATATAAATAAGTGGGTACCAAATTCATGTGATTCATACCACATCATTCCCAGTAGAAAAATTATGAAATCATATTAATTTAGTGTTTGGAATGGGAAAGATGGAAAGTGAAATCTATAGCATAATAAGTAAGATCAAATAAATCCATATGCAAATAGAGTTTGGCTACAATGAATTATTGAAGGATGACATATTCTTGTGATCTAAATCTTGCCTCTAGCTACACATTGGATAATTACTGCTATTACACTTACTTTGGGGATGTAAAGGTCAAGGTTACTAAAAAAAATAGTTGGTCGTGACTAAGAGTAAACTTTTTTGCACTTTATATATGAAGAATTCAAAGGTATGCATAGATGATATATTGATTGTGGATGAATCCAATTTTCTAGATTTAAGGAACAAATATCTTATTGTAATATAAGAAAAATGCTATTTTCATAGCAAAGAAATGCATGATATATTGTGTGAAATATGCAATTTCATATCGAAATGACTATTTTTTATTTGAAAAGAAATAGAACCTTCAATTTTTGTTAGTCTTCTTAAAATGTTAGTAATTATAACTTAGTTTAAGCTAATGTTTTTTGGTTATATAAAAGTGGACTCCTTTGAGAAAATACTTTCACTAAGTTTTTAATTTGTCTATCTTTTAATTGATAGCTAGAGTCATTTGTCTACATGATTATCTCTTATAACCAAAATAAGACTGTCAGAAATTTAATTTAAATGTTTCAAATTCTTGCAAGGATATGTCTCAACTTTGCATCTGCAAAATTCTTTTGGCTTGGATAATATATGCTTAAAACTTGTCAAAATTTCCTCAGATAAAAGTAAAAAAATATTGGTAGAAAAGAACAAATTATCTAGTATGCTTGATTCCTAAAAACTAAATTTGCTTAATGAACAAAATATTATATTGAAGAAGAGATTTGATGATCTTATAAGTTCTCCCTTATCAAATATTTGCATTTTAAATTTTTACCTTTCTTCGTACTCATGTCAATCATATTTGTTCAAGGAAATTTGGATGATAAAACCTTCTATGCTTAGAGAAGATCTTACTAGAAATTGCTTGATTTCTACTACAAAAAAATCTCTTGCCACAGTGAAAAATTTGAACTTATCTTTTCAAATTTTCATATAGTAGGAATAGATGAATAACATGTTACATTCTCATGTTGGCACTCATGAATTTGGCTATATTCCTTAAATGTGATCTTATCAAATGCATTAATCATGAAACATGTATACCTTATAAAAGATTCACATATTATTCATTCTCATGTCATAAAGAATGATTTGGGTACTATTATTTTTCTCTAGTTAAAAAGTAAAAGGATCATGAGCCTTATTTGCAAACCATTGTTGTGGTCTTAATCAGTGACATCACATTGTCTACTTTAATTACAAATCATATTCAGGGAGAGTATCCCACTAAGAATGAGTCATCTTCTATTTATACTTCCTTTCCTTTGAGATGACAAAGGGGGATAAATAATTCAAAGAAAAAAATTCATTGGTGTTTAACATAGTTTATTTGAATATTTTATAACTTGATTTTCAGATTCATATGTTTACTTGATTTCTTGTCTTCAACATCTGACATGAATGATTTATCATAAAGTTTGAGATATTAAATGACTACCATTTTTAGTGAAACTATTTTTCTAATATTTGAGATCTATTTACTTGGTATGAGATTTAGGGGGAGACAAAGTCCTTCAATATAACTTGCATATTTTTCTTTTCTAAATTGATTATCTATTTTGATGTAGGGTTAATATCCTTGAAATTTGGTTTAGAGATTATTTTAAGAGATGTTATTATGGTACTTGATGGCTTCTCGATATCAATATGGGCTTAAAATTCCTTATATTTGGTCTAGAGATACTTTTGTTGACCATATTTTGTGTCTAATGTATTCTTGAATCATTTATGGGCTTAAAAATTCTAGTTTTTGATTTCCATGGCATCTCTATATCATGGTGGACTTAACATTCCTTACTATTGGTCTAGAATTTCTTTTTTATATTTATCTTTATGGGATCTTTTTGTCATGAAGGACTTAACATTCTTTCATTGGCAATCAGACAACCTTTTTGTGTTCCTTTGTCACATGGCTCTTTGACTATGCCTTAATGTATATCTATCTAGATTTCCCATCTATTGGTATTTTTTAATTAATACATAGAGTATACACTCTTCCCTCTTATGGAAATAAGTATTGAGTATCTTGTTGAGGGGGAGTGTCTCCTTGTGGGGGAGGATTGGTAAGTATTCACCCTTTTGACTTTGACAAAAGGACAAGAATAACCCATGAGATAAATTGAATATCAACAAAGGTATTGATTTCTAAATTTTCTATTTTCAATTTATCTAATGGAAAATTTGTCATAATAAATAATGGGGATATTGTTGGCTTTTTGGATATGCCACTCTCATGTTTTGATGATGCAAATATTTCCCAAATTAAATTAGTAACATGTGTATGAAGTATTTTAGGTGATCAAGCAACATAATCAAGATCCAAATACAAAAACCTTGCAAATACATATGTTTGGATACATGCAAATCAAGTTGCACCATGTATATATTTGCACTCATGTTTTTTCATACAACTTGATAGACATGATGCAAGGACAAGTGATGATCATCCAAATCCTACCCAAACCCCTACCCCATACTCTTATGAAGCCTTTAGGGTTGTTAGGTTTCATTAGATAAGGTGTTCCTAATATTTTTGCATTAAATTGAGCCATGGGTCACTCTCAGTCGAAGATATTGTCGATCGAGATATAACCATTTTACATGTTTAACTGGAGAGTTGGACCAACATATAGACGTTCGAGAAAATTCCAAACAAAAGTAAATCTTGATCAACAATATTATGGACCGAGATGGTTTCCGATCGACAATATTGTATAGGGAATGTTCTGGAAACTTTTTTGCAAAAGATAAAAATAGTCGTTATAATTTGTTTGACTTAATACTAACTAATCGTTTTCATCCTAGAACACTCTAGACACTACCCAATGTTGTCAAAACCATTTGTAAACATTTCCTATATATACGAGAGGCCTTAGGGCACTTAAACAACAAGTTTTCATACACAAATTGTGATCATATACACAAACTTGAGCACACTACTTGCCATCATTCTCAAAGTTCTTAGGTTGTACAATTCAATTTTCTATCCATCTAGCCTAAGACTTAGATTTATACTAGAATCCTTCTCCACCAAATATAGCTTTTCCCAAGCCTTGTGGAGTAGATCATAATCACTTCGAAGAGATTGATTGTATATCTTGTGAATGAGTGTTGTAATCTCCTTCCTCCTTTCTTGTTCATGTGCTCTGGTTTACTATTGATTCTCACTACTTTGAGGTAGAAGGATATGGTGAAGTTCTATTGGTTCTACTTCTCATTTAAAGGTTGTGATTAAGGTGATGGAGGTGGATTGTGATCCTCTCAAAGTGGGTTACCTTGCTTGGCCCGTCAAAGAAGGTGAATTTCTCCTTGAGCTAAAAATTAGGGTTAGTCTTGTGCCACAAAAGACACCAGTATTTCTGTGTATTGTGCCACAAAAGAAAGCAATATATAAAAGGAATAAAATACATATTTTGCAAATCCTAGTTGGGAACAACTAGGTAGTTGACTGACATCATTTGATGGAACCACTCTATATCGTGTGTCCTTTTGTGGTTGTATCTTTTATTTCTACTACACTTTAATTTGAGTAACTTCATTTGATTGAAATGATCATAAATCTCTATTCAACCCCTCTAGATATTTCATTTGGTATTAGAGAAGGTCTTCAAGAATCCCTTACAGGTCCTAAAACAATGGGGGACAACTTTATTAGCAACCTAAGTGATGGAGAACTACTGACAATCCTTGATGGATCCAACTACAAGCAATGGAAGCAAGATATGTAGTTATATATTCAAGGTAGTGATGTAAATCTTTGGAATATGGTAATCCACCCTTATGAACCTCCTGCAACAAAATTTGAGGAATGTGAGGATCCAACAGTAAGAAAAGATACACTCAATGCCAAAGTTGTATATATCTTATACTAACATTTATCTCTTGAAGAATGTGAAAGAATATTCTCTTGTGAAACCACAAATGAAATATGGAGAATAGTGTTGGTTACACATGAAGATACTTTACTTGTCAAAAGTAATAATATATTTGAGAAAAAAGTTTAAATCATTTCATATGTAAGAAAATGAAACTATTTCTAAAATCGATGCTAGATTTCCTTCTATAATCGATAATTTGAGTACCAGTGAAGAAAACATGTTTCCAAGATGAATATGGAGCAACTTATTGGGAACTTGGAAATACCGAAAGTGCAACTTGAAAAAAAGGAAAGTCAAGAAAAAGAAAAAGGCATGCAAAGAAAATAGTTTCATTCAAAGAAAATTCTTCCTCTTTAAGTGACTCTTCTAGTAGCAAAGAAGAAATTTGTGCTAAAGGTAAGAAAAATGTATTATCTTCTTGTAACAAAAATATTAGATCTTTGTCTACTAGATGTCACCAATATGGAGATAAAGGTCTTTAACAATCCCAAAGCCCTAAACTTAAGAAGAAGAAGAAATAAGAAAATAATGAAGGAGAAGAAGGACATGCACATGATGAAGATGAAATCAAGGTAATGATGGTGATGTGAAGTATCTCTTTAAACTTTATTCAAATATGATCTTAAGGAATTTGTTCAGAATAAAGTTAAAAAATTGTTTACTATTGTTAATGAGATAAATCATGAATATCTTGTTTTATTCATATGCTTTAAGTTTATTGAAAATGGATAACTTTTTTGACAGACAACCTCTCAGTCAAAGAACAATTCGACCAAGGGGTAAATTGGTCAAAACACCACTCGACTGAATTACTGATAGTATGATTTTAATTTTGCTATCTTATAACTGTTAGTTAGAGTCATTTCTCTACATGATTATATCTTAAAATCAAAATGAGACTATTAGAAATTTAATTTAAATGTTTAAAATTATTGCAAGGAAATGTATCATTTCACATCTATACATTTCTTTTTGCTTGGATAATATGTTTCTAAGAACTTGTCAACATTTCTTCAGATAAAATGGAAAAGATATTAGTAGAAAAACAAAAAATTGTCTGGTATGCTTGATTCCTTAAAATTTAATTTGCTTAAGGAAAAAAATACTATTCACAAGAATAGATTGAATGATCTTATAAGTGTTGCCTTATCAAATCTTTGCATTTATATTTTTACCTTTCTTTGTACTCATGTCAATCATAACAGTTCAAGAATATTTTGATGATAAAACCTTCTATGGTTAAAGAAGATATTACTAGATCTTATCAAATGCATCACTCATGAAACATGTCTATCTTATAAAAGATTCATATATTATGCATTATTATGTCATAAAAAATGATTTATGTACCATTATTTTTCTCTAGATAAGAAGTAAAAAGCATGACCCTTATTTGCAAATCATTTTTGTGATTTTAATATGTGACATCACATCATCTACTTTAATTAGGCATCATATTTAGGGGGAGTATCCCACTAAGGATGACTCATCTTGTATTTATACTTTCTATACTTTGAGATGACAAAGGGGGACAAATAATTCAAAGAAGAAAAAAAAATTCATTTGTGTTTAACAGACTTTATTTGAATATTTTAGAACTTGGTTTTTAGATTCATATATTTACTTGATTTCTCATTTTATACATCTGACATGGATATCATTTTTAGTGAATCTCTTTTTCTAATATTTGAGCTCTATTTACTTGGTATGAGTCAAAGGGATAGCTCAATGTCCTTTAATATAATTTGCATATTTTTCTACTCTAAATTGATTCTCTATATTAATGTAGGCTTAACAGCCTTGACATTTGGTTTAGATATTCTTTTAAGTGATGTTATTATGGTACTTAATGGATTCTCTATATCAATATGGGCTTAACATCCATCATATTTGGTCTGGAGATACTTTTGTTGACCTCATTTGTGCTCAATGGATTTTGTAATTATTTTTGGGTTGAGCAATTTTGTTTTTTTATTTTCATGGCATACATATATCATGGTGGACTTAACTATTGAGAAATCGGGCGCAGATATAGGAAGTAGAAATAAAAATTTATTTGCTTGTTTCCTAGAAACTAGTAGAATCTCATCAACAACAATATATCTAGGAAGGAAGGGTTGTAAGGTTATACCTAGTCTAGGAGCAAGTCCAATGACATCACCCTACAATTTTTGTCTTGGATAAAGTTTGTGAAACTCCTAGTCTTCACCACAGATAGCAGACTCAAACATCTCCTACAACGGCTCCTGTGGACTCGCCACATATTACAGGCTGACGTCGTCCTCCTAGTAGTAGCCAAATGACTCCTACCTCTAGAGTAGTCCATGCAGACCACCAGGAACTCCACATTATTCTACTAGTGCCAACAGGAAGGAGTTGTCACCTTCTATCAGCGTACTAGTCACCAACCTGCTCTCCCACAACAACTTATCTCAATTGCTCCTCCCTTGTTATCCGTCCCTAGTCGGGTAGGACTTTGTTGGGATATCATGGTTACCACAACCAGAGAGGACAACAATTGTTAGGGCCATTGATCCCAATTGTGTGTGTTGGGAAGCCCCCAATACCCCTCTATTTATAGTAGAGGGCAGGGTCAGGGTTCTTAGTTGATGTGGGAGTAGAAGGGTCTGAAAACATGAATGTTCTAGAATATTTGGACAACAAAATGGTCGTCTCATAGTGCAAAATGGTCATATCACCGTGCAAAATGGTCGTCTCGTGCTTCTGTAGTTTCCTATTTCCACACAGAATTGGCAATTCGATTCAAACCAATGTTGAACATTGATTTTTCTTACACAATGAGTATTATGAAATCCAAATGAATTTGGGAAAGTATCTAGAACCTTCCCTGGTCTAACTAAGAGATCTTGCACATGCGATATGGTCATCTCGCTCACCCAGATGGTCGTCTGGTGAGCCAAGCCGTGTCGATCAGTTCATCAACTTGAACCAGTCAGTTCACCTCAGTTTGGGCAGCCAACTTTGTTCCGACCAGTCTGACAAACCAGATGCTTGTCCCAACACTTGAGATGGTTGTTTGGTACCCCAGACGACTTTCTTAACACTTGATATGGTTGTTTGGAAATGTCATTATATGTTGGTGCATGAATTGAATACCTAAACACTTCAGTAATCAATTCCCAATCAACTTAACACTCCAATCATTCAATCCAACACTTGAACTTGATGATTCTGAGTCCAGTCAGTTGATTTATTGTTTAATTGAATACCTAAAAATCTTTAGAATTCAATCTAAACATCATTCATGAATATACTCCTTTAATCCAAGTGTATCCTATGTGTGTGACCCTATAGGTCCAAAATTACATTGGCAATGAATGTTCATAATAACTTATGACATCACAAGCAAACAGTGGTGTCTAGTCACACATCATTATTACCCAAGTAATATGGGAAGTTGGAGAACAACCTCAACCTGTAATCCGTGAATAATGTTACCATGATTGTATAGTTCCTTTGTCTATGATATCTGGATTGAACTCGAGGCATGAAATTGTCATCCTCTCAACATTCAATCCATGTTCTTAGAACTAGAGAAGACTGCCTGAGCTGCATATGAGTTCACATATCATATATTGAATCACATGGGTACGTCCGTACACTCTCAGTCTCGCATATCAAGGGCCCCTAGATATCAATCTCTTATAGGAGGGACAAATCCCATCTCTATCTCTCATAGTCAATCCTCATGTGTCAAAGTCACCCAATCATCATCGTTAGAACAAACAATGTCTCGGTACTACGTTTGATGAAGTCAAAGTGTTCTCAATGACATGTGATGAGTGTAGTTATTTGAGGTCTAAGAATCACAATCACCATCATCACTATGAGGGATGATTTTGACTACCATTCCATGGTTTTCATGTATCACTCTCATTGTGGGTCTATCCCATACACTGTTCACTATTATATATCTGTGTGCTTGACTTGATATCACACATCATGACTAATGAGACTCTGTCATCAGTCAACACACAATGTAGTCTTATGTATTACAGTTGTCTATTTTGAGTCCACAGTAATATCCAACTAGGGACATAACAAGAATGTATGTACTCTTATCATAGATATTAATCATTCAGGTCCTCAATCTGAAGGCATATGTCATCAATTAACATCATTCTTTAGACATCTACTTATGTCTGTGTCATCATCTGATGACTAAGACAAACATAATAGATAGAATTACCTTTATAACTATCAATTCAAGTATCTAGTGCCTCACTCCAATCGTCATATGATTGGCTCTCTGGGAATACATACCAACAGAATCCCACTTGCACTAAGAGACAATCACCCACGAATCATATTTTGAGTGATCTTAACATGTCCATCATGTTTCTACTACACAAGCACTCTAACAGGTTTAACAACATTTGCTTTTAGTAAGTATTTTACAATTTTCACATCTCTTTGTTGTACGACATCTCGTATGGGATGGAAGTGTCGTAGTATGCTATTTGATATTCCTTGCCTATCATATAGATCCATTTCTATCATAGTATTTCTACTGAGTCATCTATGGTTGGAATCTCCCATAAGTTCACCCATATAAACTTCATACAATATCTTCTACTATTCTCATAACACAGAGATACTTGATTCTACTGTAGATTTAAACAATTATCATTAGCTCGGAACCCTTCTTGTCTACAGTTCTAGTTTTAAGGTCAAACACAAAGATAGATTGTGATTTATTTATTTGTCAGTTAGGAAGCTTGCATCGGTGTAACACTTTACATCCAACTCTTCCTTATTACCATGACCAAGTAACTAACCCTTTTAGTACTCCACAAGAATTTCAAGATGTTCTTTTATGGTAGTCCTACTAGTGAATCTCACTAGTATCTGACATATACCTTCTCATCATTTCCAATACATATGAGATTACTAGACATGTATATATATATCCTCTCATAATGTCTAATGCATATGAGATGACTGAATATCCTTTCGTCATGTCCAATACATACGAGATTATGGGATATCTTCTCATCATGTCTAATACATACAAGATAATGGGATGAGTACACACGGGATAGATCCAATTGTGAATGGATATGACATATTCATGTGTTCATGTTCTTCATAACATCTGGGACACTAAGCTCTTTAGAGACTAACTCCATAGAACATGGACAAGCTTTCACTCCATGAATCATGCATGTTGAACCCTTAAGCATCTTGCCAATGTATTTTCTCTTTCTTAGGTCAAGAAGCTTTCAAGATCTATCAGTATACATCTCAATTCCTGTCACATAGGATGCTTCTCCTAAGTCCTTCACAAAGTATGCACTTTCCTTGCCAAGTGTCAACATTTATAGGATAAGGATGTTATTATGCATCACTATTTAGAATAAAATTATGCTTCCACTAAATCTTTTGTAATCATATATTTTATTTTGACTCAAGTCAAACACTTTGACTTTCTTGTCAAAATAGAATATTCTAGCTTTGAGATGTTTGCTTTAGTCAACAGATTGACTTTTGTATCTTGCATACTTTATTAGCATTAATAGATTTATAAAACCTTTAGGTTGTGTCACGTACACATCGTATACAATTATTCCAATTATGGAATGCATTTTTAAAATCAATATGCCAAATCTCACAGTCTTACTAAGCTGTAATTACAAGCATGATCCTAATGGATTTAACCATGGTAAACGGTGAAAGACTTCAACATGTTCAACATCTTGAACTTGTTTGAAAATCATCGCAACCAATCTACCCTTCCATGTTTGTCTTCTCTCAAATACCCAAATGCACCCTATGGATTTTATCCCTTTAGGTGAATCCATCAAGGTCATCATACCTTGTTGGTGTACATAGGGTCCATCTTTGATCTTTATGGTATAAGGCCACATCTCAGACTCTGGTCCCTCAATAGCTTGTAGTGGGTTTGTTTGACTCATCATTATGATCAATTCATCGCCTTTTTGAGTTATAAGATATCATATATCCTTCCAACTCAAGGCATGATCTACTAGAACTATAATATTTTGTGTTACATAAGGAACTTGAGATTCCACAACACTTTGTGATTCTCATTGTTCCCACTGTACCTTTTTTAGGTTCAATGTTTTCTTGTTTGTCTAGAACATTTTGAGTTCTTCTTTTACTCCCATTGATTCCTTTGGAACTATTCCTCATAAGGAATCTATCCATCCAGATCAACAAACAACTTTGTTTTAGGATTAGGGTAAGAGTAGTATTTAAAAAAAATTATGTGATTTATGGACAAAGCCCCTTTTAAGAAACAACTTTCTTATATATGCATTCATCTTTAATCACTATCAAAGACATATAGGAACACATTCTTGTATGTGCATTCATCTTTCTTGTATATGGTGTCTTTTGAACCATTTTAGACGGTACATTCATTTAGTGTTTAGCAGGTGCCCAAAGGGAATTGGAATTTTAGCTAGTTTTATTGATAATCATACCTTAACAAGTTGTGATTCCTTCCTTCTGACACATCATCATGTTCAAGTGGAGTTCATTGTGATACACTATCACATATCTCTAGAAGGTCCTCAAACTCTTGGTGTAAAATATTTCAACATCGATCACATCAAAGTATCTTAACACTTTTACCAAGATAGTTACACACTTCATTTATGATCTCCTTGAACACTCCAAAAGATGCATACTTGTATTTCATTAAATACAATTTTCCATATTTTCTTATCACATTAGTAAATATAGTGAGGTACTAGTAATCAACTTTAGCATTTATTCTAAAATATCTATTATACATCAACATGTACTAGGCCTAATAGAACACTTGTTCTACCACTACATCTAGTGGAGATGATTTTGTCACATTTCTCAATAAATAAGACTTGCATGACTCGATTGGTTTAATAACAAAAAGAGTCTAGACCAACACCATTTTGGTATCCATAAGTGCATTTCTCATTTATGTGTATTAGATGACAAGGCTATAGGTATACATTGTTTGAGTCATCAAGTCATTCATTATATGTGTCATAGACATTTGTCTCTATAACTATCAAGTATAGTTTGTGAGACACAAGGCATTTCCATAAAAGATCATATCTTTTAAAATGAAACATAATGTCCTTGTCATACAAGACATATGATAATTTTCATTAATGGCAAGTACATAATAAAAATTCACTAATTCTATCATGTTTCCTTGAATGACAACTCTCAACTGTAGTGGCAGCAACCCTTACTCTCCACAGTTCTAGCTTATTTCTTCTCAGGTCCTAAAGTAGAGATCTCTATCTATTTTTTCTTCATGAGATCCTCTTACACAAAGGGGATAATTCATTTACTAATGTCCACCTGGTGACAATGGTGGAATTTTATCCTTTAAGTGAAAGGATAGATTCCTTTTACACATACCCTTCTCCATATATTGAGTGAAGAAGAATTGGAATTTAGCTTAGCCTCAGAGCACTTCTTGGCCTTGCCTTTGCCCTCTGACTCACTTCCTCAGATTATCATCGCAGATTTGTCTATTTTATTTCTTGCTTTGGCATCAACATGCCAAGCATTAGATAAACTGACTATATGATTCATGCAAAACTTACATAATTATATTCATGGTCAACTCTTGACCTAAGAGAATTCCCAGTCATTCCATATGTCCAATCATATTGAGCATATGGGGTTCTATCAGAACTCCCTTTGTCAGTTTGCACTCAAATTATACCTTGTTTGATTTACATGATTCTTAAGATGTGTTACCATCTCAAGAATGTCCATGCATTCATGTTGTTCATACAACTCAAAGTTCATACAACATAGAATTAGGTATTCAAATGTATATGGAATAATTGGCATGCTTCCATTAAGAATCCATTTAGCCTTAGGCGCATTTGCAGTGGGTTCCTATGGCATTGGTCCATAACTGACATAGAACTTTCTCTCATAGATGAGAACATTTCTCAAAGTCCTTAACCAATTGTGGAACTTTAATCTCATTTGGTTTGTGTACAAAAGAATGTTGCACCTTTTCAAAACATTTTTTATTTGTTTTATATGATAATTTTGATGATATTAATTAGGATTTTAATTAATTATCGCTCTCACTATTTTTTTTAATTGATAACCCTCATGTATCAATTTAGAATATTACAACATACAATATTCTGGTGGGCCAACATCCTAATTTCACCAAAATCATGAGCCAGCTAGGGTTGTCACCCACAACTTGATTCTATAAGTTAGGCAACTTTTGCCAATTGCATTACATGGAACTCTTGATAGATGATATGTACAACTCTTTTTCATTGATCATCTGTATGTCCCTAGGTGTTGAATCTAATTAATATCACCTAGTTAAGCCTGACCCATAAGCCAACATGATAAATATGCACCCTTCTAGGGTATACCCACATATCTACCATCACACTCCCACGAGATATACGGTGCACCAAGCTTGGGCGTGCCCACACTTGGTCGATCAAGCTTTTCATGTGTGCTTATTATGGAAACCATCTAAGAATTAATATTTAATTAAGGGATTTGATATAAACACATATACATATACATATCTAATCACCACATACTATAGTATGTATCCTATACATTCTATAACCACAATGTGAACATGCAATTAGAAATATCTGAGCGATGGTTATGGCCAATCTAATGCAATTCATTGGAGCTACAAGGAGTTGCCACCAACTATGGTCCGCATCACATGCAACCTGTTGTTCATGAAGATCTATGCTTTATCCAATCTGGGTTGATCAGTTCAATGCTTGAACTGGTCGACTCACCTCTTGGTTGCTTGGTTGGGTTCCTAAAATGGCCGTTTGGTCTCCTCCAACTGGCCGGTTGGACCACCAGTTTATCGGTTCGACCCCTATCTTTTAGCCTCCTTGGTCTTCCAATGGTTGGCTCATCCACTGCAAAATAACTTCTCACGTCGATGCATAAATTAAAACCGTCCTATTTTTTTACATTGTAAAAGGAAAACCTTGAGTTACATTCGAGGGAAAATAGGAAGAAGAGCATTAATTTACATTTGTAAAGGAAAGAGGAGATCAGTACGTAGACTAATTAACAATAGGAATAAACCAAAACCATGTACATACAAATCTAGGGTTTTTTCCATAACCACGCTAACATCCACCATCAAAACATTTTTATGGTGATGCATATGGATTGCATATTATATATATATATATATATATATATATTAGTTGTGATTGTATGTGGTATTTAATCTGATATGTACATTACTTATTTTAATATTTTCATTGTATGAAATAAAAAATGAAAAAATTAATCTAATCACACCAATTTAGATCTCATATACAACATATATTTATGGGGCACTGATACCACTGTTGAGAAAGTGGGCGTAGATATAGGCAGTGGAAACAAAAATTTATTTGCCCATTTCTCAAAAACTAGTAGAATTTCATCAACAACAACGTATCTAGGAAGGAAGGGTTGTAAGGTTATACCTGGTCCTGGAGCAATTCCAACAACATCACCCTCCAATTATTATCTTAGATGGAGTCTGTGCAGCTCCTGGTCTTCACTACGGATAGCAGACTCAAACATCTCCTGCAACGGATCATCTGGACTCGCCATGGATTGTAGGCTAGAGTCATCCTCCTAGAAGCAGCAAAGAACTCCTGCCTCTAGAGTAGTCCAGGCGGACCACCGGGAACTGCATGTTCCAATATCAAAGCCAACGAGAAGGAGTTGTCCCCTCCTATCAATGTACTAGTCACTGACATGCCCTGCCACAACAACTGATCTCAGCTGCTCCTCCCTTTCTATCCCTCCCTAGTCGGGTAGGACTTGTTTGGGCTCTCGTAGTTACCACAACTAGAGTAGACAATAATTGTTAGGGCCACTGATCACAATTGTGTGTGTTAGCAAGCCCCTCATACCCCTCTATTTATAGTAGAGGGCAGGGTCAGAGTTTCCAGTTGATGTGGGAGTTGAAGGGTCCCAAAACATGAATGTTTCAGAATCTACAGATAGTGAAATGATCATCTCGCACTGTGAAATGGTTTTCTCATGCGCGATACGATCATTTCATAGAGAGAAATGGTCATCTCGTTCGTCTGCATTTTCCTATTTGCACACAGAATTGACAATTCTCTCCTAACCAATGTTGAATGTCGATTTTTGCTGCACAATAAGTATTATGCAATCCAAACAAATTTGGAAAAGTATCTAGAACCTTCCCAGACTAAATGAGAAATCTCACAAATGTGATAAAGATTTCTCTCTCACCCAAATAGTCATCTGGTGAGCTGAGCCGAGTCGAGTCGAGCCAAGCCAAGTGAGCCAGTTCATTACCATGAACCGGTCGGTTCACCTTAGTTTGGGTAGCCAACTTCGTTCCAACCAGCCTGAAAAACTAGATGCCCATCTCAACATTTAAGATGACCATTTGGCACCCTAGAAACCCATCTCAACACTTGAGATGGCTATATGCTATTACAGTCAGGTGTTGGTGCATGAATTGAATACCTAAACACTTTAGTAATAAATTCCAATCAACCTGACACTCCAATCATTCAATCCAACAATTGAACTTGTTAATTCTGAGTCCAGTCAGTTGATCTATTGTTTAATTGAATACATAAACACCTTTAGCATTCAATCCAAACATCATTCCTGAATATATTCCTTTAAACCAAGTGTATCCTATGTGTGTGACCCTATAGGTCTAGAATTACATTGGTAGGGAATGTCCATAACAACTTATGACATCACAAGCATAGAGTGGTGCCTAGTCACACATCATTGCGATCCAAGTAATTTGAATAGTTGGAGAACAACTTCAACCTATAATTCATGAATAGTGTTACCATGATCGTATTGTTCCTTTATCTCTGATATCTGGATTGAACTCGACGCATATAATCGTTATCCTCTCAATGTTGAATCCATGTTCCTTGAACTAGAGCAGACTGTATGAGATGCATGTCAGTTCACATATCATATATTATATCACATGGGTACGGTCGTACACTCTCAGTCTCGCTTATTAAGGGGCCTTGGATATCAATCCCTAGTAGGAGGGACAAATGCCATCTCTATCATCACAATCAATCTCCATGTGTCAAAGTCACCCAATCATCACCATTATAACAACCCATGTTTCAAGACTACATTTGATGATGTCAAAGTGTACCCAACAACATGTGATGAGTGCAGCGATTTGAGGTCTACGAACCACAATCACCACCATCACTATGAGAGACGATTCTGACTACCATTCCATGGTTTTCATGTATCACTCTAATGGTGACTCTGCCTGATACATTGTTCATTAACTTGTATTTGTGTGCTTGACTTGATATCACATATCACAAGTAATGAGACTTTATCATCAGTCAACACACACTCTAGTCTTATGTATTATTGTGGTCTACTTTGCTTCCACGACAATATCTGACTAGGGACATAACAAGAATGTATGTACTCTTATCATACATATGATCTCGTCATTTCGATTCTCAACCTGAAGGCATATGTCATCGAGTAACATCATTCTTTAGACATCTACTTACGTTTATATCATCATCTCATGATGGAAACAAACATAATAGAAAAAATTACCTTTATAATTATCGAATCAAGTATCTCATACCTCACTCCAATCATCATATGATTGGCTCTTAGGGCATACATACCAACATTAACATCCCTTTCCATAAGTTTGGAGTATCTTTTTGATATTTGTGCTTTATGGGATCTTTTTGTCATGAAAGATTTAACATTTTCATTTTCAATTAGACAACCTTTATGGTTCCTTGATCACATGTCTATTTGACTATGTCTTAATGTCTATCTTTTTGCATTTTCTATTTATTGGTATTCTTTTTCAATTAATACATTGAGTATAAGATCTTCCCTCTTATGGAAATAAGTATTGATTATCTTGTTGGGGGGAGTTCTCCTTGAGGGGGTGCACTGCTACGTATTGACCCTTTTTGACTTTGACTAAAGGGGGAGAATAACCCATGAGATAGATTGACTATGAACAAAAGTATGAAGTTCTAAATTTTCTATTTTCAGTTTATCTTATGGAAATATTTGTCATCATCAAAAGGGGGATATTGTTGGATTTTGGGATATGCCACACTCATACTTTTTATGATACAAATATTTCCCAAATTATGTTACTAACATGTGTGTTTTTTCAGGTGTTCAAGGAACATAATCAAGATTCAACTACAAAGACCTTGCAAATACATATGTTTGTATACCTACAAATAAAGTTGTACGATGTACATATTTGTATTCATATGTTTTCGTACAACTTGATAGACATGATGTAAGTATAAGGAATGATATTCCTAAACCTTCCTAAAATGCTATCCCGTAATCATATCAAGCCTTTAGGGATGTTAGGTTTCATTATATATATCATTAGATAAGGTGTTCCTATTTTCTTTGCATTAATTTGATCCCTAGGTCAGTCTCGGTCAAAGATATTCTCGACTAAGATATAGCCTTTGTGCATGTTTGATTGGAGAGCTGGAATGACATATATCTATTTGTAAATATGGTACAAAGCAGGTAGAGGAATCGAAAATTTTATTAGCATATTCCCATAAATAGTATATCGCGCCAATAACTATAATGCAGGAAGCATGGTTTATGGGATATACCTGGTCCTCAAACAAGTCCAGTGACAATCCTCATCATTGTAGATGTGCAATTTTGAATCCTAGTTGCACTGGGACTCGTCTGACTGCAGCACCTCCTACGCTGCACCACAGACTGCAACCACAAACATTGTCTTCTTCAGCAGCTCCTCTTGTCATGGACCGTTGGTTGACATTTTCACCCTAGCAGTGAACAACAGATTCCCACCTCTATGGTAGTCGACACAGACCACCTACAACTCCTATCATCCTACCAGATAGGATAGGAAGGAGTTGTCCCTTCTGTCACTGTACTAGCTACAAACTTTCTCTCCTACAATGACAACTCTCAGTTGTTCTCTCCCGTGGCTATCCCCCCCAGTTGAGTAGGACTTGCACGGGCTGTCGTGGTTACCAAAACCAGAGAGGACAACATTTTTCAGAGGAACTAATTCTCAGTTGTCTGTGTTGTAGTTGTGCTTTGGGAATCCCCCAGTACCCCTCTATATATAAGGGGGGTTAGGGTCTGGGTTCCCAGTCCCCAACCAATGCGGGACTAAAGCATGAGTGGAAAGGACAAGTAGACCTTGAATTTTTACAACTTTTTTGGAAGTTTCATAACCTGTGTGCGATGAAACAATTGTCTCGCCAAGTGAGACAGTTGTCTCGCATGTGATATAGTCATTTTTCTAAGAGAAATGGTCATCTAGGATGTGAGATGGTCGTCTTTCTAAGTGAGATGGTCATTTCGCACTTTCCCAGTCAGATATGAATTGGCAAATCATTTCCTAATTAATGTCATATATTAATTTACTTGTACCCCAAATATGTGCGATTGAAACAAGTTCGTAAAACTCTAGAAATTTTGTTCATCCCAATCGGCCTGTCTCACACAAGCAAGACACCCGTCTCACTCAACCAGACAGCCGTCTTGTGAGTTTGAGTCAAGGTGATCGGTTCAACAGCTTGAACCGGTCGATTGATTGGGAAGAACTAAGCCAATTCAAATTTTGATATGCCTGACAACCCAACGACCCTCTCTATACTTGAGATGCCCGTCTGGCTTCCCAAACGGCTGTCTCACGGAATGAGATGGTCGTTTGGTAGTTCAGTCAGCCAATCAGTCGATCTGTTGTGTGAATTGAGTATCTAAATATTTTAGGACTTAATTCAATTATCATTCAAGATCAAATTCCTCTTCTAGATGAGTTCTATGTGTGTGACCCTATAGGTCCCACATCACGTTAATAGTGAATGTCCATAACAACTTATTGATGAATGCATATTCATCATGGAATTCAATTATCACTTTGGAACAAATTCAACTCTATATATACTATTTCACTCATTAAATATCAATGTGAGTCATAATGTGCAAAATTACTTAATTAATCCAATTATCTTGATCTTAACTAAAATTATGGTTGATTTGATGCAAGTCTTGATAAAGTTGAACAATCAGCTGGATTCCATGTCATCACCCTTGGCTCTGATCAAGCGATCTAACAAGACCGTTTGAGCCCATGTGGTCTCAAGACCGTTTGAGCCCATGCAGTCTCAAGACCGTTTGAGCCCAAGCGGTCTCAAGACCGTTTGAGCCCATTCGGTCTCAAGACTGTTTGATAAGAAGAGACTAATTGGAGGCACCACTTAGCCACAAGGGATTGAGTAGTGCATGAACTCAAGGTGTCAAAGCAGAGCCTAGACCACGACCGTAGTGGTTCAAAACGACTGTGGTCTACTATCATCACCATGACCGTGTGGTGAGGCCACGGCCGTGGTAGACCATCCCCAATGCCTGAGCTCTCACTCGCCATGAACGTAGTCGACAAGCCATAACCGTGGCATCCTACCTGCATCGACTGTCTCTCACCTGCCACGCCCATGCGAGGCAGCACAGCCGTGTGACATCTACCTCACCACGACCGTGGTGTCACGCCACGGTCGTGGCACAAAGCCATCAGAGCCCAATTACTCACCCACCACGCCCGTACAAGGTGGCACGACCATGGGACTGCAGCTTTACCATGACCTTGGTGCCTAACCATGGTCGTGGTGCGTCATCTTCAACCTCCGACCAACACCCATGTGCATCCCCAACTCAAGACCAGATGAAGGCAGTTTGCATGCCAAATGAGATCGCCCCGAGGCCGTTGCACCTGCAGATGAAGGCCGAAGACCGTTTTTAGACTGGAGGGCTAACAGATCATTTGACCTAGCTGTTGACGAACTCGCTTACTGTTCAAATCCATTACGGAAAAGCTAACAGTCTGTCCAAGACCGTTTGCCCTTTGCGATACAAGACCGTTTGGCCCCTTTGCGGGTTTCAGATCGTTTGATCAGCCATTTCCAAGACCGCTTGAGTTTGTCTGGAGTGTTGACCGAAGCAACAGTCGTTTTCTTATCAATAGTTTCCAGACCGTTTGATATCAAATGGTTTAGAGACCATTTGCCCAACTCTGTGAGACCATTTAGTCTCATGTAGTTTCCAAACCGTTTGATAGAAAACGGTTTCCAAGACCGTATGCCCAACTCTACTCAAAACCGTCTGATAGCAAATGGTCTACAGACCGTTTGGGCAAAATAAAGAAAACCGCATGGAAAAGTCAAGGCAGCGAAGTCCGTTTGGAAAAGATTTTTTGGCCAGACCATTTGGCCATAACTATAGTAAACCATTTGAGAAAGAAAATATCTCCAGATCCAAGACCGTTTGGGGACAAGTCATGTTCCTATAATAGGACCCCAAGGGTCCTCACTTGGACATCGATTCTGGGACACCGACAGGCTGCCTGTACATAGGTCTGATCCAAATCCAGTCCAGTCAGCGACAGTTTCTTTCCACCTACTACCCATGCTGCAACCAAGGAGATAGAGGAGAGAAGGAAGACGGAGCTAGGGAGACTGTCTGGTCTGTCTTGGCATCTCCCGTTCGCATCCAGATCTGCTCTGACACGATGTAGAAGGTTGTATCTTCTTCACCGAGCTGCAACCACCTTCTGCACTGAGTTCATGGCGGATTATTCTCTCTTTCTCATTCTTCTTGTTTCTCGCATCATGAGCGAGTAGTACCTTTTTGCTGGGGTGCGGGGACTAGCCCCGCTGCCCACGCAAACATGTTATATTGTTAAACTTTCCATGTCAATGTATATAACTCTTCATTTCGTCGTTAACCGTTATGTTCGTAGTTTGATTAATTGCTTGCTTTCATCTTTGTTCTTCCTATGTTGTGAGAACTTCTATATGTAGGATTGAATGTCGTTTAACAAGTTGACTCCCAAACTAGAAATAGAATGGGATTACTTGAGGTCGTAAGTGTATGATCCGCGAGGGGACGAACCATCTAGCCTTCGGTGACACTTCTGTGTACCTAGTGCCTGTATAGGGGGTTCACAACCTTAGTTGGATTTTGTATCTTCTTATTAACCGCCTACTTGCTTATCGGTAAATGAGGTTGACTCCCAAACTAGAAATAGAATGGGATTTCTTCGAGGTCATAAGTATATGATCCGTGAGGGGACGAGCCATCTAGCCTTCAGTGACGCTTCTGTGGGCCTAACGCCGGTATAGGGGGACCACAACCTTCATTGAATTTATGTATCTTCGGAGCCTTAAGTAAGTGATCCAGTTGGTGATGAGACATCTGATGCCTAAGGTGATGCTTACGCAAACCTAACGCCCGTATGGGGGATTCTGCAGCAACTCTATTTGAATTGTTATATCTTGCCTAGATTGTTTGTGATTGGATGTGTTTGCATGAGTAGCGGTGGTGAAAACCAATACCATCCCAGCGATTCCATATCACTGATCTAAATCCAACTTTAATTCAACTTTTACTTTCTTGCAATTAGTTTAGTTAACCTCAAATCAGCCAACTGTTTTAAATATTAGTTTGACTCGAGCTAGATTCGACTGACAAAGATTCTTAAAAATGTTGTCCTTTGGGTTCGATCCTTAACTATACTGCAATAAGACTCGTCCGCTTGTAGATGGTATTATTGCACTTTGGTTTTGGTAAAAGCTCGAGGATTTCAACCTCGAGTGAATTTGTTAGTGCGTTCCAAAATACCACGTCAAATTCTGGCGCCGTTGTCGGGGACAACGAAATCAGTTAGTCAAATCTAGTTCTTTTAAGACTAATTTGCTGTTCTTTCTTTTGACACAATCGATCATCCACTTGAAATTTGACTCTACTCCATGGTTCTCACTTTTGAAACCTTTCTAATTTTCAGGTACCATCCAAGGCATAGTGTATGCACCGTTCGAACAACCCCGGATTAACAGCGAGCTTTGATCCTGAGAGAGACAGAACTTTTCATCATCATATCAGAGAAAATCAAGCAAGGATGGCTCAAGAAGAAGAAGTAGCCTGAAGGGTGGCTTAAGCCATCAATGCGTAGAGAGAGAGGCTCATGCAAGAAGGCAGAGTTGCAGTTCAAGAGGAAATCCTAGAAACACAAGCAGCAACACAAGTAGTTGAACTACAAAAGGATCTTAGAGAGTTCTCAATCTCAAAAGCTGTGAATGTTCATTATCCAGTACAACCTCCTCCCATCCACGCTCCTAATTTTGAGATAAGAGTGCATTGGATCACCCTACTTCAGAACAGACCATTCTACGGAAAACAAGGTGAAGATAGCCAAGAACATCTTCTGAGATTTATTGATCTATGTGCCATGACGAAACAAAATGGAGTCATAGATGATGCCATTCGAATCTGTCTCTTCAAGTACTCCCTTGCTGATAGAGCTATAAGTTGGTACAATTCACTGCAAACTGAAATACCCATCACCACCTGGGAACAACTACAAAATGTGTTTCTAGAAAAGTTCTACCCTCCATCGCTTACTTATGAAATTAGAGGGCGGATAACAAATTTCACTCAAGTTCCTAGAGAAACCCTTGTTGAAGCTTGGGATAGATACAAAGAGCTTCTACGCAAGTGTCCACACCACAGGATTCCCAAGAATCAACTCATTGAGATATTCTATAGGGGTGTGGATGATGATATTAAGAGATTCCTAGATTCCTCATCTGGAAGAAACTTCATGCGTCAAAGTTATGACAGCGCATGGAGAGTCGTCACCCTGGGAGCATAAAATCAAGCCAATTGGGGTAGATTTGTAGGTAAAGGAGTTTTGAAAGTAGCTATGGCCGAAGCTACTCCTAAATACAAATCTATCGTTGAAACATTGAAACTCTTGGTTGCCAAGCAAGACCATATTGAATCATCCCTTGCTTCTATTGGAAGAGGACGTTCGCCCACTCGTCAATAGGAACAGGTCAAGTCCGCTTCCCTATTATGTGAAGCATGTAAGAGCATCGATCATTCCACTTTATCATGCAATGTTCTCTATGATGTTGTTCTGAGCAATGTATGTGGACAAGGAGATAGTGGTTAGATGGAAAATCTTAACACTATCAACACCATTCCTGGTCAAAGTTATTACAATCCAAATTAGAATAGGAATCATCCCGGTTTTCAATACGGAAACCCCTCTGGAGCAGTAAATTCGCACCAATTTGGTTCAAACAATCAACCAAGAGGCCCACCAGGATTCCAGTATAATCAACAACAAAATTTTGGAAATCAAGGAAATTTCAAGGGGAACTTTCAGAATAGGAACTACAATAATTATCAAAATAACTCTCAATATCAGAATCTTAATCAACAGCAAGGACAGCAAATAGGACCCGTATCCTTTGATGACAAGCTATCATCCATTAAAATGATGTTACAAACTCAGCAAACTATGATAACCAACCAACAAGCTCAACAAAAGGCTATTGAATCTCAACGAGCTCAACTCACAGCTAGCATAAAGCCACCTGCTAGAGTCTTTGCTGGCCAACCCGAGAACAATCCTAAGCATCCTGAACAGTTGAAGGTAGTCACCACCAGGTCAGGAAAAGACTATTCGGATCCCCCTATAAAGACACATGTGGATATTACAGACGAAGATGAACCTGTGATTGTCCAAGACTCGACAACACTAGAGTCTCAATTAAAAGATGATAAGATAGATAAGGGAATTCTTGAGAAACCTACTTATGAAGAAACTGAAACACCAGAACCTGATATTCCTGTATATAAGCCTCGTATACCTTTCCTAGCTCGTCTAAGGTAGACCAAGCTTGATACTCGATTCAATAAGTGTAAAGAAGCTATGAAGAAACTTCATGTTGATATACCCTTTTGGATGCTCTGGACAAGATACCGGCATGGACAAAGTACTTAAAGTCACTCCTCACAAGGAAATATATAACTGAAGAGTATGAGACAGTAAAGCTGGCAACAACTACATCTGATATTATATTGAGCAAGATGCCCAAGAAACAAAAAGACCCGGGATCTTTTGGAATTTCATGTCACATTGGCGACTCATCATGCAAGAAAGGTTTGGTAGATCTCAGCGCAAGCATCTCTATTATGCCACTTAGAATGTGCAAGAGACTAGGGTTTGCAGAATTGCTACCTACTGGCATGACTATACAACTTGCATACAATTTGATAAAACATCTGTTAGGAATCCTCGAAGATGTATCGGTCAAGGTAGGCAAGGACACATATGTTCCATGCGACTTTGTCATTATGGATATAAAGGAAGACACCAGATATCCTCTTATCTTTGGTTGTATGTACCTCGCCATTGTAAGAGCCCTGATCGATGTTGAAGCTGGTACCTTACTGCTCAGGTTAGGCAAGGAAACCCTTGAATTCAAGGTTTTTGAAAGTATGAGAAGACCAAGTATGTAAGAAGAAGTATATCTGATTAATTGCATTGAGCAAATGTCACTTCTGACTCTATAGCATCATGAATCAGACGATCCTTTAGAAGTTTCTCTTACGAACCCATCAGTTGATGAACCGATTGATGAACAAGTAAAAGATTGCATCGAATCCCTCGACTCCGCTAAAGTAGATGTTGAAGCCACTAGTGAAGAACTCAAAGCTATGGAAACTATAGAGGAAACATGCGAAAAACCAGAGGCTCCCGAAATGAAGTCCCTGCCCGAGGGACTGAAGTATATGTTTTTGGACGATCTTTGTCACACCCCGATCTCACACTAACCACTAATCACGAGATTAGGGCGCGACGGAGGGATTATCACATAAACAAATCACTGAGAACTTTTTCTTTTTAAAACCTCGTAATGATATCTGGATTATTGATGTAAACTAAAACATAATAATCTATTGCGGAAGCATTTCAATTAAACTGGCTAGAGAACATAAATAGAGTTTACAACATGTAACATTGTTTAACAGAAAGTAAAACATAGCAGTTAATTTACATCTTTTACACATTAGCCATACATACTCTCTCTCACCCACACCATGTCCCAAGGACCGAGGGGAAAGGACTAAGAGACCTCTAACTAGACTAGCTACAAACCTTCTGCTGATTAAACGTTGGGATGAAAAGATCCTTCCGATTCTTGGAACTGTCGCTGACCTAAAAATGTTTGAGTAGAGGGGTGAGCCTACTCGCTCAGTGAATAGCATTTCATTTAACTATCACTAAACAACTCGTCAAGTTTATTAAATTGAAATTAAGCATAAGAACAATATTATACAGAGCAGTTCTAATGACATAGCAGATTTTACAGATGATAATCACATTTCTATACAACAACAAATATCGCATAACTGTAAAGCATAAAACATCGGAAACTGCATATCTTGAATAATAAAGCAATTAATGAGAACTAGCACAAAAGTTCTAAACTCTTAACATAATAAATTTACTGTGATCCTATATGATTATATTTTAGTTATGCCCCAAACATATGCAGCGCACTCTGCATATGAAGATCTGTAGCGAACTACGATCCCACCGTACAAGACTTAGCGACACACCCGGGAAATGCTAAGTCTGACTTCTCGTCCTGGTCTGCACAGGACTCTCAGGCGCACAAGGGCCTGTCTGCACTAACTCTGAGTGCTCTGGACTCCTCCCGCAACCTGTAGTGCACAGTCGGAGGGTCTGGGTTACCACCGTGACACACGCACGGATTATTGTTGAATAACCCCTATTTACTCCAGTGCCACCGTGACACACGCACGGATTATTGTTGAACACTGTCTCTCTGCCCTCGTGCCACCGTGACACACGCACGGATTATTGTTGAACACGAGCCACCGATCATCTAGGCACAAGGCTAGATCGATCGTTTCCCCCCAAAGGTACAGACCGCGCAATGGGGTTCTACGGTGTTGGGGCACCTAAGTCTATTAACTGATTAACATATAAACACTTAAACAGGAATATCACATTTACTGATTTCAGATCAAATCACAATACACTGTCATTCTAAAACTGTCAGAGCAATATATTTCAAATCATTGTAATTTCTGAGAAATTCTCATACCATGCATTCAAACAAATTAGAAATGCATAAATAACCCAACTTATTTCAATCTGGCACATACATAGCGAATTTAAGCAATTGAATATCTTATTGCACAAATTAAAGAAATTTACTTCACATATGAGAATCATACTCAACATTTGTCAATTCTCTAAAATTCTCGAAAAAAACGTGCACATTAACCCTAATTTTGGTTTGTGCATCACTTAACTCAATTAAGAGTTAATTACATATCACAATACAATTTAATAACAATACTTGAGAATTTCTGGTAATATTTCAGAGAAATGTGCCATTTCATGTAAATATCAATTTACACATATTAACGTCAAAAGATATATGCAATTAGGGTTTTCTTGCATGTTTTTATTTATTCATATCAACTTTAAAATCGTACATCTGATAATTTATCAGAAATCCTTATTGTCTGGGTTCATATCCAATCCATACCATTTTTAGACATGAATTTCTAATTTCAACATTCAAATAAGCAATTTAGGTTCCAATGAACCATATAAATCTACCGATTCAATCCACACTGATCAATTGCTAAATTTAATCATATAACAGCGTCTAGAAGCAATTTATGAAATAAAAAGTCGGGCGACGCCAAACGCCGCCCTACGCCTGATAACGCTTGTTATCAGCGTAATTTGTGCACAAAACAGAAAATATTCAAACGGCTGAGTTTATTAATGATAAATAAATAAAACTCTACTCACATCTATTCGGGATGTCCGGATTTGTCTGGAATTGCATCCAGATACCAATTTCTGGGCGATTTTTGAGTCTTCTTCTATCTTGGACTTTTTCCAGTATTCTGCATGGACTGACTCATCAATAAACTGCTCTCCTTTAGTTTCGTCTTTCATTTTCACTTGAGATGCTGCTCTCCTCCTCAAGCTAGCACTAACTAGTAGTAGGTGCAAACATTAGATTAATTAAACGCATTTCAGCTACTGAAAATCGTTAGCTATGTACTTCACAGAATATACTCCAAATATTACTCATAGATATATGTAAAGCTTACTAAATATACATAAAGATATAAGCTCGAACCCAACTTGGTTAGAATAATCAACATGTATTCCATTCTTCGGGTTATATTCCAAAAGCGATCCAATGAAATTCAAACCTCTTCATATTAGCTCTCCCTCATGTTAGTTTAGGAATACCTGTTCCACTTATAGCTTCGTGCCCCTGGTGTGTGCCTTAGCAAGTATAAGCAATTCACTGATGGCAAATATTGCTAGCAGCCACGCCACAAGGTACACCATGTTAAGCCTGAGTAATAATCATGGCGATTACCTCATTATCGGAGCCAGTACTCCATCAGATGGAATTAAAATGTAAAACAAAGGCACACATAACAGCAGAAATCAAATATTTCAGTATGGCAATGGTACCAAGATTCCCCACGTCTGGCAATCATTCTACAAGCATGCTGCATATGACTCATCAGCAAGGCAAGATCATCACCAACGTCGGCCCCTCCCTTGCCGACGTACTCCATCAGGGTCTTCGGTGGCGCAGAAGCATCCACGGACACAACTGGCCTCGACATCATCTCGGTCGCCACCGCCCTCGAGACCAAGAAGAGCCTCAGAGACCTTCTTGTGAAGGGAGCTAATTGGAAGCTCCGGCGCAGCGAAGTAGAGCAGTGAAAGAGAGACCGCGGTGATGGCGGACGAGCGGCTGATTTGAGCTGCTACTCACACATGAAGGAGCCCTAGCCGGCCGCCATTGATGTTGCTCGGTCGACGCAGCACCTGCTGCTAGGGGCGCCGCCCTAGCAGGTTGTGCAGCTGCGGCTGGAAGGAAGGTGAAGGGAAGGACAAGGAAGAAGGGTGGGAGGCTGGATGCGACTGGTCGGAGATGAGGAGTCCCAGAAGTCGGCCATCGCTCCACCTTTGCTGCAGCTTGACCGGGCACGGCTTGGCGCTGCTGCACGACGCTCTGTCGGGCATCAATTTAATTGAGAAAGAACAGAGATAAGGGAAAGGAGGGGGTGACCGACCCACTTAAAGGAAATAAAAAAAAACAAAATCAATTACTGGGAAAATTGCAACCAGGTCCAAAATCCTTGAAACAGTCATAACCTTTGCCTCGAATGTCCGATTCGAGTGATTTTTCTTGCAAATTTGCAAGCATGAGGTCCTCTACACCCTCAAAGCAAGAAATCATCCAAATTAACTAGTAACACATGATCAAAGCACTAATTGCATATGTATACTTAATTCAACTTAAATCATCATAATGATGTACTAATCGATGTGCTTACTAGTTAATTCAGAGTGGGTCATAACAATCTCCCTCCCTTATAAGAATTTCGTCCCGAAATTCCTAAAAGAGAAAAGGAAACTTATCACCCATCACTGACTCAAATTCCCATGTGGCTTCTTCTAAGTTGTAATTCCTCCATATAACTTTCACTAACGGTATCTCGTGATTCTTAAACTTCTTGATCCTCCGATCAATTATCCATACTGATCCCTCATCATAGGATACATCTGGTCTAAGTTGTACAGGTTCTGGGTACATTATCTTTTCTGTATTAGGATAGCATTTCTTCAACATAGATACATGAAACACATCATGTAGATTTGACAACTCAGATGGCAAGTCTAACCTATAGGCTACAGGTCCAATCCTCTCAATAATAGGATACGGGCCCATAAACCTAGGAGTCAGTTTGCCTCTCTTACCAAATCTCAACACTCCTTTCCATGGTGAAACTTTTCAAGTATACTTCATCACCAACCTCAAACTCAAGAGGTCAACGCCTTTTTCTCAGCATAGCTTTTTTTTTTTTCCTGTCCTGTGAAGCTTTCAACTGTTCTTTAATCACAATAATCTTTTCAGTGGTCAAATCTACTATCTCGGGTCCAAGAATCTACTTTTCACCAACCTCATACCAACATATGGGTGATCTACACTTTCTACCATACAGAGCTTTATACTAAGCCATACCCAGACTGGAATGGTGACTATTGTTGTATGCAAACTCTATAAGGCTTAAGTGTTCTTTTCCAACTTCCACTGAAATGCAAGACACATGCTCTCAGCATGTCCTCAAAAGTCTGAATGGTCCTCTCAAATTGACCATCTGTCAGCGGGTGAAAGGTTGTACTGCACCTCAACTTTGTGCCCAAAGCTCGATGCAACTGATTTCAAAAATCTGGATGTGAACTTAGGATCTCTATCAGATATAATTGAAACTGGGGTACCATGCAACCTGAGTATCTCATCCATATATATCTTAACCAACTTTGGGACATCAAAGGTTGACTTAATATGAAGATAGTGAGCAGACTTAATTAGTCTATTCACCATCACTCATATCGAGTCACAACCTCTAGGTGTCCTGGGCAATCCTATCACAAAAGCTATTGTGATATGTTCCCATTTCTATTCTGGTATAAGAAAAGATTGCAAGGTATCTGTAGGTTTCTGGTGCTCAGCCTTAACCTGCTGACACACTCTGCACTTAACCACATACTCAGCTACATCCCTCTTCATACCAGGTCACCAGTACAACTCCTTGAGATTCATATACATCTTAGTGTTGCCTAGATGCATGGCATACATCGATGCATGTGCTTCCTCAAGAGTTTGTTCTTTCAAATCACTGTCTCGAGGTACATGCAACATATCATGCTTATACAACACACCGTCATCTGAAAACCTAAACTCGGATCTCTTTCCCCTGTCATGTCATGCATGATCCGCTGTAACTCACTGTCACCCTACTGTAGTTCCTTGATCTGTTCATTAAAAGTAGGTTTGACTTGCATCTATACAATCAAATCACTCTGTGTTGTCACCCCTAAGTCTAAGTTAACTCCCACATTTCTACTAACAGGTCTCTATTGAAACCTGCCATAGAGAATGCATTAACTGTTGAACTTGACTTTCTGCTGAAAGCATTATTCATCATATTCTCTTTACCAGAGTGATAATCTATTGTCACATCATAAAGATAGTGACACCATGTCTTAAAAACATGAACTTCATCAGCTATCTTCATATCATATATCGGGTAATACTCTGCTTTCTATGCTACTTTCTTATAATTACATTTCAAGTTTATGTCTTACTCTTTTCTCTAAATCATTTCATGTTGTTCATGTACTGATCAGATTATCTACTTCAAAACCCTAGGTCACTATCAAAGCCGGTTTACTTTTCATAGAACAAGTCTCAATATCTTATTTTACAGAGATACTAGCATTCAAGGTTTAATCACTAATGAGATCCCTTAAACTACTACAACTTTAGTCATTCTAGGGTTTGATCCTTTATTAATAGCATAGCATTATTGTGTGTATGTAATCGATTATATAAATCAAATTGAGTTGCTTGGGTCAACAACATATTAACCCAATACTCAACTTTAATTACATTAGCTGAAAATTCAGTTTTCATAATAGTTTCTGTAATTCGTTTATTAAACATCTAACAGAAGCTCCAAAAATTCTGAAAATTGTATATGTTGTGCCTGATAAAGTTTTAGATCTCCAGTAAAAATTTGAGATCATTTCAAGTTACCAATAATTAATTAAAAATCAAACAGTGCGCTGCTATATAGCAGTCTGCAGCAGATTCGGTCGAGTTGCAACTCGACCGACATCTTACTGTAGAGATCAAAAGTCATCCAAAAATTACGCAAAATTAATAGGGTGTCTAAAATTTGTGATTTTCAAACATAGTTAAAATTTGAGATCAATTGGATATACCAATAAAAAGATAAAATTCAATTACCACACTGCTATATAAATCTAAAAATGTGATCGGTCGAGTTTGAAACTCAGCCGATGAACAGGTCAGAACATTCTTCAAAAATTTTGATATTCTCTAATGTTGTTTATATTTCATACATCCAAATCATATCCAAAATTGGGCTAAATCAGAGTCACACATAAAATACTAAAAATCATTTAGTGAGACATTCTATTAATCAAATTATGTATTCATATGTCATTAAAATCCTAATTTGGGCCAATTAGGGTCTATGCTTCTCAAACCCTAATTTTCAAGATAAAAGAACTTTTAGACCTCTATTCATATTTTACTTGTTAATAGGAGTCATTAGATCTCAGTAACGCATCCTGCCAGCCGGACCAGGCCGAACCTGTAGTCCTGAAGCCAAGAGCTACTCGAGATTAATCAACCCCTATTAACCTTAAACATGTGGAAAGAATATCCACTTAGGGCAAACTCAATTAAACATAATTTCGGGTCTACTTTAATACAAAGAAAACAAACATTAAACAATTCACTTCATGTCACAACAATATAAAAGAATCATGTTTACTTTACAAACTAGAAATTTCATTTCATGCATATAAAAGCATTTCTAGTGATCTTTAAATCAGATAAACAATAATAGACAAGAGTTGAATCGCTTCTTATATGTAATCTCTTTATTCCTTTGTTAATTTCTGATCTCTTAACCCTAAGATTTCTAGGGTTTCTCTCTAGCCTATCCTTCCTCTGCATACCTGGCCAGGGCATCCAGAGAAGAATAGACAGAGTAGCTTGATACTGGTCAATCTAAGTATTCAGACACCTGGCCAGGGTATCCAAACACTCAGATCTCCCAGAGCTAAAGACACATCATTTCTTATCCATCTTACTTATAATTCTATCTTTTGATCTTAATGATCCCTGATAACTCAGCTTAAATTCTCAACTTGATTCTTGTGACCACGTCCTCTTCCTGCCATCTGCAATATTATAAACAAACATTTCCTGTTATAAAATTGCAGTTAGAAGGAAGACACCTAAGTCCTAATCCTATTGGTCTCTTATCGTCCCCTGACCTTGACTTAGAGTATTCATATACTCAACATATGCTCTGATACCAAGATGTCACACCCCGATCTCACACTAACCACTAATCACGAGATTAGGGCGCGACGGAGGGATTATCACATAAACAAATCACTGAGAACTTTTTCTTTTTAAAACCTCGTAATGATATCCGGATTATTGATGTAAACTAAAACATAATAATCTATTGCGGAAGCATTTCAATTAAACTGGCTAGAGAACATAAATAGAGTTTACAACATGTAACATTGTTTAACAGAAAGTAAAACATAGCAGTTAATTTACATCTTTTACACATTAGCCATACATACTCTCTCTCACCCACACCATGTCCCAAGGACCGAGGGGAAAGGACTAAGAGACCTCTAACTAGACTAGCTACAAACCTTCTGCTGATTAAACGTTGGGATGAAAAGATCCTTCCGATTCTTGGAACTGTCGCTGACCTAAAAATGTTTGAGTAGAGGGGTGAGCCTACTCGCTCAGTGAATAGCATTTCATTTAACTATCACTAAACAACTCGTCAAGTTTATTAAATTGAAATTAAGCATAAGAACAATATTATACAGAGCAGTTCTAATGACATAGCAGATTTTACAGATGATAATCACATTTCTATACAACAACAAATATCGCATAACTGTAAAGCATAAAACATCGGAAACTGCATATCTTGAATAATAAAGCAATTAATGAGAACTAGCACAGAAGTTCTAAACTCTTAACATAATAAATTTACTGTGATCCTATATGATTATATTTTAGTTATGCCCCAAACATATGCAGCGCACTCTGCATATGAAGATCTGTAGCGAACTACGATCCCACCGTACAAGACTTAGCGACACACCCGGGAAATGCTAAGTCTGACTTCTCGTCCTGGTCTGCACAGGACTCTCAGGCGCACAAGGGCCTGTCTGCACTAACTCTGAGTGCTCTGGACTCCTCCCGCAACCTGTAGTGCACAGTCGGAGGGTCTGGGTTACCACCGTGACACACGCACGGATTATTGTTGAATAACCCCTATTTACTCCAGTGCCACCGTGACACACGCACGGATTATTGTTGAACACTGTCTCTCTGCCCTCGTGCCACCGTGACACACGCACGGATTATTGTTGAACACGAGCCACCGATCATCTAGGCACAAGGCTAGATCGATCGTTTCCCCCCAAAGGTACAGACCGCGCAATGGGGTTCTACGGTGTTGGGGCACCTAAGTCTATTAACTGATTAACATATAAACACTTAAACAGGAATATCACATTTACTGATTTCAGATCAAATCACAATACACTGTCATTCTAAAACTGTCAGAGCAATATATTTCAAATCATTGTAATTTCTGAGAAATTCTCATACCATGCATTCAAACAAATTAGAAATGCATAAATAACCCAACTTATTTCAATCTGGCACATACATAGCGAATTTAAGCAATTGAATATCTTATTGCACAAATTACAGAAATTTACTTCACATATGAGAATCATACTCAACATTTGTCAATTCTCTAAAATTCTCGAAAAAAACGTGCACATTAACCCTAATTTTGGTTTGTGCATCACTTAACTCAATTAAGAGTTAATTACATATCACAATACAATTTAATAACAATACTTGAGAATTTCTGGTAATATTTCAGAGAAATGTGCCATTTCATGTAAATATCAATTTACACATATTAACGTCAAAAGATATATGCAATTAGGGTTTTCTTGCATGTTTTTATTTATTCATATCAACTTTAAAATCGTACATCTGATAATTTATCAGAAATCCTTATTGTCTGGGTTCATATCCAATCCATACCATTTTTAGACATGAATTTCTAATTTCAACATTCAAATAAGCAATTTAGGTTCCAATGAACCATATAAATCTACCGATTCAATCCACACTGATCAATTGCTAAATTTAATCATATAACAGCGTCTAGAAGCAATTTATGAAATAAAAAGTCGGGCGACGCCAAACGCCGCCCTACGCCTGATAACGCTTGTTATCAGCGTAATTTGTGCACAAAACAGAAAATATTCAAACGGCTGAGTTTATTAATGATAAATAAATAAAACTCTACTCACATCTATTCGGGATGTCCGGATTCGTCTGGAATTGCATCCAGATACCAATTTCTGGGCGATTTTTGAGTCTTCTTCTATCTTGGACTTTTTCCAGTATTCTGCATGGACTGACTCATCAATAAACTGCTCTCCTTTAGTTTCGTCTTTCATTTTCACTTGAGATGCTGCTCTCCTCCTCAAGCTAGCACTAACTAGTAGTAGGTGCAAACATTAGATTAATTAAACGCATTTCAGCTACTGAAAATCGTTAGCTATGTACTTCACAGAATATACTCCAAATATTACTCACAGATATATGTAAAGCTTACTAAATATACATAAAGATATAAGCTCGAACCCAACTTGGTTAGAATAATCAACATGTATTCCATTCTTCGGGTTATATTCCAAAAGCGATCCAATGAAATTCAAACCTCTTCATATTAGCTCTCCCTCATGTTAGTTTAGGAATACCTGTTCCACTTATAGCTTCGTGCCCCTGGTGTGTGCCTTAGCAAGTATAAGCAATTCACTGATGGCAAATATTGCTAGCAGCCACGCCACAAGGTACACCATGTTAAGCCTGAGTAATAATCATGGCGATTACCTCATTATCGGAGCCAGTACTCCATCAGATGGAATTAAAATGTAAAACAAAGGCACACATAACAGCAGAAATCAAATATTTCAGTATGGCAATGGTACCAAGATTCCCCACGTCTGGCAATCATTCTACAAGCATGCTGCATATGACTCATCAGCAAGGCAAGATCATCACCAACGTCGGCCCCTCCCTTGCCGACGTACTCCATCAGGGTCTTCGGTGGCGCAGAAGCATCCACGGACACAACTGGCCTCGACATCATCTCGGTCGCCACCGCCCTCGAGACCAAGAAGAGCCTCAGAGACCTTCTTGTGAAGGGAGCTAATTGGAAGCTCCGGCGCAGCGAAGTAGAGCAGTGAAAGAGAGACCGCGGTGATGGCGGACGAGCGGCTGATTTGAGCTGCTACTCACACATGAAGGAGCCCTAGTCGGCCGCCATTGATGTTGCTCGGTCGACGCAGCACCTGCTGCTAGGGGCGCCGCCCTAGCAGGTTGTGCAGCTGCGGCTGGAAGGAAGGTGAAGGGAAGGACAAGGAAGAAGGGTGGGAGGCTGGATGCGACTGGTCGGAGATGAGGAGTCCCAGAAGTCGGCCATCGCTCCACCTTTGCTGCAGCTTGACCGGGCACGGCTTGGCGCTGCTGCACGACGCTCTGTCGGGCATCAATTTAATTGAGAAAGAACAGAGATAAGGGAAAGGAGGGGGTGACCGACCCACTTAAAGGAAATAAAAAAAACAAAATCAATTACTGGGAAAATTGCAACCAGGTCCAAAATCCTTGAAACAGTCATAACCTTTGCCTCGAATGTCCGATTCGAGTGATTTTTCTTGCAAATTTGCAAGCATGAGGTCCTCTACACCCTCAAAGCAAGAAATCATCCAAATTAACTAGTAACACATGATCAAAGCACTAATTGCATATGTATACTTAATTCAACTTAAATCATCATAATGATGTACTAATCGATGTGCTTACTAGTTAATTCAGAGTGGGTCATAACAATCTTAAAGTTTGCCCAGTTATTATAAATTCTGACCTTAGAGTTGAACAAGAAGAGACACTCCTGAAGGAATTAAAGGAAAGAAAGAAAGCCATCGGTTATAAAATGAGTGACCTCACTGGGGTCAGTCAAGCATTGTGCATGCATAAGATCGCTATGATGGAAGATCACAAGCCTACTATTGAGCATCAATGGAAGCTAAATCCAAATATGAAGGAAGTGGTCCATCACGAGGTCATTAAACTACTCATAGATGGAATAATCTATCTGATATCGGATTCGCCATGGGTGAGCCCAGTGCATGTAATCTCGAAGAAAGGTGGAACAACTGTTATACAAAATGAAAACAATGAACTCATCCCCACTCAAACAGTCACAGTGTGGAGGATGTGCATAGATTATAGAAAATTAAACAAAGCAACTTGAAAAGATCATTTTCCCATGCCTTTCCGTGATCAAGTCCTAGAAAGGTTGGCTCATTAAGAATATTTTTGTTATCTTGACGGTTACTCTGGATTCTATCAAATACCCATACACCCAGATGACCAAGAGAAAACTACTTTTACCTGCCCACTCGGAACATACACATTTAAAAGAATGCCATTTGGCCTCTGCAATGCACCTGCAACTTTCCAACCTTGCATGGTCACCATATTCGCTGGTCTTACTAAAACAATTATGGAAGTTTTCATGGATGATTTTTCTGTATACGTAGATTCATTTGATTCATGTTTAAAGCACCTCTCCCTAGTCCTCAAACATTGTGAAGAATCACATCTTGTGCTAAATTGGGAAAAGTGCCATTTTATGGTAAAAGAAGGCATTGTCCTCGGTCATAGGGTAAGCAATAGAGGAATTGAAGTAGATAAAGCCAAGATTGAAGTGATTTCTAAATTGGCTATTCCAACAAACATAAAAGAATTCTATGCTTTCCTAGGTCATGCAGGATTTTATAGAAGATTCATAAAGGACTTTTCAAAGATAACCAAGCCAATGATGAATTTGTTACTAAAGGATACTGATTTCAATTTCAACGAAGAGTGTGTCAAAAGCTTCAACACACTAAAGCAGGTCCTTACAACCACCCCCATCATTAGAGCTCCTGACTGGGACCATCCTTTTGAAATTATATGCGATGCCGGTGACTATGATGTGGGCGCTGTTTTAGGGCAATGTATAGAAAAGAAGCATTATGTGATCTATTATGCATCAAAAACCCTTGATGAAGCTCAGAGGAATTATGCAACTACTGAGAAAGAACTTCTAGCATTCGTGTATGCCTTTGACAAGTTCAGATCCTACCTAATTGGTTTGAAGGTCATTGTCTACACAAACCACGCTGCCATTCATTACTTTCTCACAAAGAAAGATGCAAAACCCAGGTTGATTAGATGGATCCTCCTATTATAAGAATTTGATTTAGAGATAAGAGATAAAAAGGGTACAGAGAATGTTGTAGCAGACCACCTCAGTCGCATCCACACTTTGGATACTGAGAAAATTCCGATCAATGATTCCTTGCCAGATGATCAACTAATGAAGGTCTCAGAAACTGTACCGTGGTACTCAAATTTTTTAAACTACCTTGCTGCTGGGGTTATCCATCCCCAATGCACCGAGAATGCACTGAAGAAGTTCATGCATGATGTCAAGCAATATCACTGGGATGAACCATATCTTTTTAAACTATGTGTTGATGGTTTGTATAGATGATGTATTGCCGAAGAAGAAGCTCAACTTATTTTGAATCAATGTGATTCGGGACCAGTGGGAGGACATATGAGTTGTAAAAAGACTGCCTTGAAGGTTCTACAATGCGGATTCTTCTAGATGACCATATCCAAGGATTCCTACAACTTTGTCCTATCATGTGACAAATGTCAAAGAACATGTAATATAACAAAGAGAGATGAGATGTCGTAGAATTTATGGCAAGAAGTAGAGATATTTGATGTTTGGGGAGTGGACTACATGGGTCCATTCCCATCTTCTCATGGATTTTCATACATCCTAGTGGTGGTAGACTACGTCTCAAAATGGGTTGAAGCTATACCAACCGTCACTAGTGATTCCAAACCCATCATCAAATTATTCAAAGATGTTATTTTCCCCTATTTTAGAGTACCACGAACCGTGATATCTGACGGAGGGTCCCACTTCCTTGAAAGAAGCTTTGAAGCTTTACTGAGAAAATATAGTGTAACACATAAGGTAGCCTTGCCTTACCATCCACAAACAAGTGGACAGGTAGAGGTCTCTAACCGTCAACTAAAGGCTATTCTGGAAAGAACGGTAGGACGCAACCGAAAGGATTGGTCAACAAAAATCAACGACGCCTTATGGGCCTATCGAACTGCTTATAAAACCCCTATTGGGACTACACCTTTTCAATTAATATATCGAAAGGCTTGCCACCTTCCAGTCGAACTGGAACACAAAGCATGGTGGGCAATTAAACAACTGAACTTTGATATGAAAGAAGTTGGCCAAGCCAGGATTCTGCAACTCCAAGAGCTGGACGAACTCAGGATGACAGCTTATGAGAATGCATGAATCTACAAAGAACGCACAAAACTTTGGCACGATGGACATCTAAAAAGAAAAGTCATACAAGTGAGAGACCAAGTTCTTCTATTCAACTCAAGGTTGAAGTTATTCCCAGGAAAACTCCATTCTCGCTGGTCTGGACCTTACATTGTCAAAAGCATCTCCCCACATGGTGCTTTCTCTTTATGGAGTGAAAAGACAAGCAAATTTTTGGAAAATGGTCACCGCTTGAAGAGATATTTCACCTCAATTGACATAGGCACCAAAACAATGCTGGAACTCACCAATCCAAAGGATCCACCATGAAGCTGAAGAATTCATTCGAGCCATCGACGTAAAACAAAGATGCTTGTCGGGAGGCAACTCGATCAATAAATTTTGTTTACTTTCCTTTACAAATTAGAATATTTCTTCAATTTTGGTTTTACATTCTAATTAATTTTTCATTAAATAAAATTTGCATCGCAAGATGCTATTTTAAAATCTAATTGCTCTTCACCTTTGAGATTTTCAGATAAGAGGATGTGCGCTGATCAGAATGCAACCACACCTGGTGGTCATTCTGGCATGATTTTTCCCCTCCATCTTAGATTTAGGTTTGCTCGGGACGAGCAAATCTCTAAGTTTGGGGTGGAGGGTGGGTGGTACGTACCTCACTTTCCACCTACACCCATGCTTTTCATACTTAAGTTTTCACTATCACATTCTTGATAAAAAAATCAAAATTTTCAAAATTCTTTAATATTTTTCAAAGAAATTGAACAGATACTTGATGAATTTTTGACACTTCCTAGTTTCATTAAAATTCACTAACTAACCTGCTATGCATTTTGAATCATTATATCTTCCTTATTCGAAGTAAAACCTCAAAAGGACCACTTTTTGAAACAAGCCCTTTGATTGAAGTCATCTTGTGAAGCTTATACATCATGATACTTTTCCAAAGATGATAAGTATCTGTCAAACTGATAGGGATCAAACACGTCATGCTTCCTAACTGATTTGTGGAACAATAGCATAGAATCCCAACCGGATCCTCATCAAGTCATTATTTGAGTGGAGTTTGATAAAGAGAACAACCTGGTGCACTGAATTATAAATCAAGTTGCATTCTGATCTGAACTCTCTTGTACACTTCTTCTATCATCTTCATACCCCTCCATTCATCAAAAAGAAACAAAAATAACCAAATTTGTGTCAAACCCTATGTTTGGGGTGGCACGCCACTTCCCTCTTTATCCGCTTCTTCCATACCCCTAACAAACAAATAGGGGCGTACCACCAAAAATGCAATCTCGAATCAAATAGAGGAGAGATTTGCAAACAAAAATATGCCAAAGTGCACACAAAAAGAAATGCAATCTCAAGTCGAATAGAGGAGAGATTCACACACAAAAAATTACAATAAATGAAATTGCACATCATAAAATAAAAATCTTGAGTCGAATAGAGGAGAGATTTACTTCTCCCTTCCATACCACCTTTCACTCCCTTTTCTACCTAATGGAACTATGATTGCCTACCCTATCCTGGAAAACACCAGTGTCAGATCAAATTCACACTTGTTGTTCTGTGGGTGTCTCTGAACTCTTACAAAACTCTTTGACATGCTTATTGTTGGAAAAAGTGAGGATGAAGTGATTTTAGAAAATGAACTCAGGAACGAAGATATGGTAAGATGTGTTTAGTGGTCTCAGGAGGTTGAGATACTGAGTCATATTGAGCAGAAAGAAAACATTCATGATGTGAAGATGAAGCAATCACATGAATTGAAAGTATTCATTTGGCGACCATTTCAGATTTTGTGTTACTTGAGGACGAGCAACATTTAAGTTCGGGGTATTTTGATGAATGCATATTCATCATGGAATTCAATTATCACTTTGGAACAAGTTCAACTCTATATATACTATTTCACTCATTAAATATCAATGTGAGTCATAATGTGCAAAATTACTTAATTAATCCAATTATCTTGATCTTAACTGAAATTATGGTTGATTTGATGCAGGTCTTGATAAAGCTGAACAATCAAATAGAATCCACATCATCACCCTTGGCTCTGATCAAGCGATCTAACAAGACTGTTTGAGCCCATGCAGTCTCAAGACCGTTTGAGCCCATGCCGTCTCAAGATCGTTTGAGCCCATGCAGTCCCAAGACCGTTTGAGCCCATGTAGTCTCAAGACCGTTTGAGCCCATGTGGTCTCAAGACCGTTTGAGCCCATTCGGTCTCAAGACCATTTGACAAGCAGAGACCGATTGGAGGCACCACTCAGCCGTAAGGGATCGAGCAGTGCATGAACTCAAGGTCTCGAAGCAGAGCCTAGACCACGGTTGTGGTGGTTCAAAATGACCGTGGCCTACTGTCATCACCACGACCGTGTGGTGAGGCCACTGTCGTGGTAGACCATCCTCAACGCCTGAGCTCTCACTCGCCACAACAGTGGTCGACGAGCCACGAATGTGGCATTCTACCTGCATCGATTGTCTCTCACCTGCCACACCCGTGAGAGGCAGAACAGCCGTGTGACAACTACCTCACCATGATCGTGGTGTCACACCACGGCCGTGGCACAATGCCATCAGAGCCCATTCACTCACCCACCACGCACGTGCAAGGTGGAACGACCGTGGGACTACAGCTTTACCATGACCGTGGTGCCTAACCATGGCCGTGGTGCGTCGTCTTCAACCTCTGACCAGCACTCATGTGCAACCGCAACTCAAGACCGAATGAAGGCAGTTTGCATGCCAAATGAGATCGCCCCGAGGCCGTTGCACCTATAGATGAAGGCTGAAGACTATTTTTAGATCGGAGGGCTAACAGATTGTTTGACCCAGCTGCTGACGAACTCACTTACTGTTTGAATCCATTGCAGAAAAGCAAACGGTCTGTCCAAGACTGTTTGCCCTTTGCGACACAAGACCGTTTGGCCCCTTTACGGGTTTCAGATCGTTTGGTCAGCCATTTCCAAGACTGATTGAGTTTGGTTGGAGCGTTGACCAAAGAAACGACCGTTTGCTTATCAATGGTTTCCAGACCGTTTGATATCAAACAGTTTACAGACCATTTTCCCAACTCTATGAGATTCTTTGGTCTCATGCGGTTTCCAAACTGTTTGATAGAAAACAGTTTCCAAGACCGTATGCCCAACTCTGCTCAAAATCGTCTGATAGCAAACGGTCTACAGACCGTTTGGGCCAAATAAAGCAAACCGCATGGAAAAGTCAAGGCAGCAAAGACCGTTTGGAAAAGACTTTTTTGGCTAGACCGTTTGGCCATAATAGTAGTAAACCACTTGAGAAAGAAAATATCTCCAGATCCAATACCGTTTGGGGATAGGTCCTGTGCCTATAAATAGGACCCCAAGGGTCCTCACTTAGACATCAGTTCCAGGATGTCGATAGGCTGTCTGTACACAGGTCCGATCCAAATCCAGTCCAGTCCGCGACAGTTTCTTTCCACCTACTACCCGTGCTGCAACCAAGGAGATGGAGGAGAGAAGGAAGACGGAGATAGGGAGACTGTCCAGTCTATCTTGGCATCTCCCGTTCACGTCCATATCTGCTCCAACACGACGTAGAAGGTCGTATCTTCTACACTGAGCTGCGACCACCTTCTGCATCGAGTTCATGGTGGATTTTTCTCTCTTTCTCATTCTTCTTGTTTCTCGCATCATGAGGGAGTAGCACCTTTTCACTGGGGTGTGGGGACTAGCCCCGCTACCCACGCAAACATGTTATATTGTTAAACTTTCCATGGCAATGTATATAACCCTTCATTTCATCATTAACTGTTATGTTCGTAGTTTGATTAATTGCTTTCTTTCATCTTTGTTCTTCCTATGTTGTGAGAACTTCTATATGTAGGATTGAATGTCGTTTAACAAGTTGACTCCCAAACTAGAAATAGAATGGGATTCCTTGAGGTCGTAAGTGTATGATCTGTGAGGGGACGAGCCATCTACCCTTCGATGACACTTATGTGTACCTAACGCCTGTATAGGGGGTTCACAACCTTAGTTGGATTTTGTATCTTCTTATTAATCGTCGATGTTTGCTTGTATATTAACTGCCTACTTGCTTATCGGTAAATGCGGATGACTCCCAAACTAGAAATAGAATGGGATTTCTTCGAGGTCGTAAGTATATGATCCGTGAGGGGATGAGCCATCTAGCCTTTGGTGATGCTTCTGTGTGCCTAACGCCTGTATAGGGGGCCCACAACCTTCGTTGAATTTCTATATCTTCAGAGCCGGAAGTAAGTGATCCAATTGGTGATGAGACATCTAATGCCTTAGGTGATGCTTACGTGAACCTAACTCCTGTATGGGGGGTTCTGCAGTAGCTCTATTTGGATTGTTATATCTTGCCTGGATTGTTTGTGATTGGATGTGTTTGCATGAGTAGCGGTGGTGAAACCTGATACCATCCCAGTGATTCCATATCACTGATCTAAATCCAACTTTAAATTATCTTTTACTTTCTTGCAATTAGTTTAGTTAACCTCAAATCAACCAACTGTTTTAAATATTAGTTTTACTCGAGCTAGATTCGACTGACAAAGATTCTTAAAAATGGTGTCCTTTGGGTTCGATCCTTAACTATATTGCGATAAGACTCATCCGCTTGCGGGTGGTATTATTACACTTTGGTTTTGGTAAAAGCCCGAGGATTTCAACCTCGAGTGGGTTTGTTAGTGCGTTCAAAAATACCATGTCACTTATGAAAAAACAAGCAAAGAGTGGTGCCTAGTCACCCATCATCGCTACCCAAGTAAATGGAAAATTTGGTTAACAACTTCAACCTACAATCTGTGTATGGTGTTATAGTGTTTGTGTAGTTCCTTTGTCACTGATGTCCAGATTGAACTAGAGGCATGGAGCAGTCACCCTCATTATTATTCAATCTTGTTTCTTGAACCAAGAGTAGACTGTCTGAGATATATGTAAGCTCAATATCACATATTGACTCACATGTGCATGGTCATGCTTTTCTCAGTCTCACTTATCAAGAGGCCTAGGACATCACACTCTAGTAGGAGGGACAAATCCCATGTTTATCACATAGTCAATCCCCATGTGTCAAAGCCACCCAATCATCACTGTTATAATAACCCATATTTCAGGACTGCGTTTGATGATGTCAAAGTGTACCCAACGACATGTGTTGAGTGTAGTGATTTCATGTCTAGGAACCACAAGCACCACCATCACTGTGAGAGATGACTATGAATTCCATGATTATGGATTCCATGTGTCAGTCTCACAGTAGGTCTATATGATACACTATTCTCTAACATGTATCTGTGTGGTTGGTTTGACATTGCCATATCATGACTAATGAGATCTAGTCATGAACCAACTCACACTCTGATCTTATGTGTCATTGTTGTCTATCAACCTTTTAAAATAAAAACCAGTCAGGGACATAATGAGAATATGTATATGTAATCTTGACATCCATATGATCTCATTCACAAGGTTAGTAACTTTATTACATATGTCATTGAGTAATATAATTCTCTAGACATTTATAGTGTTATTTCATTATCTCATAACTGAACAAACAAAATAAATTGGAAGCTTGCCTTTTATTAACATTCAAATCATTTTTACATGATATGCCATTACAATCATCACATGATTGGCTCTATGGGCACATGTAATCAACAGACTCCCACTTGAACTTAGAGCCAATCACCCATGAATCTTATTTAGAGTGATCTAACATGATCGTCATGCTTCTGGTGCAAAAGTTCCTTTGTCAAGGGATCAACAACATTGCTCTCAGTTGGAACTTTGCAAATACATCTCCTCACTATACGATTTCCTATATAATATGATACTCCCTTTGTATATGCTTTGAGCAATGATGTGATATGGGTTCCTTAGCTTGTGCAATAGCTCCATTACTATCATAATATAGATCAATTGCCTTGTTGATGCTAGGAATGTCCCCAAGTTCTGTGATGAACTTCTTGATACATACATCCTCCTTTGTTGCACTTGATGAAGCAATATATTCGACCTCTATTGTAGAATCAGCAACTGTCTCTTACTTGGAACTCTTCTAGCTTATAGCTCCATTGTTTTGGCAAAATACAAATCCTAATTGTGATTTGTAATCATCTTGATCAATCTGGAACCTTGCAACAGTGTAAACTTTTACCACAAATGCTTCCTCTCCTCCGTAGACCAAGAACTGATCCTTAGTCCTTCTCAAGTACTTGAGGATGTTCTTCATGTCTATCCAATGAGCATCACCTGGATCTGAATGATATCTACTCTTCATGCTCAAGGCATACGAGATGCTTGGACGGGTGCACAACATTGCATACATGATTGATCCAATTGCTGAGGCATATGGAATCACACTCATGAGTTCCCTTTCTTCACAATAACAGTGACATTGAGCTCTAGAGATGGGGTACCATGGTATGTAGGCAGGTCTCCTCTCTTTAAGTTCTCTATGATGAACCGCTTCAACACTTTGTCAATGTATGTGCTCTGACTTAGTCTGAGAAGTCTTCTGGATCTATCTCTATAGATCTTTATCCCTAAGATGTGGGATTCTTCTCACAAATCTTTCACGGACAATGTATTTCTTAGCCATGTCTTTGCCTTTGATAAAGTAGGGATATTATTCCCCATCAATAGTACGTCATCTACATATAATATGAGGAATGTCACTATGCTCCCACTAACCTTCTTGTACACACAAGCTTCATCTTCATTTTGAGAAAAGCCAAACCCTTTGTCTATCTTATCAAAATGAAGATTCGAGCTCCGAGATTCTTGCATCAATCCATAGATTGAGCTTTGTAGCTTATAGAGTCTATTGGCACACTTTGGATCTAAAAACCCTTCAGGTTGTGTCTTATACACATCCTCCATAAGATTCCCGTTAAGGAATGTAGTTTTAACATCCATTTGCCAAATCTCATAGTTATGATAAGCTGCAATAGAAAGCATTATCTTGATGGATTTAACCATGGACACTGGATAAAAGGTTTCATCATAGTCAACACCTTGAACTTGTCTGAAACCCTTTGTAACCAATTTGCCCTTATAGGTTTGGACTTTTCCATCCATGTCGGTCTTCTTCTTGAAGAACCACTTGCACCCTATGGGTTTTACCCCTTCAGGTGGACCCACAAAAGTCCATACTTTTTTGTATACATGGATTCCATCTCAGATCTCATGGCCTCAAGCCATGTCTTAGATTCTGGTCACTCAAGAGCATCTTTATAGGTAATTGGCTCATAATCTATGACCAATGCACTACATTCTTAAGTCACAAGATATCCATATCTCTCAGGTTCAAGTCATGTCCAATTAGATCTTTAAGGTTCCTGTATTACATGAGGAATTTGACATTCCACAACATCTTGTGAACCTCTTTGTTCGTCTAGTTCGTCTATTGGTTCAATGTTTCCTTGTTGGTCTTGAAGCTCTTCAAGTTCCACTTTTCTCTCAATTGTTCCTTTAGAAATGAAGTCCACCTCAAGGAATGTAGCATCCCTAGAAACAAACACTTTGTTGTCAGATTGGGAATAACAATAATATCCTCTTGTTTCTTTCAGATATCCAACAAAATAACATTTATCGGATCTTGGTCCAAGCTTTTTAGGAAACATTTTCTTGACATAAGCTTCGCAACCCCAAATCCTTATAAAAGACATATTGGGACGCTTCCCATTCCATATCACATATGGTGTCTTTTGAACCGACTTAGATGGTACTCAGTTTAGTGTAAACACGACAGTTTCTAAAGCATGCCCCCAGAAGGTAGTTGGAATCTCATCTAAAATCATCATTGATCACACCATATCTAGTAATGTGTGATTCCTTCTTTTAGATACACCATTTTGTTGAGGTGTTCTAGGAAGAGTCCACTGGGATACAATCCCATGGGTTCTAAAAAGGTCCTCAAACTCTTGGTTTAAGTATTCTCCACCTCAGTCAGAACGAAGTGCCTTAATACTTTTACCAAGTTGGTTATGTACTTCATTGATAAACTCCTTGAACTTTTCAAGAGCTACTGACATATGTTTCATCAAGTAAACATAGCCATACCTACTGAAGTCATCAATGAAGGTAATGAAGTACTAATACCCACCTCTAGTGATTGTTCTAAAAGGTCCACATACATCGATATGTATGAGTCCTAAATATCACTAGCCCTCTCATTGTTATAAGTGAAAGGGGTCCTACCCATCTTGCCCAAAAAACAAGATTCACATGTCTCTAATGATTCAAAATCAAAATAGTCCAGATAACCATCCTTATGGAATCTAGATATGTGATTCTCATTTATGTGCCCTAGACAACAATGCCAAAGGTATGTTTTGTTTGAGTCACTAAGTTTTTGCCTTTGGGTATTCATGTTACATACACTTGTCTTTACATCTATCAAGTATAGACCATAAGAGATTGGGGCATTACCATAAAAGATCCCATCTTTACTAATAGAACATCTTCCATTCTTTATAAGAAATTAAAATCCTTTCTTGTCCAAACAAGATACATATATGGTGTTCCTATTAATGGTAGGTATGTAATAGCAGTTCTCTAACTCTATTACAAGCCCACTTAGTAGAGTTAACTCATAGGTTCCAATTGCGCTGGCCGCAACTCTTGCGCAATTTTCAACATGTAGTTCAACCTTACCTTTCTATAAAGGTCTACTTCTTTTAAGATCTTTCACATTTGAGAAAATGTGTGATCCACATCTGGTATCAAGTACCCATGATGAAGAAGTAGTGAAGTTAATCTCAATAACATATACCCCAAAAGTAGAGATCTGTATCCCTTGCTTTATCTTTCTGGGCTCCCTTATCCTTTTCCTTACTTTGTGTGTAGAAGATTTTAACCTTAGCTTAGCCAAAAAACACTTTTTGGATTTGCCTTTGTCCGTGGACTCAACTCCATTGATCATCATCAAAGATTTGTCCATCTTCATGTGTGCTTTAACATTTATCAAGATGTCAAGCAACTCTGACTGCGATCTAGCCATGTTAACACTCAATGAACCGGCTATATGATTTAGGCAATGATTGCAAAATCACATATGTGGCCAACTTTTAACCCAAAGAAAATGCCAGTTTCTCAAGATGCTCCATATGACTAATCATATTAAGAACATGGGGCTCTACTAGTTCTCCCTTTGTGATTTTGCACTCAAATAGCACCTTAGAGACATTATACCTTTCATGCTTGCATGATTTTTATGCAACTCATAGATCATACAACCCGGTCTAAGGTTCTTGATGTTCATAACATCTTTGGCATGCTTCAAATAAGAATCCATGTCAGTCTTAGGTGAATTTGGAGTGAATACTAGGTATTCAAAATCATGCAGAACACTTCTCAAGGTCTTGAACCAGTTATGGAAATAAATCTTGTTTAAGTTGTCTGAAGGTGATGATTTGTTTTCCATTTGATTCTACATGAAATAAAATTTGCATTTGTCAAAAACCCATTTGATTTGAAAATTTCGATGATATAATTAGGTCTTTAATTATTATCGCTCCCACAATTTTATTCAAATTGATAGCCCTCAATATCAATTCAGAATATTGCAATGTACAATATTCTAGTGGGCCAAATCCAAGATAATTCAACTGTGTCCCGATCAACACCATAAACACATTCAACCATCAAGGCAGGCAACTCATGCCAATTGCATCATATGCAATACTGGATAGATGATATGTGCAACCCCTTGCCATAATCACCTACATGCCTCTAGGCTCAGATGCTCTGAGAATCACCAGTCAAGCCTGACCCAAAAGCTGAGTCAATAATAATGCACCCTGTAGAGGTAGAACCTACATCATTACCATCGTACTTCCATGAGATAAACGATGCACCCCGCAAAGGCATAACCTACACTTAGTCGATCAAGCTTTTCATGTGTGCCTCTTTTAGAAAGCATCCAAGACTTCATATTTTAATTATGGGAGTTTCATAAGTATATAAATATACTTTATCTAATCACCACATATGTAATGGCCCCGCCTCTCGGTAGCCCCTAAGTAAGGGAGACCAAGAGGTCAGAGTTGTTATCCCAATTTCCAGATCAAAGGTTCGACAAATAATCAATAATAATTATCAAATTCTGCCAAACTATACTGAAAGATTGTAATAAAATGAAACTTTGCATACCTTTTAAAACTTTGGATATATAACTTCTATCCATGACTAGAATCTATTCTAACTAATCTTCGTTGCACTTTAATTCTTATTTTCACAATGTGCCACTTTACTGTTTGCCCTTTTCACACTTGTACCAAAAATGTTGACAAACAAAACGTCGGCCATCATATAAGAATATGCTGGTATGTGGGGACAAAAAAAATTTCACAAACATGACTAACAATCTATTTATCACAATTAAGGCAATTTAACAAGCCAAATTACATTTTCAATGTGTCATTCTCCACCGCTTTTGCCCTAACCCTGGAATACCCCCTTTAGGGTTTCTCTTTTGCCATTTACATAAGGCCACCTTCTCAATCCTAAGCTTGGTGCCTGGGGTCACCCTTCATGGTGCCATTTAGTCATGTAATATCATAGGCCACCTTCTCAATCCTGAGCTTGGTGCATGGGGTCACCACTCATGGTGCCCATGGGTCTTCCCTCCTGGGCTTGACCTTTTTGCATCATCCATCATGGTGGCATGTATGTGTGAGAATACACACTTATACTATTATTTTGATAATCATAGTGACTTTATGATTTGCAAGTATGAACATCCAAACTGATAATTTTCATTCAATGTGATGAATCATCCGGGAAACCCTTCGGGAAACTAATGTGATTAACCATAATTAACCACATACCTGTCAAGCTGACTTGAATGTAGAAATAATTCAACCAATTAAGAAACCAAGAAACCACACACCAAGTTGATATTGAAATAGGCATCCAATTTTTCTTATCATTAATCATGCCATCATGGTCTATTAATCATAGTTGTTTCCTAGGGTTACTAATCCTTTTTAGGGTTTTGATTACAATTAGGGTTTCACTTCATTTTTATTATTTTAAAGCCTAATTTTATAAAATTACTCACAAACCCTAATTGCCTCATTTTTCTTTCACAAAAGATCCTAAGATCATCCTTTAGCAACATGAAACCCTTATTTCATATTACAAGCACTTTTCTTTCCTTTTTCTCCTATTTAGGGTTTCTAAGTAGATTAACCATCATATTAGGTTTAAAACCCTAAACCTAGCAATTTCATCTTCAAAATAGGTTAAGATTCATCTTTATCATTAAACAAGTTAACCATACTCGAATTAACTTATTTGCAATATTACTTCTATCCTTTATCATCAATTAGGGTTTCTAACCACAAATTAATACTTTTTCCAATAAAATTACATACTTTTATAAAAAGATACTGATTTAGGGTTTCAAAAAAAATTCATCTTATTCATCATATTTTTCTGATCAATTTTCATGTATAAAGCTTTTCCATCCGAGTCTTCTAGCAAAAGATATGCTTTTTGTAATGAAAATCCTTTTTATTGATTTATTTGTTACTTTTAGAAAAATGAGGATCGTTCGATCCATGGCCCGTTGGTCCACTCAGGATCCAATGACCTAGGATACATGCACCTTATTCTATGATCTGAAATATGCAAAAGACCAAACTAACCTTAACTTGACAGAAGGAGGTGAGGGGTACTCTGGTAATTCTGTGGGATCTCCTTCTTCTTCAACCTTGCGACTCTCTTGCTGTTGTGATGGTCAACCTTGCGGTTGACTTCTTGATCCAGTCCACCTGTGACCACACCAATAGGTCAGGAAGCTTCACCTTCTACCGATGAACTCGACTAGGGGTTCAATTGTATGCCAAGCACACGCCGTGATCCTCTCCTACTCATCGGACTCCGGCGAGGTTTGCTGAGGTGACAAGAGTGTCGGTCAGGGTAGAAGGATCAATTGGAGGCACGAGAGTACTCCTTGCAACTCTCCCCAGGTCGTGGGTTGGTAGGTTTGCATGTTGGCACCCTCACGAACCCTCCCCTATATATAGGGTTGGAGGTAGGTCCCTACTGGATTGGGGATTCTCCCAATCGATGACCAAACCCCCACAAAGTAGGGATGGTTCTCCTCAGTTTCCTCTCCTGAGTCTAAACGAAACAACAATGGGTTTGCACACTCTCTGGATCGTGAGAAATCTGAGAGGGAAATTCCCTCTACAACTCGGCAGAGTCCAAGTCCTTGTGGGACTGGACGATAAGCTCCAAGCATTGGATCAAGATCCAACGGCTATCGTTGCACACGTTCATCCAAAAGGAAAAACATATTCCTATTTGCAAAATAATGCTATATTTTGGAGATAATTTGAGAAAATCATATCTCCTAAACCTTATCTCCTTTTTATCTCAAATTTTAAGGGAAAGTTCATCTTGACATTATCTATCTATTTATGAAGTTTGGGAAACAAATTCCAACGTATGATAAGGCTTCCTTCCCTCCCAAGTTATCCTTCAATTGATCCAATTTTAATTAGTATTTCTTTTCCCTTTGCCATTATCTTATTATTTTCGGTCCCTTGGACCTCAAGAAATCCTAAAGGAACAGATACCCATATTGGGGAATATCTATTTGCCTTTATCCTCTTATAAAAGTCTATTTCACATATTTTCCTTTTATTAATTTAATCATTTTCCTTTTTATTTCTCTTTTATTTTCAATTGGGCTCAATGGCCAACAAAGCCCATAAAATAACCAACAAGGCTATTGTAAATGAAATCCTTTTATTCAAAACAAATTATATTCTTATTTTTTCAAATATCTTTAGTAGGAGAAATTATATTTCTCACCAAAAGAACCCAAAAATTGGGGTTGTAACATCCTTCTCCTCTTATAGGAATTTTGCCCTCAAAATTCCACCAGGCACACAAACAAATAGGATAAGCCTTTCTTATGTCCATCAAGGCTCCCATGTGGCCTCACCCTTTCCATGGTGCTTCCCCAAGAACCTTCATCATTTCATATTATTTCATCTGAGTTCTTTCTTACCTTGGTATATCGTACCCTCGTAGGTGACTCAGGACTTTTAAGCCTCTCAAAAAGTTGAATAGGTTCAGGGCTCAGCACATGGCTTGGGTAACTCACATAGTGCTCTAGATCAGACTCATGGAACACATTATACATCATGTTATTCTAAGGGGTAAGGCTAAACACAACCATCTCCACCAATCCATCTCAAATGGACCATGCAGTCGGGACTCAGCTCTCTCTTAGCTATAACTTAGAAGGGTCAGATTTTCACATCACATACTCTCCCACAGTGAGCTGCATGTCAGTCTGCTTTGCATCAACTCACGACTCATGTCGCCCCTGGGCTTTCTCAGCCATCACATGATGAAAGAGACTTCATGTACACCCACTATGGTCTCATTGAACTTCACAAGGTCCCTTCATCAATATAATCTTAATGAAGTGGTGACCGACACAACCTCCCTTATAGAGCTTCTTTACATCCTGACACTGGCTATGGTGGTTATCATCACATCTTATAGGGGACAAGAACTGTCTCCATGTATCACCCTGAACAAGCACACATGCTCTTATCAGACCCTCTAGTCTGGATTATACTAACCATTAGTTAGGGGTGATAAACCGTACTAACATCAAGTTATACATGTACCTACTTCCACCGCATGGAAGTGAATCTTTAGGTTATACTCAAGAACTTTGAACTCGCATCATGGTGTAGTTCAACCATCTTCCTCATATGTAATTCAACCAGAATTGTCCCATGATAGCATTCTTTCTTTCTCATGTCATCTAGGTAAGGCGATCTACCATAACCCATATTGCATCTTGACCTTCCTTGGTCTAGGGGAGACTTACCACAACATCCATAGTGATGAACTCTCATTCCCTCTCGGGGACTCTTTATCCTCTCTATCAAAACACTGGGTTACTGGTGTTCGTCCTTCACCTCCTAGCTTGCATGGCAACAAGCCACGTGCAACTTTATCTTAAGCATCCACAATACTACTATCACTTACTATCTTCGTAGTACCACGGTGTATGGTGAACTTAAAATCATGATCTCATGTATGTCATTATTCCTCAAGATTGATTCCTTAGAAACCCTAAACCACTCTAGTCGGGGTTTCATCACCTTATTTTCCAGAGAGATGCATCTGAGGTTCTACCACCATCCTTTTCTTGCATCAAGGCCTAAGCTGGATCACCAAACAACTACTAACTTGTTCAACAGATCTCGTTACCTCTGAGTGTTAGCCAATCTTATCTCCTTTTTCAAGCTTAGGGTTAACCTAACAACCTCTTCTAGCCTCTAACTAAACTAAGCAGCTGCATCTCAACCAGCGCATCCATTACCACTTCACATCCTTAGGTATTAGGTAATGTGGAAGACATATACCTGATTGTATTCCACTTATTATCTCATCTCAAACTTTAGGTCTATCTTGAACAAGAAACTTAGAGCTCATCTTCTTGATTATCAAACTCAACCTTGTATAACTCGCAAATTCCACTTAGCTCAAGATAAAACATCCTCACAAGATGACTACCTTAATTCTCTTGATGTTGGTAAACCATCTAAATATTGTTTACTCCACAAGGGTATGTTATCATCTCTGTCCTCATACCTCATAGCATCATTCCAACTCACAACATCTTTATCCTTGTTGTATGGCATGCGTACTATCCTATCTCTCAATCCCATAACAAGAGGAAATAAGCATTTGGGTTAAAATCTAAGTTGAAATGTGCAACTTATGTCTCAAAATCACAAACATCTCGATATCAAAGTTACTTCCATGGAAAACTGGTCTCGAACCTACTTGGGTCACCACCCAATCTTTGGTCATCTCCTCTAGGTCTGTAGGGTGCCGACACTTTTGGGGTCATCCCGCTTCCCTTATGCATCCAGAGAGTGCCCTAATCATCTACCCTTTGGGTCCCATGAGTTCATGAAGGTGATCAATCTCCTAACCCATGCCCCTCAGACAATGATAGCTATTACCTCTCGACCCTATGGTCATGTGCAACTAGGGAATTAGGCAACTCCTACTTCCATCGGTATGTTCCCTACCTGACCCTAGGATAGACTTAGGATTCAGGTACAGTACATGTCCAACTCAGAACCTTACCCAAGTCTCCATCATCTCTCTCTACATTCCTAGGTTGACTTTCATCCTTTCATAGGGGTTATGGCAACCTACCTACCTTGGTCAGGCCCCATACCGGTTACCTCCATGGTAACACATCCACATGCACTTAGAGATGGTTATTTATGGGTCTACATGTTCATTCTCATACCATGTACTTTTCACTTAGCTTCTCAAGATCCTATTGAGACCTCTTTAGGTTACCTCAAAACCAACAAAACTGGTATACACCCTATAAAAGGGTCCCTCTCCCAGGATGGGAGGAATTTACACCTTGATAACAAAGGTTACAAACATGCTTAGGTCTAGGGTTTACATCCACATGAGCATGCTTAACCCTAGCAAGCTACTAAGGCAAAAGCAAACCACCTACTAAACCATGCTAGGTCATACTTGTTCTCATTCCTCAACATTGGACCAAGAACAAACCTTCCCATGTCACCAACTTAGTTGTGAGGGGTTCATCAAACTTACCTTAAACTTAAGGGGTTTCCTTTTTCTATCACCATGAGGAGTACCATGCTTGAATCTATAAAAACTCAAATCTCATCATGAGCATCAGGTACACCACTTCCCCTCTTATACCTAGGAACCCTAGGTTCACTTTTTGGGTGTCCAACTGCATGCTCAACCTCTTAACCATGAACCAAACATGTACAAGGTATAACATGCACTTCATGTCATCTATCTACTCAAGAAACACCTCAGAGTGAAGTCCTCCTCATGGACAACCAACAAGGTATAAGGCTTAACAACTTGTTACTAAACCTCTTCATTGTCTTAAGGAACTCTTCTTCCTATCGCAAAAGGTAAACACCTATACCATAGGCACATCTGTACCACGAGCCTCATCTTTTCTCTAGGGTTGGGTTCATCTAATGGCAACCAAGATATCATCAGCCTCCAGGGATCAAGCATGAGGCAACCACTATCATCTACTTAGGTCGCATCATCCTCAACTCCCCACTGTTCCTCATATCTTAGAGTCTAGGCTTCCAACCTTCTTGCTTGGGTCCTACTCTCTCTCTCTACAGATAACTCCACAACCAGTCTAACTACTAGAGGTCCTCTCTCCATGAATATGGATCAAGCTCACAAGCATACCCCTACCTGGGTGAAACCTATGTTCAACTTATGTTTGCTCAAGATTATCCATAGATGTTCTTGCTTATCTCATAAGCTATCCCACATACTCTCCTGGACAAGGTTTCAACCTACTGTCGCACTGTTGACGTACTCTATGTGCATGCTATGCCCTACTCGCATAAGCTTATAGGGTTTCTATAGGTTCTTCACTAACCTCATCATTGAAGGAGATATCCTTCACTCTAACATGCATGACCCTTTCCAGGGTTGGGTTGCCGAAGATACTAGGTCATCCAAACTCTCATGGCTCATATGGGCATTCAAAAGCATGTCCACCCACATACCTAGTCTACCATGACATCTAACTCATCATGTCATCTCTCTCTCTAACCACCACTTAAGGTCAGGGTTAGCATCATCCTTAGAGGATTGTGCCAGGTCTCTACTTATAATGGAGATCTCTACCTCCATGACCAACTTTCTCTGCTCATCCTCCTGACAAGGAGGTCTAGCCTCAGGTCTCTCCTGAGGGCATGACAACTCATGTCATACGACCTAAGCATGTATCTATTCTTTAGTTTATGCTTAATCTATTAAGCTTATGTCCATGAGATCTTATTTACATGTTTTTCGTTAATTTGGTGGAGGATTACTTAGACCTTATCAACCTTACCCATGCCTCAAGAGGGTGAGGAAAAGAGAGAAAACCCTAATCCTTACAGTCCTTAACATCATTTGAGTTGAGAAGGGATGAACAAGATGAGAGAATCCTAAAGGTATCTTATTTTGAGTGAAATCTTGAGACATTAGCCAGGAAGTCATACTAATCTGGGAGTCCTCGTATTCTGACTAGCGGTGTGGAGGAAAATCTTGCCAACCCCTAGACGTGATCCTTTTCTAGACACCTCTGTCTTTCAAAAAATCCTCTAATAACTCCCTTGGGTTCTACAGAGTTTGTAAAATTTAATAATTATTAAATATTAAATGAGGAACCTATGCTCTGATACCAAATTTAATGGCCCCACCTCTTAGTAACCCCCAATTAAGGGAGACCAAGAGGTCAGAGCCGTTATCCCAATTTCTAGATCAAAGGTTCGATAAATAATCAATAATAATTATCATATTCTACCAAACTATACTGAAAGGTTGTAATTAAATGAAACTTTGCATACCTTTTAAAACTTTGGATATCTAACTCCTATCCATGATTGGAATCTAATCTAACTAATCCTCCTTGCACTTTAATTCTTATTTTCACAATGTGCCACTTTCTTGTTTGCCGTTTTCACCCTTGTACCTAAAATGCCAACAAACAAAATGTCGGTCAGTATATAAAAATATGTTGGTATGTGGGGACAACCAAAATTTCACAAATATGGCTAACAACCTAATCATCACAATCAAGGTAATTTAACAAGCCAAATTATGTTCTCAATGTGTCATTCTCCACTGCTTTTTCCCTAACCCTGGAATACCCCCTTTAGGGTTTCTCTTTTGTAGTTGACCTAAGGCCACCTTCTCAATCTCGAGCTTGGTGCCTGGGGTCACCCTTCATGGTGCCATTTAGTCATGCAATATCATAGGCCACCTTCTCAATCCCGAGCTTGGTGCCTGGGGTCACCATTCATGGTGCCCATGGGTCTTCCCTCCTGGGCTTGACCTTTTTGCATCATCCATCAGGGTGGCATGTAGGTGCGAGAATACACACTTATACTATTATTGTGATAATCATAGTGACTTTATGATTTGCAAGTATGAACATCCAAACTGATAAGTTGCATTCAATGTGATGAATCATCTAGGAAACCCTTCGGGAAACTAATGCGATTAACCTTAATTAACCACATACCTATCAAGTTGACTTGAATGCAGAAATAATTCAACCAATTAAAAAACCAAGCAAGCACACACCAAGTTGATCCTGAAATAGGCATCCAATTTTTCTTATCATTAATCATGCCATCATGGTCTATTAATGCTAGTTGTTTCCTAGGGTTACTAGTCCTCTTTTGGGTTTTGATTACAACCAGGGTTTCACTTCATTTTTATTATTTTAAACCCTAATTTTATAAAATTACTCAGAAACCCTAATTGCCTCATCTTTCTTTCACAAAAGATACTAATATCATCCTTTAGCAACATGAAACCCTAATTTCGGATTACAAGCACTTTTCTTTCCTTTTTCTCCGATTTAGGGTTTCTAAGTAGATTAACCATCATATTAGGTTTAAAACCCTAAACCTAGCAATTTCATCTTCAAAACAGGTTAAGATTCATCTTTATCATTAAACAAGTAAACCATACTCAAATTAACTTATTTGCAATATTAAATCTATCCTTTATCATCAATTAGGGTTTCTAACCACATATTAATACCTTTTCCATTAAAATTACATACTTTTATAGAAAGATACTGATTTAGGCTTCCAAACCATTTTTACTTATTCCTTGTATTTTTCTGATCAATTTTCATGTATAAACCTTTCTCATCTGAGTCTTCTAGAAAAAGATATGATTTTTGTAATGAAAATCCTTTTTATTGATTTATTTGTTACTTTCAGAAAAATGAGGATCGTTCGATCCATGGCCCGCTGGTCCACTCAGGATCCAACGACCTAGGATGCACATGCCTTATTCTATGATCTAATATACGTGAAAGACCAAACTAACCTTAACTTGATAGAAGGAGTTTAGGGGTACTCTGGTAATTCCGCGGGGTCTCCTTCTTCTTCAACCCCACGACTCTTGCTGTTGTGATGGTCAACCTTGCAGTTGACTTCTTGATCCAGTCCACCTGCGAGCACACCAATGGGCCAGGAAGCTTTTCCTTCTGTCGACGAACTCGACTAGAGGTTCAATTGTATGCCAACAACACGTTGTGACCCTCTCCTACTCGTCGGACTCCTGGGAGGTTTGCTGAGGTGAAGAGAGTGCATGTTAGGGTAGAAGGATCAATTGGAGGCACGAGAGCACTCCTTGTAACTCTCTGTAGGTCATGGGTTGGTAGGTTTGCATGCTAGTGCCCTCACGAACCCTCCCCTATATATAGGGTTGGAGGCAGGTTCCTATTGGATTGGGGATTCTCCCAATTGACGACCAAACCCCTACAAAGTAGGGATGGTTCTCCTCGGTTTCCTCTCCCGAGTCCAAAGGAAATAACAATGGGCTTGCACACTCTCTGGATCGTGAGAAATATGAGAGGCAAATTCCCTCTACAACTCGGCAGAGTCAAAGTCCTTATGGGACTGGACAATGAGCAGCAAGCATTGGATCAAGATCCAACGACTCTCGTTGCACGCGTTCATCCAAAAGGAAAAACATATTCCTATTTGCAAAATAATGCTATATTTTGGAGATAATTTGAGAAAATCATATCTCCTAAACCATAGCTCTTTTTTATCTAAAATTTAAGGGAAAGTTTGTATTGACATTATCTAGCTATTTATGAAGTTTGGGAAACAAATTCCAACGTATGAGAATGCTTACTTTCCTCCCAAGTTATCCTTTAATTAATCCAATTTTAATTAGTATTTCTTTTCACTTTGCCATTATCTTGTTATTTTGGGTCCCTTGGACCTCAAGAAATCCTAAAGGCATGGATTCCCATATTGGGGAGTATCTATTTTCCTTTATTCTCTTATAAAAGTCTATTTCACATATTTTCCTTTTATTAATTTAATCCTTTTCCTTTTTATTTTTCTTTTCTTTTCAATTGGGCTCAATGGCAAATAAAGCCCACAAAACAACCAACAAGGCTACTGTAAACGAAATCCTTTTATTCAAAACAAATTATATCCTTATTTGTTCAAATATCTTTAGTAGGAGAAATTACATTTCTCACTAAAAGAACCCAAAAATCGGGGTTGTAACAACATATATAGTATGTATCATATACATGCTATTTCCCACAATGAAAATATGCAATAAATGAAAGTGATGGTTGTGGCTAGTCCTAATGTAATCCCTTGGATCCACAAGGAATTATGCTCATCTAGGTCTACATCACATGTAGAAACCTGATGTTGATGAAGATCTGTGCTTGCCAATATAGGTTGATAGGTTCAACCCTTGAACCGATCGGCTCGCCTCCTGGCTGGTTGTTAGGTCGTCTCACCGATCGTCTGGTCCTTTTGTCCACCATCGGCTAGATCCTCTAGCTGATTGGTCGGCCCTCTAGGTGATCGGTCCAGCTAGTCCACTATGACCTCCAAGGTCCTTCAATCGGTCGACTCATCTTTGGGATTCCTTCATTTTCATTATAACAGGAAAGTAAAATATCCTACTTTTACATGATTATAGGGAAACCTAGAGTTACATTTGAGGGGAGAAAAGGTAGAATAGAATTAACTTTACATTGGGAAGATGAGTGGAGGCTTGGTACACAGACTGAGATAAATGGATAAACCAACCACATACAACCAGCCACAGATAGGGGTTATTGGCCATAACCATGCTACACATCCACCATTAAAACCATTTTAGGGTGACGCATGTAAATTGCATATGTATATATATATACATATATATAAATATATATATATATTTATATATGTATATATATAAAGTTTCTAATTATTGTGGTGTTTGGATTTGATAAGATATTATTCTCATCGCATGTAATAAAGGAATGACAAAACCAAAATCTGAACATATCGATGATCCCATAATATACTAAATTGACGTTGGCTCTGATACCACAGTTGGAAAATATGGTATAGAGCAAGAAGCAGAATTTAAAATTTTATTACTATATTCCCATAAATAGTAGATCGCGTCAATAAAATATAATTCAGGAAGAATAGTTTATGGTCTAGAGCAAGTCCTATGAAGGTCCTCGTCGTTGTACATGTGCAATTCTAAATCCTAGTTGCACTGGGACTCGTCTGATTGTTGCACCTCTTGGTCTACACCATGGACTGCATCCACGAATGTTGTCTTCTTCAACATCTCAAATTGTCACGGACTGCTGGTTCACATTGTCCTCCAAGTGACAAACAATGGCTTCCCGCCTCCATGGTAGTCCACAAGGACCGCCTAGAACTCCAATCATCCCGCTAGACTAGAATGGAAGGAGTTGTCCCTTATGTCGGTGTACTAGTCACCGACTTACTCTCCCACAATGGCAATTATCAGTCGTTCTCTCCCATGGCTATCCCTCCCTAGTCGGGTAGGACTTGCCTAGGCTCTCGTGGTTACCACAACCAGACAGGAGAGTAGTTGTCAAAGGAAATAATTCTCACTTTTCTGTATTGTAGTTGTTCTTTGGGAAGCCCCCAATACCCCTCTATATATAGGTGAGGTTAAGGTCAGGTTTTTCGATCCCCAACCAATGTCGGACTAAAGCGGGAGTGGAAAGGACAAGTAGATCTTGAATTTTCACAACTTTTCATGGATGTTTCACAACCTGTGTGCAACAAAACGGTCATCTCACAAAGTGTGCTGGTCATCTAGCACATGAGACAGTTGTTTCACTAAGTAAAATAGTCATTTGGGATGCGAGATGGTCATCTTGCTAAATGAGATAGTCATTTCGTGCTTTCTCAGTCTGAGTCATACATTAATTTACTTGCACCCCAAGTATGTGTAATTGAAATAAGTTTGGAAAACTCTAGAACTTTTGTTCATCCCAAATAGGTCGTCTCATACAAGTGAGACACCGGTCTCACTCACCTAGACTTCTGTCTGGTGAGTTTAATTTGAGACGATCAGTTCAACATCTTGAACTGGTTGGTTCATATTGAAGAACTAAGCCAATTCAATTTCTAATATACTTGATAACCCAAATGGTCGTATCAACACTTGAGACGCCCGTCTGGCTGCCCAAACAGATGTCTCACACAATGAGATGGTCGTTTGGTAGTTCAGTCAGCCAATCTGTTGATCTATTGTGTGAATTGAGTATCTAAACACTTTAGGACTTAATTCAATTATCATTTAAGATCAAACTACTCTTCTAAATGAGTTCTATGTGTGTGACCCTATAGGTCCCATATCACGTTAACAGTGAATGTCCATAACAACTTATGACCTCACAAGAAAAGAGTGGTGCCTAGTCACACATCATTTCTACCCAAATAAATGGAAAATTTGGGGAACAACTTCAACCTACAATCTATGTATGGTGTTACAGTGTCTGTATAGTTCCTTTGTCACTGATGTCCATATTGAACTAGAGGCATGGAGCAGTCACCCTCATTATTATTCAATCTTGTTTCTTGAACCAAGAGCAGATTGTCTAAGATATATGTAAGCTCAATATCACATATTGACTCACATGTCCATGGCCATGCTTTTCTCAATCTCTCATATCAAGAGGCCTAGGACATCACACTCCAGTAGGAGGGACAAATCCCATGTTTATCACACACAGTCAATCCAAATGTGTCAAATCCACCCAATCATCAGTGTTATAACAACCCATGTTTCAGGACTTCATTTGATGATGTCAAAGTGCACCCAATGACATTTGTTGAGTGTAGTGATTTTAGTTCTAAGAATCGCAACCACCCGCATCAATGTGAGAGCTGACTATGACTTCCATGATGATGGCTTCCATGTGTCAGTCTCACAGTGGGTTTGTCTGATACACTATTCTCTAACATGTATTTGTGTGCTTGCTTTGATATTTCCATATCACGACTAATGAGATCTAGTCATCAATTAACTCACACTCTGATCTTATGTGTCATTGTTGTCTATCAACCTTCCACAATGAAAATCTATCAGGGACATAATGAGAATATGTATATGTACTCTTAACATCTGTATGATCTCAACCACAAGGTTAGTAAGTTGATTACATACGTCATTGAGTAATATAATTCTCTAGAAATTTATAATGTTATTTCATTATATCATATTAGAACAAACATAATAAATTGGAAGCTTGCCTTTTATTAATAAGCAAATCATTTTTATATGATATGACATTACAATCATCACATGATTGGCTCTATGGGCATACATAACCAACAATAGTCGTTAGAGAAAATTCCAAACCAGAAAAATCTCAGTCAACAATATTGTGGACCGAGATTGTTTCCGGTCAACAACATTTTGGACAAAGAATGTTCTAGAAACTTTTCTATAAATGATCAAAATAGTCGTTATAATTTCTTTGACTTAATCCAAACTGCTAGTTTTCATCCTAGAACACTATAGATACTACCCAATGTTGTCCTAACCTTTTGTAAGAATTTCCTATAAATAGTAGAGATCCTAGGACACCTAAACAACATGTTTGCATACAACAATTATGATCATATACACAAACTTGAGCATACTACTTGCCATTATTCATAAAGAGCTTAAATTTTACAATTCAAGTTATTATCCATCTAGCCTAAGCCTTAGCTTTATAATAGAATCCTTCTCCACCAAATATAGCTATGGAAAAACCTTGTGGAGAGGATCATCGTCACTTGTCCATAAGAGCTTGATTGAATATCTTGTTAAAGAGCGTTGTAATCTCCTGCTTTCTTTCTTATTTCAGTGCACTAATTTGTTGTTTCTTCTCACTACTTTAAGGTAGAAGTTTGTGGTGAAGCTCTCTTGCTGCTACTCCTCATTTGAAGGTTGCAACCAAGGTGGTGGAGGTGGTGTGGCGACCGTCTTGCGAAAACATGATTAACTAATGCGGAAGCAAATTATTTGCAGCGGATTACTGAAAATCACTGAAAATTTAAAACTTTTTCAAGAGATCCATTCATAGGAAAACTCTTTAACCAAAAACCAAAGTATTTCAAATTCATCCTGGTTCACAAGTATACAACCTGTACCATTTCTTCTCAAAGATTACAACATCAACTATCTTATAAACATTATATACATACATTATAAGAATCTCGAGGCATCAAGCCAAAACCTCAGATTGATTCATAAGACACTGACTAAAAACTCTGAGGACCTGAGAGTACAGAGATGACACATAGGACTACTATCTGTATGACTAGACATGCAATATCTTCACCTGAGATCTTATTGTTGTCCCTTCTGTTGCTCTTTCCTTGTTCTAGGATTTCTGCTTTGCCTCCCATGCATACCTAAAAATGTTTCCCACGGGGGTGAGACAATTGAAAATTGCCCCAACGAGAGATATAACTCTCCGCCAAAAACATTGTTATTGCAGTTTATTAAATTAAAACTGAGTAGGGGTTATTTTTACATTATCAGGCAGAGTTATTCATCATAGAATAGAATAAGATAATCTCCATTCTCAAGGAGGTCATTGCATCTACCCATGGTAGATAAGTAATTCATCTGTCTACCTTGTAGAGAATATAAAGAAACATAATTAACATTTAACTACTAAGGAATGCACAAAGAAATGCAACATCAGCCAATGAATCTCCGTATTCAATCCTTAAGCAAACATGCTATACGGCTGATTACATTTTACAATCACACTTATGCTCTGAGGAGATGAGATATACCGCTCATACTCCAACCGACCATTATGAAATCGCCTCGGTACCATACATAGGTCATCAAAAGAGCCAGATTCTTATGACCTCATATGTCTTGGTCAGTACGAGACCATATGCAGGACATCTCATGTCTCTTCTAACTAGCTAGCCAGGGTATTCTGGCACCTTTGCTACAGAGTTATAGCGTCAACTGCACTCTCATCGCTAATCGAGAGATTTCTTGTTTATCTCCTCGATCTGACATTAAGTATCATTAGGATATTCGTGATACATCCATCCCGACATATTCATGAAGGATTGAGAGGTTTCTTGTTTACCTTCCAACAATCTCTTCAAGAGGATGTAAGGATATTTTTGCCCATTTACCCCCACATATTCAAAATATGTGCTCCGGGTTTTTCCGCGGGCACCCATTTCACCATCACCTATTCCTGACGATGATGGATCTATGGTCAGAGCACTACATGAATAGATTTCACTTGATTTATTAAGTACATTCTCATATTCTTTTAGCATCAGCCAAGTTCTCAAACATAACTTATTACAACAATGCTATAAAGAGACATGTACTACTTTTATCAGATATTTATCAGTCTTTCAAAGACCCTGGGAACTCAGTCCCTCATTTCAATACTGGGAATTCTCATCCCTTCACATTCTCATCACCATAATCATATGGTTCTGGGTATTCAAACCCTTAACTCATCATTGAGCATTATTATACCTTTTTCAGGTAATTATCGCCTTCAGGTCATCTGACCAAGGCATTCATGATACTTGTTACACAAGCATCACACCTGGCTCACAACTCCATGAAATATCTTGTCACCTCTCACTAGGTAACAACTTACTCATGTGACTCATAAAAGTCCATGCATATTGCTTCTTTTACTAAGCAACAACAATATTAAGGCACATAATGCCAATCAACATTTATTATATAAATGTCATAGCTCAAACTAGCTATATACATCACCTCATAATATCTGTATGGTTATTAGGCATGATAATAGTCATACAAGATATTCATCACATCATGTGATGCAATAGTAACACCATTATTCCTCTACCAGGAATTAGGGTTTACTATCAAATAGGGTTTTTCATTCCCTTTACCCAAATTAGGGTTAGGGTTCCCCATTTCTCATTATTAAAGATTTCATGATCTCATTATCTGTCCAACCCTTAATACATTATTTCGTACCTCTAGGGCATTCAAGTATATCATATTTGATTATTCTATAACATTACTTTCATCATATAACATTAATGATCATCAATTCAAGGTATGAGTTCATTTCTCATACTCATCATGGTATGATTATATCATACACATAGTTTGGGCTTAACTCCATTCTCAAGGTACATTAATTAACACTCATCAAGGTGTAACAACTCATTACATTTCATTGTAATAGTTGCATAACACACTTCATATGTTTCTTACCCAATTATATTGGATTTGAAGTACATCAAGGCATATAAACCCTGAAGTGTTGAATGTGATAACTATCATATTTTGATGTATCACTTTCTCATCACTTCAGACTCTCCTGAATTAGCCATCTTATCTTGTATTAAGGTATTTCCCTTCTTAATACATTCAATCACTAATCACTTACCTATAGCATATAATGCATAGGCCACACATTAGAGTTGTCCAACTATCTTTAATGATATGGACTTGTCTAATGGTAAAGACATTGCTTACAATTAGGTTGCATATATTCAACCACATGAAATGTTTCACCTTTATAAGGCCATTACTTCTATCTCATCATTAGGGTTTCTTTATACCCTTACTTAAGATTAGAATTATTATTCATTGTCATATTATCTAAGATTAGGGCTTTATGTATTATGACTCCTCATTAGAGTCTCACATGCCTTCATCCTTCTTAGGGCCTCTTATCACAACATAACATTAGTACGTCATGTGGTGTTAATATTTAGTTAAGGCTTCTCATGGAATCACCCTCAACTAGGGTTTCTCATGGAATCACCATCAACTAGGATTTCTCATGGAATCACCCTCAACTAGGGTTTCTCATGGAATCACCCTCAACTAGGGTTTCCACCATAGTTTCCCACAATTTGGGTCTACTATTCATCTCTATTAGGATTTCATTCAATTATCCATAATTGGAGATTCACTATTCATCCCAATTAGGGATTTACAACTCTTTTCCCTAAATTAGAGTTTCACTTATGATTACCATAGATTAGGGCTACATCCTTACCCTGGATTATGGTTTCATTTAGAATTGCCCTCAATTAGGGTTAGAATTCAATAACCCTGTCAATTAGGGTTTATGTTCATGATTAGGGTTTCATTATCTCTTTACTTAAGGATCATACCCTTAATCTCCACATGAATCATATTCATGTTATGAATTCATGCTAACATCATCTCAACTTGAAAAGGTCATATCATCCCTTCAATCAAGTACATACAACTATGAATGACATAGTGTACCAAGTCATTGATCCTATAAGCAATTAGGGTTCATCCCTTAATTGGCACTAATCACTTAGGTAATAATAAGGTTTCAATCTTTGTACCTTCATTTATTATCATTACTAGTCATCATTGGATCAATGAGTCATTCATCAACTCTATTCTCGAGAGATTCAATCACCTTGGACCTCCATTACATAAGGTATCCAATTGAATTGATCAATTGAATCTACAATTGCAATAGGTACTCAATTAGGTTAACCAATTGGACCTTCAGTTGCATTAGGTTCTCCATTGGACTAACCAATTGAACCTTCTATTGCATAACATAACTTGACCTTGAAACCACCTAGGTCTCCAAACGGTTTGAGACCGTTTGCCCAAGTAGGTGAAGACCGTTTGGCCAAGTAGGTGAAGACCGTTTGGCCAAGCAGGTGAAGACCGTTTGGCCAAGTAGGTGAAGACCGTTTGGCCAAGTAGGTGAATACCGTTTGTCCAAGTAGGTGAAGACCGTTTGCCCATCCAAACCTTGGATTCTAGTGAAATTTCATCAAGGTTTGGTCTATTGAGTTGATCAACACATCAGCACTTGGTTGTAATATGATTTGGTACCTTTGGACCTTCAATTGGTCAACTATACTTAACCCCAGACCTCCAAACGGTCTTGGGTGATCCCCAAACGGTTTTGAGACCGTTTGGGTGATCCCCAAACGGTTTTGAAACCGTTTGGGCTATCCAAACCAAAATCTCAAATCAACTCATTGGAAATTCAGCACTGATTTCAATTAGGGTTTTCCCAATTGATTAGCCTTCAACTCATGATTCCTTGGGAATTAATCCATCAAATTTGGTGAGTTAATAATAAACATCATTAGGAACATTAATATAAAACGGTCAACGCTTGGTTAACCATCTCAAACGGTTTTGAAACCGTTTGCCCAAAAAGGCAAATTAATCAAGTTGAAAATCAGCACTTAATCCAATTAGGATTTGCCTAATGGATTAGCCTTCAACTCATGATTCCCTTGGAATTAATCCATAAAATTTGGTGATTTATTAACCAACATTATTAGGAACAGTAATATCAAACGGTAAATGCTTGTTCAACCATCTTAAACGGTTTTGAAACCGTTTTCCCAAACATTCCAATTAATCAGGTTGAAGATCAGCACTTAATCCAATTAGGGGTTACCTAATTGATTAGCCTTCAACTCACGATTCATTTAGAATTAACCCCTCAAATTTGGTGAGTCATTAACCAACATAATTAGGAACAGTAATATCAAACGGTCAAACCTTGGTCAACTGAATCAAACGGTTTTGAAACCGTTTGCCCAAAAAGGCAAGTTAAATCAGATTGAAATTCAGCACTTAATTCAATTAGGTTACCTAATTGATTTGCCTTCAACTCACGATTCCTTTGGATTTAATCCCTCAAATTTGGAGGGTTAACAAAAAACATAATTATGAACAGGAATCGCAAACGGTCAACCCTTGGTCAAGCATATCAAATAGTTTTGAAACCATTTTCTCCCAAACAGTTTGCAAACCGTTTGATCACCAAACGGTTTGGTGAAACCGTTTGGTCCCAAATTCCAAACCGTTTTCCCAAGATATTTGGGGAGGTGTGTTCTTATGATGATGTCATCATCATAAAGCTTCGTCCCTGAAGTTCTAACAACTTCTGATTTCATGAATTAATCAATTTCAACCAGTAATTAATCAAGATAATGAAGGAATCATTGAAATTACAAGATTAATGGTTGAATAACAATGTAAAAGGGTTCAAGTTATAAAACCCGCCTCAAATATGATCTCCAAGCTCCATGATACACGGATATAATGGTGGATGAAGCTTATCCAACTATTCCAAGGCTCAACTTCAAGATTTGGAGTGAAATGATCGGCTAGAATTGAAGATTGAGTGAAGAAATGAAGGAATTACACATTGTTTTATGATTTTCACCATGAAATCATGAAGAATGAATATCAAATGCTTACCAACAGGTTGGGGACGTGCTCCCTGCTGTCCTTAGCCTTCTTGGTCGGTTTTGCAAGCAAGGAGAAGAAGTGGGGTCGTAAAAGCCTTTCATTTGGCTTGGAAAAGGTACTTTTATAAGAAAATTGAGGAGAGAGAAGATACTTTATAAAAGTCTTTTAATTCCAAAATTGTGGCCACCACTTCCCCCTTGGTTTCTTGCATTAAAGGGAATCTCTATACCCACAGAACTCCCTTCCATTATCCATGAATTAAGGGAAAAGAAATTAAGCACCTTAACCCTTATAATAAGAATATCCTTATTTGAGTGGAAATTCTTTTTCTTATAATAATGGTGAGTGGAATTTCACCTCCTTAGGATATGCTCGTGCCTTTGCAAGGATTTAGGTTTATCCACACACATCTGAATCCAACCATTTTAATTTTGGTTGAAGGCCCTTTAATTAATACATTCATTTTTTCCCTAAATTGGATTAGGGTTTCACTTAGGATTAAATCTTGATTATTTTAATATCAAGATTCTCTCTCCTCCATCTTAATTCAAATGAGAAGTCCCTCTCATTTTATTTGCTCTACATGATGCCAAGAAACATTAGGGACTTTATTGAAGTGGTAAATTGCATATTGAACCCTTGGTTTTGGGTAAATTGCACATTACTCCAAAACTAAGTTTTTATGCACAAACATTGCTTTATCAACTCTTTCTTAGTGTTTAGGCTTCCATAAGCCATACCTCAACATCATTTTCACTCTCATGATGCTTCAACACATGAGGAACATATTATCATTCACAATTTCACTTAAACCTCTCAACTTTGGGTAACTTGCACTTTAGTCCAATACAAACAAAACATTGATTTCCACAATGTTCAAAAAGGATTAGAATTGCAACATAAGTTCCTCTTGAGGCCTAATTACTTTTCATAAGATGATATTAAGCATTTAATCACATTTCTTAATCAAAACACCTAGGGTTAAAGTATAACCCAGGTCAGGGTTGTTACAGGTGGATTGTGATCCTATCCAAGTTAGTTACCTTCCTCGGCCCGTCAAAGAAGGTCGAGTTCTCCTTGAGCTAAAAATGAGGGTCAATCATGTGACATAAAAGATACCATTAAATTTTGTATTGTGTATAGTTATATATAAGTAAATACATACATATTTTGAAAATCGTGGTTGAGGACACCCAGGTCGTGGACTGACGTCATTTGATGAAATCACTCTATATTGTGTGTGCTTCTGTGGTTGCATCTTTTATTTCTGCTGCACTTTATTTGAGTAACTTCATTTGATTAAAATTATCATAAATCTCTATTCACCCCCCTCTAGATATTTCACATTTTACCACATGCTTTGGACATATAAGAGAAGTACATGATCTTATGCAAATATATAACATCTATAAGGATCGTAAGTATTTTGAAACTATGATTAGATTCTAATCTATTTCTAAATGATATTGTTATATGACACTCCCCTTTCCAGTCTATAAGTGTGTTTATGTAGAGCAAGTTAAGATTATAAAATCCCTCATGATATTATGTTGGAGGATGATACTAGTGTAGATAATATGCATACCCAGAAGTCTCATGAACATTACAGAAAAGTCAACATCTAGATGGATTAGAGACACATTTAAGGAGGTATAAAGGATAGAAAAGGATGTTTCTGAGATACTCTAACACATAAGGGATGTTAATCAAGAAAGATGAGATAGAAATGTAAAAAACAAGTCTCATACAAAAAATATTTAAGTGGATGCTAAAAAATAAGATGGGGTAGGATCAAGGGGTAAAATATTAGATATGAGCCATTCGAATTTCCAGAGTGAAGAGAAGCATAAAAGAAAAAGCTAGGTCTTAAGTGGAAGAAAGTTGGCAATTGCAATAATTGTAAATCCAGATATATGGCTGATCTTTTGAAATAATAATTTAAGTTTTTTAAAGTGTAAACTGACTTTCAATGCTTCATTTATCAAAATGTCTTTCTTCTTATTTACAAAATCATATATCTTTTTTTATTTAGTTATAAATACTCCATAACCCCCAAAAAAGGTTACTCCACACATCACTTTTGAGAGTGCATGCTACATGCATTAAGTGCAAATAAGAATTGTGAGAGGATATTGCATGATTGCCACAACTACAATTAAACAAACAAACTGCATGTTAGATAGAAAATAGTTATTGTGCTTTCTTACCCAAAATATACTGTGAAGAAGGTTGCTTCTAGGTTTAGACAACTGAATAAGTAGTAAGGTCAACGACATTTGAATCCATCATGACTGTTAGTCATAAACAATGAGATAAAAACTTGGACAAAATAACAAGCTAACCTACATTACGAAATACACAACATACATACTAACATAAGTAAATATACTATGCAATCTAATTCGTGAAAAATGTTATGGTGTTTAAAACTTTTTTACATTATAGTCCTTCAATATTATAAGGATAAAGATGATTAGAATATTTTTCATATAAATAATCTAGTTTTCCTTTGTATCTCTATCTACAACTACTGAAATAACTTATCCTCCTTTGCTCTTGTTCCTTTCTAGTTTGAAATCCTACTCCTATTTGACATTACCTAAGTCACTTCATTTTCTATAATTTTAACGACATCATTGCACAATCAAAATTTCCAATCACTACAATCAAATTAGAGAAGTTTTAGGGATAAATCTAGTGTTGCTATAATTGGAGAATGGGCTTCAAGTTCCTATCTATTTAGGGGAAAATTTTGGAGAAAGTGTCCTAATATATGGATTGGTTAGAAAAAGCCTTGTGTAAACAAAAAATTCTACATGGAATAGATATAGGATGACCATTCATTAAAAATATAATATCAGGTTTACACTTTGATGTGATATAAAATATGCCAACAAGGTAAGCGTCCTCACATTAGAGGAAAACCTATACATCAATATATGTGTGTATTGTGATACTATTTTTTATATTTACCCTTAATCAACACATAGTTTCCGATCAACTACTTCCAAAGAAAACAATACTATATAAGTAAATTAAGAAAATATTCTAGCTAACATTATTTCTCGTCCAAAATATAATCATTTTCTCATGAGAAATTCTATCGAATTCATCTGATTGCATGAAATTAAATGAAAAAATAATAACGTTTGGAAAATTCAAGATGACTATATAATTTAATATATTCACAATATGGATTGAGAAGGAATTCATTACATATAACAAAATCACGCAACAAGTTCTGCTAAAAATGGATTCTTTAAATGATAATTTGCATATGTATGAAAGGTTATTTAGTGAGTATTGCTCAAAAACACTTATAAACCTATTTAGAATTTATTCATATAAAGACTACTTATTATTTATCCTTCTCTTTATTGTAGACCAAAAAATTGTTTAACTATTAAGTCATCTCAGTTTATTAATAGAAAAAGAAATAGTTAAATTAGAAGAAAGATTGTTTAACTATTAATTCATCTATTGTGTTCTTAGTACATGGTATATAGCCGATATTCCCACTTTGACATTTACTCATAAAATTCTAGATCTAAGAACATGAGTCTTGAACTTAACTAGATCAGTGGCCACATCTTCTAACATGACCACTTCTTGTGATGAAATTTGATAAGATGTGGACCTATCACCAATTCTGTTGCAACTAAGTTATAGAGTTGTGATGATACCTTGAAGCTCAGCCTCTAGGGAAGAGTTAGAGATATTAGGATGGACAATCCCAAGGCATACATTTGTAGGATTGTCCACTATATGAATGTCAATGCCAATTTGCTTTGTGCTGACATTGAAATAATGATCAACAAAGATAAGCAAATCAAAATCTAGGCTGATTCTAGTGGACATAGATGTGTTGTCCTTTCCAATATGTGAATTCAGGTTGCATAGTTGTTTTGTTGTGGAACTGCAAGTTCTAAGGAATTGTGCTTTAGTAGTAGTAGACTTGATTTCACCTTGGTGAGTTGGTTCGTTCCTTTAGTTCCAAATGTGCCAAAAACCAGTTGGACACATAGTGGAGGTGTCAGAGCTTTGTCTCATACTATTGATGCTCATGGATATCCACTCGTCTTCTTGTAGGAGGAAGTGTTCATTGACCAGATCAAGGTTGAGCCATATTTGTTTTCTGAACGTGAAGTCTCGTAGAGAATTTAACATATCCCTATAATATTCTAGAGGGGGTAATTTTCATTAACATCAGTATGCTAATGTTGTTTTTCATAAAGATGTAGGATTGGATGTTATCAAAGATTATAGCTTGTTTGATTGTGTCATAGATAAAACCCCATGACCTTTTGTTGAAGGCCTTAGTGGGGTCGACTTTGAGTGTCCAAGGTTCTAGAACCTCTCTTTCTCCTCATGTTGTGGACGATTTCTTACAGTGACACAATATTGTCATTAATTCTACATCCAAGGACAAAGTTGTTTTTCTATGGAGAAATCATTTTGGCATGAGCCCTTTGAGCCTTTCCACAACAACCTTGGATGATATTTTCAGCCTGATATTGTTGAGAGAGATAAGACTCAACTAACCACAACTATCTGGGTTAGGTATTTTAGGAATGGGGACCATGGTAGAGTCACACAGGATGTCCTCCAGCTAAGACCCCATCAGTGTGTCGAAAACTATCTTGATCACGCTATGATTTACAATCTCCTAGTTCTTCTATATGAAAAGAGGATCCTAACTATCTAGGTCGGCATCTTTATAAGGATTCATATCCTTAATACATTTAGCACCTCCATTGGAATTGGAGTAGAGAAAATGCCAGTGTGTTTCTCATGAGATAGGCATCTGAAAAATCTAGGGATGTCATGATAACATGGGTTTGAGTAGTTGTTTGTTGCAGTAATAACCCTTTCAAACTGGCATACCAACATAGAATAAAGGTGGTCTTCATCACTTCTGTAGTCTCCATTATAGTTTTTAAGCGTGGTAAATTTTTTGGCCCTCCTTCTTTGGTTGACAAAAGCATGATAGTTCTGTATTATTGTATCCATTTTAGGCAATTAACATGGCTTTTTTTTTCTAGTCTTTTCCTCCTTCCTCAAGATTTTTTCTAGACCAATTTGCATCATAAAGAAATATTAGTAGTGATGTTGTCTTAGTGCTTGGACATGTTGATTTGAAACTATGTGATGTTCCTGATGACTATATCTTGTGTGACACATTTTTTTTTCTTATATCTTATCACGCTATATGATAATATTTTCCATAGACATGACAGCCGATATTGAAGTCAACATTTTTGTTTTGGACATTATTGAGAAAACTAGACAAATCTTTTTCATCATACCAAGAGGCTCTAGTAATGAAATATTAATTGGTGCTTGCCTTGGCCTTAAATTTTAGGAGTAACATGAAGTGGTCATAGTGGATGCGGGGAAGATGTTCAACCATAATATTAGGGTATTGTAATATAAATGCTTGATTATTAATATATCTATTGAGTTGTTCCTATAGTTTTCCATGCATATAAGTATATTTTAACCTAGAGAATCCAAGATCCATGAGTACAACTTATAGTAAGGTGTTGTAAAAAGTCTAGTATCATTATATTGTAGCATATACTATCTATTCTCATGGTAGTGTTGAAATCACCAACAAAGATCCATGGATTGTTGAATTGTACTCCCATCCCCACAATGTTCTTCCATAAAAGATTTCAGATAGATATTTGATGACATGCATACATGAAGGTGGAAAGGAAAGAGTTATTGATCTGACAAGTGGAAAATTGATTGTGCTAACTCCTGCAAACTCACAAGATTCAACACAGAAAATTTCTTGAAGTTTAATTGTTTTAAGGTGATTGTAGCAAATATTTTAAGAGTGGGGTTTTTTGATCTATTGTGTCCATATTCATTGTTTTCTCCTTCTTCCATATTTTGGTTGAGCAAGTATTATTGTATAGGGACATGTTTAGCATATGAGGACTTTTAGTAGCATCATCATTCTCCTCCTTATCTTCCTCCTCCACTAGGATTTGCGAACCTATTAGTTTAGGGGTGGGTATTAGTGCCTAGGGGCTTCTCAGTTGATTGCCAGAGACTTTTCATAGAGCCTCTTCTAGTTTGTTGTTGTTTCCGCGTGTTACAATTAGGGTCACATTGAGCATTTTCACCTTCTCATCTTGAAGGCACATTCTTATATTCAGTACTTTATTTATCGGGACAAAACTTGGAGATGATCCCTATTAGACCGCACATGGGACAACCAGACAAAATGATTCATACTCTGGACAAAATGATTTGTACTCAACAACATAATTGACATTGTTGACAAGGATCATCGAGGAAAGTGGGAAAGTGTTCTCTTTCAACTATAGAACAAGTGAATTTGCTAGAAGATCTACTTGTTTTATGAGAGTCAAACATTGTTCATCACCTAGACCCATGCCCATGTATTCATATATGGTTGGGACATTGAGATGTAAGAGAAAATTGAGTATGAGCACCTAGGTCACTATGTATGTAAGTAGTTCATTAGAGGACATGAAGGTTGGGCACCATTCCCAAACTACTACACCAACCGAAGAGATTCCATGGGCCTCCAGTAAGATCCATTTAGTAGTCTATGTTGTAGGGTAATTGGATGACAAATAGTGCCAAGTCAAGTTCAAATAGATTGAAGTGACATGTTAGTGATTATAGAGGTTTTATTCTTTCCATCATAGTCATACAATTGACATCCATTCAGACAAGCTTGATGATGACGATATACTTCCATGGACTGGTGAGGTTTTCCTCAGTTTCTGGATCAACGTTTAGGGTTGGTTTGCCTTCAACCTCTCCTAGGTTAACATCGACCATTGAGAGGATCTCGATGAAGAAGTTATAGCCCCCTTTCTCGGATGTAGCGAGACATATAAAGGATAGAGAGTTGTTAGGGCTATTTTTTAGGAATGAAATGTTCACCATGTGTTTAGGGTTTGTGGCCAACCCCATGTTTCCTTCCAGAGAAGTATTGGTTACATCAGAGAAGTGCTTGTCGGACACCAATGACGATGATCTAGGATCTTCTAGTGGTGGATCTATCACCAAACCATTTTTTGAGGTTCCTATCATCCACATGCAGTGAAGGTGAAATTCCATTCATGGTACAAGTATAGAAACTCCATTAGATGTTGGCCTTCTCAGATCTTCCCCATTTTCTCCATAATGGACTAGGTTTGTGCTGGTTCCCCCTCCCCTGTCGTCTCTCAGACTATGGTCATGGGTGATCTTCATCACTTTCCTACTGCTTAGCTCCCATTTTGGCTCCAGTATCTACATTTATAGGTATGATTTTAATTAGGACTTGGATTTTATTTTAATGATCAAAGTCTCTGGCTTGATTCCTCATGGGGTGGAAGGAATATATTCCCTACTTTTATAGGAAAATAGGAGTATATAAGGTGAAAGTAGAAGAGAAGATAAGACAAGAAGACAAATCTAAACTTATGATTCAGTAATAGGAAGACAAAGTCAAACAAAACAAGGATGGAAGATAGGATAAGACATGCCTCAAAATATAACACTAGTTTAAACTTTTTATAGTGCAATATAATATATATATGTTACTAGAAATAGTCAGTAGCATAGATAACACATTTATCGTCAGTTAAAATGGCCCTATAACATATATTTTGTACTGAAACCTAAGTGGGTGACACTACAGTTAAGCACGTACTATGTTGGGCTTTTAGGAAAGAGCAAACTGACAACACAAACTTGATCTCGGTTGTTATGATTAAAGAAACCAATGACCAGACCGATGAGTCAACGATTTGTCTTGTCAGTTTCATATCAATAAATGACGTTCCACTGCGATACTTGATAACATTTTTAACTGAAAAAGGTTTATGTGTCGTCATTTATAAAAAAAATTAACATTATGTATAACTTTATTGTTGGTGTAAATGTTGAAACTGATGATACATGTCTATTTTTTCGTCAGTTTGACACCACAACTGACATTGCAAATCATCTACTAGTACGACCGTTCTGCCCAACTCGACTATTTTAGAATAGCCCTATAACATCAGTTAAAATATATAACTCGATGATTATGACCTACGACATTGGTTGTCTAATAAAAATTGTCAACACGTTTATATTTTTTTATATAACAAGTATGCAGACATGCTGTCTAGTTTTTCAACAAGATACAAAACCTGCAATTCATTAGAACTGTAGGGTCCATCCTATGATCAACTTAACAACATGCCAACACACCTATAAAACTTGCAATAACAAACACACTCAATTCATTCACCAACATACAAGATCCATTCTCCAATTCCATTCTCATGACATGTACAACAAAAATTCTCATTTTATTCATTCATATTCACATTCATTCACAAATATGTATATATACACCATTCCCATATGTACCAATTCCATTCTCATGACATGTACGAATGCAATTCTCATTGTATTAATTCATCTTGACACTCATTCACACACATGTACATATTCATCATTCACATATGTACCAATAATTCACTCACCTCAAATTTTGAGTTGCAACAAGTAATAAGAACCACATGACTATAGAAATATTGACATCAAAGTTTAGAAAACTCATATTTTATCCCAATCAAATTCAAAGTTTACTTCCTTAACAAATGTGTTTGCCCTATGTTCTCGTATCTCATCTAGATCTTCTTTCATATCGGGATCTATCATATAAAACAACTACAAAGAGAATGACATAATTAAAGAGTTTGATTTGATATTTTCATATTATCAAATGATATTATTTACTTATGATGATCAAGACTATATATAAATTACATTTTGCAGATAGTGCATGTCTAGTGTCGCATGTCTGACAATCTGGTGCATATATCACATCATGTAGTATCCACATATCTAACTATTATCTTGTATAAGGAACTATAAATTTTACAGTTATGCAAAACTTTAATAAGTAAAAGTAAGCATTATTGACATATATATGCATTGGAGTCAGAAAACTACCTCAATATTCTTCCAAAGTGATGCTTTCTTTTTCTTATCCACCTTTCATCCATCCATTTTGAACTCATTTTTTCCTCTATAAGTTAACGTAATATATTTAATTGATTTAGTAAACATACATGTAATTAATGATATAGACACTTATATATGTTAATGGATATAAAAATTTACTCGCGTAAATAATTACTTTTTCATTACATATCCCCCACTATCTATTTTTGTCACCCTTTAAATCTAGATAATACATAGTTAGCTTCTTGGGGACAATTACCACTAACACCCAATGTTTATTCCTGAGTGAAAAGAAGGAAAACAAAAGAAAACTCATAATCCATAATGAAATGCAATTCTCAATTCAAAATTTAAATTAGTGTCTGAAACATACTAAACATTGAGAGAAGCTACAAACACGCTCTTTCCTACATTACCAAAATATTTAAATAAAGTAGAGTTGTATTCGGTAACATATATTATGTCTTTATCTATACAACTAATCAATGATGAAACTAGAAATGCCACATCATGTAGTGAGAACTCTCTTCACGCCCTATATAAGTAGCAGAAAAATGTATATCATGTATGTATTAATATATAAGAAAATAGACCAACATATATAAAATGAGGTATTTTTACCCATACCATCTCACCATATCCAAAGTTTTGTCATAGTTCTATTCAACCAAGCATAAGTAAATGACTCCACAACGTCTTACAAAATTACACTACTATCATGGACTTGACCTGCAGCATGATCCTTAATATGGACCATCATAGGTGACCGTTCTTCTAAGTTGCTTAGCCATAGTGCCAAATCTGTGCAATTAGGACCTAGCAAGTGAAATAGGTCCTTTGCAATCCAAGCAGGTAATTGAATGTCCTTAGAAGGAAGTGGAGGACGAACTATAGGGGGTTTCTTAGGTGATATGTCATATATATATATATATATATATATATATATATATGTGTGTGTGTGTGTGTGTGTGTGTGTGTGTGTATGTGTGTATTCTCATATCAATTGTCAATTATATACAAATACAAATACAATATAAATTTAGCATACATTAGTATAGAAAATTTCCTCTTTGGTCCACACAACCACGCCGCCTTCTATATTAGCTATTGTCTCATAGTTGAGTGGCCATATGACAATGTTGTCTGATTCCAAGGGTTATCGATAGGCCTTGGCATCACGTGAATTGCAATGGTGGGTATTGAAACATCATGAATCATGTCACATAGAAAGCATGGGTAAGCCTCTTCCGGTGTAACGACATATTATTCTAGTAAAATACAAGGCCTCAACACCTACAACTTTTTATATAGTGTTATATATACTAAATACAAACATATAATACAAATCAATATGAATGACTACAATATAACAAAAAAAGCATACACTAGACATGCTAGTTGGAGGGTCCATGGGATTACTCCCATACACCTCTGTTGTAGGGGGTCTGCCTCATATAAAGAGTGGGGATCCATATCTACTGTGTAAGGAGATAAATTAGAAACATTATACAGACTCATTGATTCTTCTATTCCCTTTACAATCATCTCTTGTACCTTCTTTTCTGAAAATCCTCCTTTCTGGACAGAATTTGCTCTTATGCTCAGATGTCCTAAAGAAGGATCTTATACTGACACCAGTGTCAACAACCCTAACACATCGGGGATTGTTTGGATTACCTATAGAAACCATCAATTCATCCCTTGGGCCCTCGATGATGAACTTGTCTTCTTTCTTTCCTTATAGAGATCCCACTAATCATCATCAATAGTAATTAGTAAGAAAAAAATAACAATCAAGGTCAAAGATGAATGTGCACTCTAAGAGTTGAATTTTACCATTTTGCATCCACCTCAATAGTTGTGGGGTTTGGTATATCTCCATATTGGATTTTCCTCTCATCTATCCACTCCTTGTGGTGAAATAGAGGTGCAGTAGTAGTAGATAACTCAATAGTTCCATGAGTAGGCTACTAAGAAAAAGACATCTTCAATCTCTGTTGGTGAAGCCTTATACAGCCACATGGACCCAATTTGTGGTTGTGGACATTCTTTACACACTTTTATTTTTTTCATCACTTAAATCTTGGTTAATCCAAAACATATGTTCAATGCATAATATAATGAATTCATAAGAATGTATTCTAATGGTCAAGATAGTTCCATTTCTTAGTGGTTGACTTCTTCTTCTTCTCCTTCATTATGAACTCTCTTTTTAGATTTCTTCTATAATTCCTTAGTACCCTCCCATAATGTTGCAACAATATTTTATGATGTAGTTTTTCATCAAGGTCAAATATGCTCTACAAAAGATCAAATACTTAGTGGAATGTTCTTAAAAATAGATTTGTGACTATCTTTAAAAATCAAAATATCTCATAGATAGGTTCTTGCATACTAAGTCTTTTGTTCCTTGATCAAATTTAATCCAAGATTCTATTGTCATATCTAATTTTCTATGAGTAAGAACCCCTAGTTATTTCACAAAAGAACTTTGATTCTTCCCAATAGGAATTTATGCATCATCAAACTCAATGACCAACTTTGGTACTTTACCCATTTTCTCCATAAACTTATTCATCATGGTGATGCCTCTTTTACATGCATGATCACAATGCTCTCCTTGGAGCGAATATTATCAAGATTCTAAAATTGACAAAAAAACACATGTAAGTCATAAAAAATGTAACTTATAAACGTGATAGACATTATAAAATGCACATCTATGTAATTATACAATGTAATTTACACTAGTATGATCCTCATGGTTTACATCATCATGGTGCTCACCCTCACGGTAATCATCATCACAGTCATCATACTCAGGGTCAGACACCATCTTAAAAATGTCATATAAAAATAATCAAACATTGAAATACAAGTGATAAAGAATATAAAATGCACACCTAACCTTTAAAAAAATAAAATGCACACATGTAGGATTTATTGGATCTTGGATCAATTAATATTCCTTTTGTGTGATCTCTATCGATATATAAGTCAGTGTTAGATTCAACACTTGGCATTGACAAGACAACTGAGAATGAACTGGAGTCATCATACTTGTCATAGTACTCTTCTTCATCTATAGGATCTGCAATGAACTTCCTTTTACCATGAAGAAAAATTGATCATTTTTCATTTGTAGGATCATGGATATAAAATATGTGTATCACCTATGATGCCATTATGAATGGTTCATCCTTATTGCCAATCTTTACAAAATTTACTAATTTGAAACTCAATTCATCCACTTCAAATCCTTTATTGTTATCAACCCAATTACATCTAAAGATCGAAACTGTAAAATGTGTCCAGTCAAACTCACATATGTCTTCAATGACATTGTAATAAGACATTCAAGCTTCACATGGACTTTTATCCTTCACACTATAAAAATACAATGAAGACACTTGAAGGGTGACCCCACTATTTTGGATGAAATTCTTATCATCTTGACATTTTGTGTAATACAAAAACCCATTTATGTCAAACCCTTCATAAGACATAAAATTCATTTTTTGTTTAAAGATGAGCCATTTGATAATTTTGAGAAACATTTTGGTGTTTGAGATAGTTGACATAAGACTGTATCTGCAAATAAATGTCTTATTATGATCTCTGGAAATCCACATTGAATTGGATCAAGGACATTTTGTCTTGATGAAATTGGTATGTTTGGTGAAATAAATACTCAATTCATTGATGTTGTTCAAAATATACAAGTGTGTTTGTTCCCACAACTCATGACTGGTTACATTCGCTTGTATTCCTAAAGTCCCTTTGCAGAAATAGGGATCAATACTCTTATTATTTCTAGGACCTTCATTACAACTCAGAAAGTCATTGCAAAACTCCATAAAGGTTTAAAAAAACCTTTAAAAATACTCATGTACCATTCAAAAGAATACATCCAATACAAGAAAATGTGTCCCAAAATTTTCACTTCCCTATTCAAATGGACAGCAAGATGTACCATAATATCAAAGAACAAGTGAGTAAAATACATCTCAAGCTGGCATAGGGTAACGACCAATTCTCTTTGCAACATATATTCTCAGGATCAATAACTTTGATGCATAGAGTGTTGAAGAAGAAACAAAGCCTGGTGATTGCAAGCCTTACATGCTTCGACAATATAGATCAAATAGCCATGGGCAACATATGCTACATTAGAGTGTGAAAATCATGAGATCTAAGACCTATCAACTTTAGATCCTTAATTGATACCAACCTATGGATATTGGAATAGTACCGTGTGATACCTTAACATTAAGCAAAAACAAGAAGGAGGTATATGTTTTTCGATTCTATTGTTAATTATTTCCTTATGCCCATTTCACGTTGATCCATTTTGGATGATGCCATCTTTAGTCTTACCTAGTATATTCAGTAGAGTATCAATGATGTTGGCACATACATTTTTCTTATCATGCACGACATAGATACAATGCCTAAATGTCAAAGAACTCCAATAAAGAATATCGCAGAATATTGACCTCTTCTTGTATAAAGATTTGTCAATCTGTGTGAGAATAGTACATTGTGATCTCTTACTGAATGCATTGACAAAGTCTTTGACTCTTCCATAAACAACCTCTCCTAATATAGGCTTAGGGGCACTTTGTTCCTCATCCGATCCATTGAATGTTTTTCCCAACCTTTGGTAAGTATGAGCCTTTCAAAGAAACTTTCCACGACCAAGATATACAATCTTTCCACCATGTTTTATTTGTATTGAATTAGTACTCTCCTCACATATAGGGCATGATTTGGATCCTTTCACCTTGTATCCAGACAAACTCACATATGCTGGAAAGTCATTAATAGTGCAAAACAACATAGCATGCAAACAAATTGTCTCTCCGCGCAAAGCATCATAGGTCATCACACCTTATCCGCATAGTTTCTTTAAGTCATCAATCATAGGTTCATGATAAAATCAATTTTATTTTTCAGTTTCTTAGGGCCCGATATCAACAATGACAACATGCCATACTTATTTTTCATACACAACCAGGGAGGAAGATTGTATATAAAAATCATAGCATGCCAAGTGTTATGTTGTCTTCTCAATGTGTCGTATGGATTCATCCCATTGGTATAAAGCCCAAGTCTTAGAATCCTGACTTTTTCACCAAATTCAAGTTATAATAAATCAATCTTGTTTCATTGTGAGAATCAAACACATGTCATCAGATCCTATCATTATTTTTATTTATCTCTGCATGCCACAATAAATTATCGAGATCCGTGGTTTTAGTAAATAAGTGTTGAAAATGTGGTATTATAGGTAGATACCACATCACTTTCGTAGGAGAGCCAGTTTTGGACTTCCTAGATGTTGAAATTTTATGCATTGACTCCCCACATTTAGACAATCTTTTAAATTTATGTAGTCCTTTTGAAATAACACACAATCATTCAGGAACACATGTATCGTCTTAGCCTTCATTCGTATTGGGCATATCATTTTCTTTGATTTGTATGTTGAAGTTGAAAGTTTGTTGCCTTCAGGATAAATTTCTTTCAACAGAGACAACAATGACATGAAGCTTTTGTCACTCTATCTATTGTTAGCCTTCAGAGTATACAATTTCAACACAATGCTTAGCTTTGTAAACTTAGTACAATCTAAGTATAACCATATCTTAGTATCATGCACAATGTTTCTATATAAGGAAGGTGGATTGGTGTGCTATACTTCACATCTATCTAGCCTCATATAACCCATGTCTATCATAATTAGTTCAATCACATCTACATCATCATTAGTAATTTCTTCTTCAATATATGTACTTCTATTGACATCTACTAATCTTATAGTAGGTGTCTCTCTACGACAGTACCATTCTATATAGTCATGTACAATCTCATATAACCCTAAACCCTAATTTGTAAGCCCTAATCTCTAAATCCTAATCACTAAACACATAATTAACTACTTGTTTTCTCTATGATCATAGAGTGGATAAATCATAGATGTCCGTTCCAAATCATTGCACTTCAGAGTTTATTTTTGGTCTTGTTTAGTTTATAAGATGTGCATAGAAACAAAGGAAATGACCTAGAGATAGGTTCTATTGTGCATGTAATAATTGCAATAACAACTTGAAATTTGAATTTTTTGAAGATTAGGGTTTAGGGTTTAGTAACAAATGTGTGTACCACCTATCTCATTTGACACACCTAATCTCGCTAGTAAGTGTATAATATGTATTCAATTTCAAGAAAATTTTGGCAGCATTTTCCCGTAGTTCTCCAAGTATACCGTTGTAGAGGGAAAATATCCACCTATATATGCATTTAGAATACAATCAGGGAAGTGCTGGCAAAACATCTTGAAATCTGAATACATATTATACACTTACATGTATTAAGTGTTCAAAAATTATCCCAAACCGGAGGCTATCTAAGATTTACTCTTAATGAGTAAATCTTAGATGGGTTCTAGGCCAATGCCATGAATCTGAAATTATGATTTATAGATTAAGGTCAAAATTTATGCAACACATCTATTGGTCATTTATCAAAATTTACATACAAAAAAATAAACAAATAGCTATACATGCATTTTAAAATTTGTATAAATTAGATACCAAATATGCATCATGTTACCAAATATATATGCATATAAGATATGTATAATGTTACCATATATGCATAATGTTACCGAATATACATGCATTTTAATATTATAAGTAAAGAAATAAAAATAACTATTATACATAAAAACATATTTTAATAGGAGCAACAACAGAGGGTGGCAACAACCTCAACCATGCAACAACAGTCGCAGCGATGATGGCGGTGGCTCAAGCATCAATAGTCACAACAATGTTGGCAGTGACTCAAACAACAACAACGATGACACAGACGGTGGTTCATGCACCAACAACATTGGAGGTAGCTCAAACACTAGCTATGACAGCACTCACAGCAGCGGTGGTGGAGGAAGAAGAGCGACAACAGCGTGAAAAGAAGGTGGTGGAGGAAGAAGAATTACGACAGATGGAGAAGAGGGCAGTGACGAAAACTAGGAGCAACGATGGCGACAATGGAGGCAGCGCCGACAACCAGAGGAGATGGAGGTGGCAATGGAGGCAATAGCCAGAGCTCAGCTAGGTATCATGATGAAACAGAGATGTGAGAAAGAAAAATTTTGTGGGTGTTGTTATGTGGAACATAGTCGTTGGTTGTTAAGAGAAACTGATGATATAGTATGCCCTATGTTGTTGGTTCATGCTAAATAATCAACGATATAGTCCCTTACCTCAATGCAAAATACCAGTCTCAGTAAGGACTTAATCACCGGTTAGGTAAGGAAAATTGACGACATATTTTGTATCATCTTGTAGGTTCTTGCTATAAACCGACGACATAGGCCCTTATCCCAATGAAAAACTCCAGCATCACTACGGACCTTTTTGAGAGTGAAACTGACGACAGAGGTCCTTATCTAAATGAAAATGTCAACCTCAGTAAGAACTTAGACATCGATTATCTTAGACAAAACGATGACATAGCTAGCACTACATCATCGGCTGGTAGAGTGAAATCGGCGACAATGTCTCTTAAAAAATGCCAGCCTCAGTATGAACTTAGACATCAGATTCAGTGAAAGGAAAAATGACGTAAAATAATTTAGGAGGAATAATATTTTGTGGGGGCGTGGGACATATACTTATGTCGTGGATTTCGTACCTATTGATCAACACCACATTCAAAACTTTTTTGCGGTGGAGAAGACGTACAATGTCGATTTCACTATAGCTAAACCAACGACATAGTTATTTTGAAGGCAAACTTATTTCACGGGAAGAGGTATGCCGTCGGCATTGCAACAACTGACGCTAACATAAAAAAAATTTGGAGGCAATTTTTTCCTGAAAATTGAATTGTGGGTTATATAAGATGTCGATTTCTTGAAGAAATAACTGACATTGTAGAAAAAGTGGTATCTGTATTTTTCTTTTAATCGATAGGACTTGGCATATAGTGATGTTTGTGCTCTACAATCGACGTTATATGGCTTAGGGTATCAGTTTTCCTTTAAAACTTATTTTAAGAAAAGTGACATTAGAAGTCAAAAATATACTAGTAAGTATTGTAATATATGTTATTCCAACATAATCAACTATATAAAAAAGTAAATATATATATAATTAATCCGTAAAAGATATCTAAGGTACAATAACGAATCTGAAGCTTAATTTTCTAAAATAACGCCTCAGAGTGAGTCTTGAAGGCTATACATATAGGGATCTGGTATGCACAGGCCAAGTGGGAGACAAAATGAGATAAATTTTATCCCTATGCATACATAGCAACAAAGAAAAAGAAGAAAGTAAGTTAATTTTCTCTTTTTTTTGTTACTATGCATGCATAGGGATAACATTCGTCCTATTTTGCCTCCCTTTCTACCTCTACATATCATTTTCCATAATTATAGTGCAGATCAACGCGTCAGCGGCACAAACATGATTGACTGATTGTGCTATTTCCTTTTATTGACCCGTGACTATCTGATGTCCAGCCCAAAAGCAAATGGTTCCAGCAGATACCCACAAGTGAGTAACCCAAGACGTATTATCCTTTTGCATTTATCATTGGAAAATCCTCCTGTGACGCGTAGAGGGGGAGTACTCACGTTTTGACGCAGTCTTCTAAGTGGTTTCCAACGTGGGATCCAGCTGGTAGGGGGTTTGGGTGGGTGGAGGTAGTTTTGCAGGGTGAGGTGGCAGAGGTAGGTGAAAAGCTGATTTGATAGGTCTCTGAAAAGAGATTGAGACAAAAATATAAACAAAAGTTTATTTTGCACATAATTTTTTATCTGTAATGAATTTTTAACCAAATAAAAACCGTTGGATTTGTTATGGAAAATGCAATCCAACAAGACTAATATTAATGTATTTAAAAATATATATATATATAGATATTAGGAATTGACGTATTCAAGAGATAGAAAATAAAAAAAGTTTATTCTGCACATAACTTTTGATCTGTAATGAATTTTTTGAAGAAAAAAATATCGTTAGATTTGTTACAGAAAATGCAATCCAACAAGACCAATATTAATGTATTTTTGAAAAAATAATATACATAGATATTAGGAATTGATGTATTAAAACAAAATGGACATAGGAGTGAAAATATTAGTGAGGAGGGAACTAGTGGGCACATTCGGTGTCGTAGTAGATGAATACATTCAAAAGTAGGCGCATTCAAGACAATAGTGAGTGCATTTTTTTAAAAATAGGCGCATTGAGAATAATAGTGGGCACATTCAAGCAAAATTAGGCACATTGAGGGCTATAGTAGGCGCATTCATGCAAAAATGGGCGCATTCTGGATATGGTGGACGCATTGAAGTAAAAGTGGGCACATTTAAGCAATAGTGGGGATATTTAAGTAAAAGTAGGCGCATTCACGTAATAATAGGCGCATTCAACCAATCGTGAGCACATTTTAGACAATAGTGGGTGTATTCAAGCAAAATTGGGCACATTGAGGAGGGAAATAGTGGGCACATTCAAGCAAAATTAGGCGTATTTAAATGGTACAGTGGGCACATTCAAGCAAAACTGGGTGAATTGAAGGCTATAGTGGGCACATTCATACAAAAGTGGGCGCATTCTGAATAATAGTGAGCGCCTTCAAGTAAAAGTGGACGCATTTAAGCAGTAGTGGCCGCATTCAAGTAAAAGTGGGCACATTCAAGCAAGAAATAGTGGGCGTATTTTGGATAATAGTGGACATATTCAAGCAAAATTGAGCGCATTGAGGAGGGAAATAGTAGCCGCATTCAAACAAAAGTAGGCATATTTAAACAATACAGTGGGCGCATTCAAATAAAATTGGGCGCATTAAGGGCTATAGTGGGCACATTTATGTAAAAGTGAGCGCATTCTGGATAATAGTGTTTGCATTCAAGTAAAAGTGAGCACATTCAAGCAAAAGTGGGCACATTTAAGTAATATTGGGCGCATTCAAGTAAAAGTGAGCACATTCAAACAACAATAGATGCTTTCAAACAATAGTGGCACATTTTAGACAATAGTGAGCTCATTCAAATAAAAAAATCATTATTTACTCTTTTTTTATTTCCCTCCTCTCTTCTTTTGTTCCTTAAATATTTTCCTCTTCTTTTTTTTCTTTAAAAATATGTTAATATTGGTCTTGTTGAAATGTACCTTTTATAAGGATTGTAATGCATTTTATTTCTTTAAAAAAATCCTTATGGTTTAAAAGTTACAAGCAAAACAAATAAAAAATATAAAAAATATAAAAAATTTGGCACATTGGCAGGTGGGAGCAGGTAGGAGGGGCTGACAGAAGTTGACAGGAGGCTGGCAGACACAGGTAGCTGGCAGGCGCGTCAAAACACGCATTTTTATGAGGGGGCGTGAACAAATCTTAACCCTTTATCATTTGATATGTAGTACACGCTGTCGGTTACTTTTTGCATTTCTGTAAAATAATCGTTGCTTTCTCCAGTCTGAAATAATACACAATATCCTTTTAGTGAGACGTCTACGTTCTGCCAACTTTTCTCCTCTGTGTTTATATACCATATCCTAACATCCAATCCTGCTGCACGGACGCATATTAACTGTAACCAAATATGCTTTGACATGCAATACAGAAACATATATTGTGCACATGACGTTTGGCCTGTAGTTCATTGTTGGAGGTTGCGGCTTCCACTTGTATGATAGTTGCACAAGGTGTAATGATTGGGGGCTAGCTACATAGGACGTGGCCTGGCGAAATTCCTAGCGCGTCACTTCACGGAACAAGCTGCATCATCCAAGTTGGGGTATGTACAGAGGCCATTTATTGCAACAGAAGTTACTCCCAAACAACGCGTACTATCCGCCGATCATTTGACCCTCTATTGTTATGTTGCGTGCACCAGAGATTTTAATAGTATGCATAAAAATATATACCAAAACAATCATGCAGCAGCCATAATTATTAGGGATCATAATAGGAAATAGATGGCTTGATAACAAACAGGGGGGACGTTATGCTCAATCGAACCCTACCTTATGTGTAGGTTACATCACAACATGGATTTGTTGAACGGATCTTGGTACGATCTGGTATATAACGGAAAAAAAAAACAAAGATCCGAAATCGCGGCTATATTTTTCCATTGAACCGTACGCGACCAAAACACGTAAATGCCCCTCGTATGAACTGATGCTAACAATAATAGTAATAAAAATACATAAGTAAATAATCATGCCGCAATGGCGAAGCAGGCGGAGTGGGCTTTGTGTGGGATATTAAAGAACTACCGCATGTAATAATATATTGAATTAGTTGGTTCCCACAAATTCGGAAAGTAACATAAATGCTGGTTTGTTGGATTTGATAAATGCATCATTTGTTTTTAATATCCAAAGGAGACCGAAAATCAACATTGATATCTGTTAGAAAAAGAAATTCTCATGCATCTATGAAATCCTTTTTACAGAAACATGAGATATAAACTGACCGACTTCGAAACACAATTCAATACGAAAAGAATTCAACAAGCAAGATAGTCCCTCCGTCTATTTTTTTTTAAAATAAGTGGGAGAGATTGATTCATCTTGTCTCCCATCGAGCTAAAACTCAGCCGCACCGATACAAAAAAACGCCGCAGCAGTCCAAAGGATCCAAAGCGAGCACTAAACAAAAAGTAACATTGTGCCTAAAGGTGTCTCTGTACACTACATATATACCACTATGATATCACTTTACTGTATCCTATGCCGTGCGCATCATCCCTTATTCTATCCCGCGTGATCTGGGCAAGTCCAGCGGCTGAGTGCGTCATGAGCTGCTGTCTGGCAAATATCGCCAAAGAGTTCGCTGTTCCGTTGACCTCCTTGGGTATGAGGCTGCACGAAGAGGAGAACTCGTCAAGGAGTGCCCTAATCGTGTCCATCTCCTTCTTCTTCTCCAGGGGGTCACATATTCCCCTATAATAGTTCGAAAAGTGGTTGGTGTGTCCAGCTCGACGAGATCCGCTCGGATCCATGTTGCCTTACACAGGTTGCAACATGTGAGACATGTTGAGTAGGGAGTTGACTCTAACGGTCGTCATAGGAGACAACCCTTTCCTATATCCTTGGTTGTGAATAAAGTTTTAAAACACATATTGTTAGCAAGTAATTTTTTTTTCTTGATTAGTTTTAATAGAAAAGATTACATCGATGCAGTGATGCTTTTGTTGTATCATTTAGAATGAGAGGTTAATGTATCTCTCATTCCTCATATACAGCGAAAACTTGAGATGTCCTTCATACAACCTAAAACTTGAAGCCGTACGTATATCTTCCAAATTGAATTCAAGGGAAACGTTGGCCATCCGTCACACTATTAATTAGTTTTGTTCATTTCTCCAGAGTGAAGAATCTCCTTAATTATAATATGACAAGAATTCATCAAATAGAATATATGGAATATATGGACATGCTTCAAACGAGAGGCCAACACTGCAAAAGGATTGATTAGTTAGTTAGCTTGGAACGCCAAAAACTCAATATATAACCAAAAGAAACAAAAAATGAAAAAATATTTTTGGATACTTTGACTTTTAGTAATGAGAAAATGAAACACAGCTAAAATGTTCAAGTTGGTGGTGCGAGATGGCCATATACACCAGAAAACATAAAGTATACGATAGAATTGGAATGCAAGAATTTTCTATTTAACAGTTTTATCTCAGTATAAACTTGGGGCTGGTTAATGTTAATGTTCTGCTTTTTCTCTTGGCCGTGGTATCTATTAAAATTGATCGGTTGAGAGTAGGTATTCCCCTAGTCAAAGTCCACTTCTTATTCTTCTGACTCCCTTCAAACCCCTACCACATCTTGTTCCAGATATTCTTTTCCCCCCTTCTTCATCCTCTTTCTTCTCTATAGTTCTTGTTGTTCCTTCTCCTCTACTACCCATCCTACTTCTTTTTTGTCGCCATCATTTTCTTGTCAGAAGAACTTTTCTTCATACTCTTGTGTTTCCTCTTCCTACTCGTCTTTGTCAAATAAGTTTAGATAAAATCCGTGTGCATTACACATAGAGAATAATGATATTTGTTGAATAAGTATTCTCTTAGGTTAAGGAAGGATTTTGATTTCATTATAAATATGTTGAGTTGAGAAAATTGAAATTTCATTACTAAATGAAACTTTTGATTAGTGTAAAAAGAGAAAATTTCATATCACACTCATGTAAACATATATTATTCAAATAAGAATTGTAACAAAGTTATAATGGTGGGAATATTTTTCATATTATATCACACCACATCATGAACAAGTTTGCCCAGTTGATAATGGAAGTGTACACATTAGATCAATATCGATGTTCTTGAAATGACCAACATGGCTATTTTGTGCACGATGTAAAACTCATAAATAATTAGTTTTATGAAGAAGAATGAAATCACTACAGTGTTTTGTCAATAAGATGTTGTCAAGAAGGAGTTAATCTACCTTATTGGAGATAAATACATGGGGTTAGGTGGACAAAGATACATGTATTTTGTTTAATCGATCATATAATGATAAAGACCATTTGTGTAATTCCCTTTTAGTTCTTGATTTCCATTCAGAAAACATCAATATAGGAGTGAAAAATTTACAAGAAAATCATATATGTTTTAATTTGCATCATGCTTTTCCAAACTAGAGGCAAGGATGGTTGACCATATATACGAATTAATATTGGTGAATTTGTGTACCTATTAGAATTATTTCATAGGAAATGAACATTAAATTTACATTAGACGGTGTAGTCATTTCCTCAATGATTATCATTAGTTAATTGGGAGGGTTATCTTCTTCAAACTACCCCTTTAGAGGTTTCATGTTGTATTCTAAAAAGTTTTGTGTATGTATGATACTCATGGGGCATTATCTTGAAACTTGATGTAAATAAATATCCAAGCAATTTAGGTAGTAAACCTTGAGAAATCATAAAAAAATCTCATTAGTTGACACTAAAAGGTTAATCATAAAGTAATACATACCTTTCTCAAATATGCTTCCAAAGAAATGTCATACAAGTAAATCAGATCGAAATCTACCAATCAATTTGAAATTTTAACATAATATTGAAGAGTCACCTTTATGTTCACATAATAGTTATTAGGTTTGGTTGGGTCCTAGGTCAGGGTTTAGAGTCAAACAAAGGATGGTTAGGGTTAAGCAATGCAAAACTTATAGTTTTCCATGTATTGAGTCCTAAGGTTTAGAAACCCAAATTTAACATTAACTGTATCCCTTATTTTAAGATTGAACGGAACACTACATGATCAACGATATAGATAAAATCATATGAAGTAATGTTACATTGAACAAGATATAAACATTACTTCCATGAACTTCAGGGTTTTTATACATGTATTCATTCTAAAACATGATTGAACCTTTGATTTTTTAATCTATGACCAATGTATGACTTGTAACTATTATTTTGGATGTCCTTGCATTTTTCTGGTTTATTTCATTTACATAGTTATAATATTTTGGCTTATGGCTTATTTTCTACAATTATTACTAGTTTAATTATTTACTAGCCAATCACAATCCACCATGTCACCTAGATAATCATTTATTTGAGTCTTGTAGGGCCAGATATAAATGAAGGGAAGATAGCGTCTTTCCTATTTGTTGTGACATTATCATCTCATGATTCAGGGCAAAGGGGTAAACCCTCAAGGGGAATTGTTCCTCTTACAGCCCGACAAAAACACCATAAGTAATGGATTGAACTCCATGGTTGGCCTTGTGCTAGAGAGCTCAGTAACCTTGGTTGAGGCTCTCTTTGTCTATGTTAGGTCCTTTCAGATTCAACCAATGCAGGAGTTGACCATGGTAATGTTCTATAGGATAATATGATCATGTGGAAAACAGAGGAAGAAGAGAGGTGTTTATGTTAATTTGGTGTGAGTAAAGGAGCATAGAAGGTCCCTTAGAGTCTCATGAAGTCTTTCCCATCATCATGATGCATTGTAATTGTCTGTTTACCTATAGGGAGATCCTTAAATTGGTGAGGTCCAGTGAAATTGGAATGGGACTCGGAATTTCCTCATTCCTTACTAGATATTGGGTAAGCTTCATGTCTTCCTCACAAAGATTTAGGCCAAAGGAATTGGATAAAGTCACTCAGATTTGCAAGGGTCTAGTGGAGGTAGAAAGAGAAGAAATTGGTTCCAGGCTGGGGTGTAGGGGTACTCTCTAAAGGTAAGGTTGGTGGTGAGAGGGGCATAAAAACATGTTCGTCATCTATTTATAGATTGGGGTGGAAAGTAGTGGCGACTTAACCTAGACCTAGGGTCATAGAGTCACCACAAGGTTGAGGGTTATCCCCAATATCAATTATAAGGGATGAGCCTTGCCTCTTTTAAGTTTAGTTTGCTCCCAAATTTTAATGATAAGAGATGAGCCTTACCTCTTTTGAGTTTGATTCGCTCTCCCATAGCCAATGGGACAAGTCCCATGGTGTTTTGTGGAGTAGGGGTAGAGAGAAGAGTTGAGGGAGAGTTAGCATCAAATTGACTCTGAGTGCAAGGTAGATGATGATGTGTGAGTTATCTGAGCACAGATCGACAATTAGGGAGATACCCATTTTTTCATCAAACCCCTAAGTCTCAGGTATCTTGGACTTTGGGTTGAGTAAGGTGATTTAAATGTGTATAAATTTCTATTTTCTAGTATATTTCCACTTAGCACAATCTTAAAAAAATCATTTAGATCTCTTGAAGCATCTACCTACTACAAAATTATAGGTTGAACTTTGTTTAAGACTTATCTCAGCCTTGAAAAAAATGAGATCAAAGTACTAACGATGCTTACCCTTTGTTTCCATTCAAGTAATTACTTGAATTGTTCCTAAAGTTACAAATAATCGTATGATATTACCAAATTTGATATTTATCTTCCTCTAGCGATTATCCCAAATTGGACCAATGTGGGGTTCAACTTAGCACGTTTGTTATCCTTAAAATGGTGTTTAAGTAAAAATAATTTAGTTTAAACATTAATTAATAACCAATTAATTAACTAACTTGGAATCTTCTACATTTTTTTTGTTATTTAATAGACAAAAATATCGAAGCACTATCGATAGTAAATAAAAGAAAAAAACAGTAAAATTTGTAAATTTACATTCCTTGACTATATTGCAAATAAATATATAGAATTTAAGGATTTTCAAAGATACCTTATTAAGTGCCCAAATTACATTATTGAAAATAAAATGTTCAAAAGTGTAAGTTATTACAATGGTGGAGTGAGAAGTCAAGAACCAGTGACGAGGGCAACATGACATTGTGACGTAAAGATGTGAAGTCTGATCATGGTAGAGATAGTGAGGGAATATAACATTAGGAGTCAAGTAATCCTTAATAGGGATGTAAGGAGTGTTGGATAGAATGATAATGTTGGTTTTATTGACACAAATGTTTTGTTCAAAAGGTTGATCTACAAATCCTGATGTTGAACTTTGCTTCACAGATGTGGATCACAAAGGTAATATCCTTAGTTCTAGATGTCAAATAGGGTGTATGATGTGCTCTGATGCAGTCCTATTTCAGGCTTCATCTTGTGTCTTATTGCACTTTAATCACATCTATACCTGCTAGCCTACAGTTATTTCCCCTAATATGTGATTTCATGTAAAATGCACTTATGGATGCTATTTGCATTTTTTTAGGTATTTGGACATTTCTTGGAAGGAAAAGAGAGAGAAAGAATGATCTTAGGGTAGACCCTTAGAGAATCCCAAAGTAAAGTCCAAGGCTCCCTCAATCTACCCCTAGTAGCCAAATATCAGTTAAAGCAAAGATGTCCAAGGATGAACCAAGTACAAGAGCCAAGTGTCGATATAGAGACCAACACAACCATGGTACCATAGAATGGCTGTGCTAGCCCAAGCACATTGACATTGTCAAAGCTTGAAGAACCAAAGCCAGTAGCATGGCCATGCAGTACAAAATGGCCGTGCAGCACAAACTGACTGTGCAACACAGCTAGTCATGTTGCAGCTTAGCCAGAATGACCATTACACTCAGAATGACCAACATTCACTCAAGCCACCATGGTCGCGGTGACCACTACGACCATGCTACCCATCCCACACCATGACTGTGCCACCATCAGTTCAAAATCCCCAAACTTACTATAGCTTTTACCATCTTCTCACCTTGGCCATTCCAAACCACGATGTTCGTTTTGACCCCTGCCCACCACGTCCATGCTACCCAACATGGCCATGCTTATTACAAACCTAGCAACACTTCTCCACTGCACTTCCCATTTTACCCTAACTTAACCTAGTTATTTCCCACCACCTATATATACTTGGGTGGTGTCTCTAGCATGAGGTTAGGTACTAGTAGACCACTCTTAGCTCCCCAATTTCACCCCAACTCATTCCTACTCCATTCCACATCCATTTCATCATCTTCCATCTCAAATATACCTATTTTAGGGTTTTTCACCACTTTCCACCATACATCCATGCCATCCACTTACCATGGATCTAGGGAGGTGCTTGAGCTGCTAGGATGTGGAGAACGAGGAGTGTTCACCAAGATCATCAATGATTTCCACTCCTATACTCATCCTTCTTCCTTTCTTTTTGTATTTTTATGTTTAATGTGTAGCTAGGCCCCTTAGGTGGGCTGTTTCGGGCCAAAAATGTTACTTTGGGACCATTTTGAGGGAAAATGATATGTAAACACTATGATTTTATTTACTAATGATTATGTTCTATTTCTATATCATTCCTCATGAATCGCTTTGTGGTTTGTGTTTGAATCACCTATATTCTAGGAAAATTGATTATATTTGCCTCTTTTTGTGAAGTGCTTCTAAGTCCAATTAATAGATCCCTTGTTAGCTATTCACCTTCCTACATGTTCATCAATTCTCCTACACCTAGGATATAAGTAGCTATGATAGGATCATTTAGTGTAATTAGCTTGGATCCTTCATAAGGCCAGAATGTGGGTGATGTGTGGTCTAAAACCTCACTTCCACCTTACATTACTACCATCAACCCCTAATTATCCTAAGAGTTCCTATCCTAGAAACCTAGACTTGACTAGACCCTAGTTGAATTTCACCTAAAACCTAACCCAATTGAACCTCGTAAGGATAGGTAGGAGGCGTTAGGGACTAGTTCCCCTATACACTACCTATCCCATCCATGGCCAGTTAGTAGTTTAGTGCAATTCATTAGCTTTAGCTTATTGTTTGGTTTAATAATCTAAAAGAAAGTATAATGTTCACATGTCATCACCCAACCTAATTGATAAGTGCATCCCCGAAATAGCCCACACTACCCTTTATTGCATTAAACCCTAATTTCCTTCTTCCTTAGCTATGGTTAGATTAGTTAGCTTTTTATTTTCCTAGTTAGCTTCTTGCCTTGTTTTAACCTAGTTCTTGATAGTTTCAGCCTTTAATTTCTCTTGTGCTTAATTTTCTATCTTAGAGTAGTGTAGATCTTTGCCTTGCTTGACTTAGTGTAGTTTGATATTTTCTTACCTTTTCTTGCTTATCTTGTCTTATCTTGCTCATTAGAACTAATTGTCTAGGGTAATTTAGGTTTTCATTCCTATTTGTTCTCTTTTACTAGAATGTTCAACCCTTAGTGTAATCATCAAATCCACCTTCAAACCCTTCAACCCTAGACTCCGCAGTAGGAACCTAGCTAAAAAAAACTCAGCTCTAATGTCCCATTTTCCGTCTTGGGTTTGACCCCTAGCTTGTCATCCTCCTATACTATAACACGACCATGTGTGCTTGCGGGTAAGTGTGTTAGCGTATGTGAGCAAGCCTATTAGAGATTTATAAATTCAAAAGATCCCAAGTTTGTTTGAGAACAAATTTAGATTCACATCTAATCATTGTTTAATTGGTCAGTGTGTGGGTTCAAAGGAAAAACTAACCAAGCTTTCTAACGTCGTTGCCGGGTAGAAAGGCACTTAGCCTAGCTTGTTAGTTTTGCTTTGATCTTTTCCTACTGCCCTCATCATTGCTATTTTTTATTCTTTATTCTTTACCTTTTTTGTGCATATTTGTTTGCTAACTTGCTTTCTTTTGCTTGGTTGTGCCTTATGCATGTGACAAGCCACATGAGGAAGACAAGATGGAAGGCCAAAGTGCACCTCACAAGCCACTTCATGAGTACTTCATGCCAAATAACTACTGACCGCCAATTGCAAGAAGAGTTGATCAAATTCCAAGGAAGCAATTCTCTATCCCTCTAGGTCTTCTTGAGCTCCTGCCACCTTTTATGGTTTAGAAAGTGAGAATCCCTAAACGATTCGATTGAACTTGTTCTCTTTCTCCATCAAAGACAAATCCAAAGATTGGTATGATTCAAGAAGGGCCATCACGAGTTGGGAAGAGATGAAGAATGCCATCTTAAGGAATTCTACACAATTGCAAGGTTTACACAAATGCAGTGTGCCATAGGGAGTTTCAGTCAAATGGGAAATGAGCAGTTCCACGATGCTTAGGATAGATTCCAAAATATGTTGAGAGAGTGTCCACACCATGAAATTCCTTTATGGCATTTAGTTCAATCTTTTTACTCTGGTATCTCTCCCATGATTCAAGCTACAATGGATTCTTCTTGTGGATGAGATTTTATGGCTAAGACACTTGAGGACACATGGCCCTTGTTTGAGCAATTGGCGGAAAACTCAAGGATCTGAGCATCTAGCATGACTAATGATGGTGAATGACCTTTTGGTGTGCCACCTTCAGCTTCTAGCGATTCAAGCACACAAGTGTTGAAGATTCTTGGGGACATGGTGATATTTATGAAGAAACAAGTGCAAAGTGTTCCTTGTCACTCGGTCAATCTTGTTGAGTCCTTTGGTGAAGAAATGAAGACACATCACTCATATAGCTACCTGGAACAATAAAGTACAAGATATAGCTCAGGTTTCAAGGAAGAGGTTTATCTAGATTGAAAATCTTGATGATGTCCAAAAAGAATGTTACAAGCCTTGAGGAAAAAATTGAGCATCCATCTTCCATAGTTTCTCTCCAAGAGGGAAAAGTGTCTTCAAATCCTATAATGAGTTCCAATGAAGCAAGTGGACCTATGCATTCCACTCAAGTTCTCTATAGTCCACCTCACATGCAAGTGCAACCCATATACCACTTCTAAGGAAATCCCAAGCCTTATACACCTCCTCCCCCTCCATTACCACAACTTTCTCAACAATTCACCTTCTAATCTCAATTTTCTCCTCCACTTGAATTTCAATGCCAAGTATCACCTCCATCTCTTCCACAGCCCCAACAAGCTAACCCTCTCCACCATGAGCAAGGAAGTGTTGTGACAGTTCTAAGGAGTGGAAAATATCTTGAGTAACCCACAAGTGAAGGAAATGTTCATAAGAAAAGGCAACACAAGGATGATACTATGATTGAAATTGTTGAAGATGATACTGTGACACCACATTTTGAGTTTGCGTTACCATGTGATCCACTTCACACTCCATTTATAGGTTCCACCATCCCTAGTAACTAGTACATAACCGACCTTTAGTGTCGGTTATTTAAGGCCTTTAGTGTCGGTTTCTAAGTGACACCTATGTGGGCGACGCTAAAAGCCCAGTCATTACGCGTCGGTTCCAAAACTGATGCCAAAACCCTTCGCGCGCCAACGAAAACGCGCCAGCAGGGCACTATAGGCGTCGGTTATTACCTAAGAAACCGACACCATATACCTTCGCGCCATTGAAGGGCGCCAACTTGGGCAGTATAGACGTCGGTTATTAGCTAATAACCGACGCCATATAAGTCCCAACACGGCCGTGCTAGCCAGCATGGCCGTGGTGTCTGGTCCGCTGCCACGACCGTGCTGTCCAACACGTCCGTGGTGTCTGGTCCGCTGCCATGGCCGTGCTGGCCAGCACGGCCGTGGTGTTAAGGAAATAGACGTCGGTTTCTATTACAAACCGACACTGTAACTATTTGGCGTCAGTTTTATACAAATAACCGACGCCTATTTTTTTTTTTTCTGTCAGTTTGCAGACCTGCTGTATGGCTGGTCGCAGGATGAGAAACCTGCAGTTCAGTTATGAACTGCAGGTTTTACGACATCCGTTGATATCAGCCAACAACAGTCCACAAACCTGCAAAATTAAAAACAAAAATATTCACACATTTAGCAATGCAACCTGCAGTTCCATTTGATTTTCACATTTAGAATCATTCATGTAGATAGCAATCTGTAGTTCCATTCTTTTTCACATTCACACATATAGAAACATTCATATAGCAACCAACAATTTCATTCATTTTCACTCAGACACATGTAGAAACATCCAGACATGTAGAAACATTCACACATATATTATAATTCAGAAATTCATTTACAAAATATCATTCTTTAGTCATTATTCGCTATCAACATCCCAATTATATCTTAAATCCCCCACTACTTGTATGACTATTGCCCATTCTTCTCTTACTTCATTTAATTCTCCCGTCGTATAGGGAGCATGTACATCTGGTAAGGCATTTCCTATAGTGTGCTCAGTTGTAAACACCTGTAAAGAGAATGATGTATATATATAATTAATGAGCTATAAATAAGATTGATATATTTCATATTATCTAATGAGACTCTATAATACCTCAACAATACAATCGATGTCCATTGCCGCATATTTGATAATCATGTGCATAAATCGCATCACGTAGTATCCACATGCCCATTCGTTGTCTTGTGTGGCACACTATAAATTCAAATATACAAAATATTAAAAAATACAACTAATTAAGCACTGTTCACATAAATAATATATACATATATTGCAGTCGGGAACTTACTTTCACGTTCTTCCAAATTATTGGCTGGTTCTTTTTCATGGGGACCTTTCCTCCATCCTTTTTGAACTCATCAAAACCCCTACATGTTAATGTAACACAGTACATTGCATAATTAAATAGTAATGTAATAACATATGTTAACGGATATGAAAATGAAATATTTCTCACCGGAATAATGCCATTTTCATTATGTGTCCATATTTTGTATTCAATTTACTCCCCTTATGATCTAGATAATAGATAGTGAATGTCTCGGGGACAATAACCAGTAACTCCCAATGCATACCACTAGAGGTAAAAAAGTTAAAAATTAATAACTCAAAATCCACAATAAAAATGTAATTTTCTTAAGTCCAAATTATAATAAGCAAAGTAAACTTACTCTACATTGAATGGAGCCTTTATCATCGTCTTCTTTTTTTGAGAAAAAAATTGAAAAAGCCTCACAGCAGTATTGTTGAACTGACGGAGGGTCTTTAGTTACTAGACTAATCAAAGATGGAATCAAAAATCCTACATGTTCGAATGCAAAATCTGCACATATCTTGTCTAAGTAGCTGCAAAATATGTATTAATTACACGTGCATTAATAAATAAGAAACCAGATCACCAGATCCTACACAAGGTATATGGATGTATAAAGAAGATCTCACCTTATCCATAGCTCTATCACAGATGTATTTAGCCAATCATATCGAAACAACTCCAAAATATCTTGTATAAATAGTTTGCTTTCGTATGATTGACCTGCAACATATGAATCTACAGAAATAGTTATAGGGCAGTTTATATCATGTTCACCTAACCATATTGCCATACCCCTACAGTTAGGTCCTGTGGAACCCAACTGGGTAATGTAGGAGGTGGAAGTGGAGGCATAGATGTTGTGGGTGTCTTCTTTTTAACCTGTATATATATATAATAATTTCAGAGCAACTGACATCATATACACACACTAACAATTTAACGTAATGTAAATTTACCATACAATTTCAGTAAAGATGACATCCGCTTTTAGCCACAATATCACTCTGCCTAGTGCCTCACCAAGTGTTTCACAATCTGGGTGGGCATATGGCAATGAAAGATCCATCCACTTGGGGAATATATGTACCGGGCTCACACGAATCCAACCAGTGAAAAACACTAGAGGGGGGTGAATAGAGTTTTAATTTTAACAATTATTGAACTCAAACAACCACAATTGAAATTGGAAGAAGGAGACAGGTGTTTAGAGTGGTTCCAACTTTAGCAAATACTAAAGTTGTCAGTCCACTACCCGGTTGCTTACCCAACTGGGATTTTGAAAGTATATATTTTATTACCTTCACAAGGATTTATACAAAATACAATACTTTCCTTTACACCCCTTGAACAGCCTTCAATCGAAGTAGATGCACCAACTTAAGGTAGCCTTCTTGAAGTAACTCCAAGCTCCCCCTTGAAGTAGCCTTCCTCTCTAGAAGTGACCTCCCGTTGCACCAGCCTTCTTGAAGTAGCTCAAGGTCTCCTTCTTCACCAAGAAGATCTCCACCCTCTCCAATCCGCAGCCTCCAACCTAGGAGTAGCAAGGAGAGTACAAACAATAATAGAGAACAAGAAAGGAAAAAGAAATTACAACTTATCCTTTTGTAGCACAAGGCTTGATTTGCCTAGATCAAGCGTATAGATCTCCTAATCAAAGTGTATGGAATTGTAATTGCAGTGGATAGGAGATGCTAGCCTATAGGACACGAAATATGAGCTAAGGAAGGAAGTAGCCAATTGTCACAATGCTCAATTTGCTCTCAAACAGATTGCTCAAAGTATGCTCAAGGATTTCTCAAGTGTAACAAGTGAGTTTGAGTGTCCTATGGCTTGTCCTATTTATAGGAATGGCCTAAGGATGCTTAAGGACGTTCTAGACAACTTCTAGGGGTTTCTGAGTGCTTAACTAGCCGTTAGGTACAAGTTTGTTGCTTTAGCAACGGCTAATTAATTTACTCTGCAGTTGCTGTCAGAGTTTATCTCGGTGGAGGAATGGTCGACCGAGACACCTACTCAGTCGAACTCTTGTCGACCGACAGGCTCTCTGAATCAAGGTTTTGCAACGTTTATCTCCAACTGCCAACTACCTTGTCAGTTGAGTCTAACGGCTACTTTGGATCTTTCTCGGTCGACAAGAGTTCGACCGAGAGTGTCTCGGTCGAGGAGTTGGTCGACCGAGATTGATCCTGTTTCAATGTTTCAATTTAGGCACTAATTATATGTATGAGTGTGCATATGTGATCCTATTTGAAGGGGATGACTTATCTAAATGTGGTGTTTAGCTAGGGAAGATCTAACGCTTGATTTACATGAAATCTAAGTACTTGTACATTATATATTTGTACAAGTTTTTACAAAGCGATTACATTTCATGAATATAAATATGCAAGCATATGGATTTCCCTAGTACTTTGTCATCCACCTTGTTCCTGCACACTCAAGTAGCTAGTTAGATCAATAAGAATGAAATGTTTGTCATAATCAAAACAAAGGGATTTATAGATGTCCATTTAGCCAACAACCAGCTGGTAATGGAGACCCGTGAAACAGTTCCCCTGGTAGGGATGGGTAAGCCGACGCCTCTGCAATGACATATTCATTAACTTTTAGACGGAATGACTTCAACCCCTATAAATTTTTGTGTAAAGAATGTTATATACATATATACATATCATCTTGAAAACATATCATCTTGAATTAAAAAACTAGTTACTATGTCATAAAAATACTTACAGTGGATGTGCTAGGTGGTGGGTCTATAGGATTACTCCCAACCTCTGCAGTAGGAGTAGAGCGGGATGCTATGATAGGTACTGTCTGCTGAGTGGCAGTCTGAGATGTCTGCCACTTTTTCAGTGCTTCTTCCAGTTTCCTATCAACTAGCTTATCTACCTATACATGGATAAAAGAAACGTTAGCTTCTAATTATTGAATTCTCTTTTTACAGTAACATTATAAAGAAAGAATATGTTACCTCTTCTTGTGAAAGTCCTACTTTTGGGACATGTTTGCGCTGGGATGGCCCAAAAAAAGATTTGATGCCCACACCAGCGCCTGCAACCCTAACACGTCCAGGATGCTCTGGGTTACCCAGAGCAACTGTCAATTCATCCCTTGTGCCCTCAGGGATGAACTTGCCTTGTTTCCTCAGCTCGTGCAGCTCCCGCTAATTGCCAAAACAAAAATTTGTAATTAAGTAAACACTACAAATAATCAATATTCGAACGATTGCTGTAAGAGTTGTATTTTACCATTTTTGCAGCCGCCTCAGCAGTTGCGGGCTTCCTTATTTCTCCCTTCTTAGTTTGCCTCCCAGCTATCTAGATATCATTGTGAGGTAGAGGTGTGCTACCTACAGTGGAGGACTCCTGAGTAGCAGCAAACTGAGCAGTAGCCTCAGACTGTAGTCTTTGGCGAATGCCTGCATACCCCTTTGGACCCATTGTGTGGTCATGCACATTCAGTGCACGCCTTGATCTTTGTGCCTCACTAAGGGCCTAGTTAGTATGCACATTAATGATTTGGTTAGTAATAGTAAATGTTAATATTGAATAGGTGAATACAACATATATTAATGAGATTGGGACTAACGCCTAATACCTTGAATTCATCCGTTTGTCTTGCAGCAACAAACGTGTCCCATTCTTCTTTGTCTAGGAAGTTCCACTGTTCAATGGCTGTCTTCTTCCTCTTGTCAGCTTCTTTTATGTATTCTCAGGTGAGATTTGTCCTATAGTTCCTTAGGACTCTCCCACAGCGTTGCATCACGCATTTACGATGCAACTTTTCATCCAATTCAAATATACTCTGCAAATTAGAATTGCTATTAACTAGTATCCAAAAAATTAGTAATCTACAAAATATAATTGAAAATTAATAATAACTCACGCATAAACCCATCCATATTACGTCTTTCTTCTCCTTAGAAACTTTATGACAAGAATCTATCATACAACCGCAATGGCTGCGAGTAACATACCCAAGATATGAAACAAATGAATTGCGATTCACACCAGATGCATTTCCTGCATTATCAAAATCCACAACAAGTTTGGGTCCATTGCCCTTTTGCGCTATTAACTTCTTCATCATAGTGATGCCCCTTCTCCTGTCAACTTTTTGGTGTTGCTGATCAAGTGCCTCAAGTGCTTCAGATGGTACATGTGCATCATCAACCTAAATTTTGACAAAATAAACACATTTACAAGATATAACTATAAATGGACATATAGATATAAATATATGATATATTTTTAAAACTTACATTGTGAGGCGGCACATTGATGTCCTCACCCTCACGGTAATCATCAGCACGATCATCAGGACAATGCTCAGCCATCTGAAAATTCACATTCACATTGTAAAGTTTACATTGTAAAGTAATTCAAATTGTAAAGCTCACATTGTAAAGTTCACATTCACATTGTAAAGTAATTCACATTGTAAAGTTTACATTATAAAGTAATTCACATTGTAAAATTCACATTGTAAAGTTCACATTCACATTGTAAAGTTCACATTATAAAGTAATTCACATTGTAAAATTCACATTCACATTGTAAAGTTCACATTATAAAGTAATTCACATTGTAAAGTTCACATTGTAAAATTCACATTGTAAAGTTCACATTCACATTGTAAAGTTCACATTCAGAAAAATAAAACATATAAAAAAACATTGTATAAACATGCCTCTAATATTGCGATTTTTTATCAATTAACAATCCTTCATTGTGATCTCCGCGCACATACAAGTCATCATTAGCTTCAATATTTGCTGGTGTTGGCAACCCAACTGAGAATGGACTGGAGTCATCATACTTATCATAGTACTGTTCTTCATCTATAGGATCTTCAATGAACTGTCTTTTACCATGAAGAACAACCGACCATTTAACATTTTTAGGATCATCGATATAAAATACTTGTTTTGCATGTGATGCCAATATGAATGGTTCATCCTTCTCGCCAATCTTTTCAAAGTTCACTAAAGTGAAACCCAATTCATCCACTATAACTCCTTTGGTGTTATCAACCCAATTACATTTGAAGAGCGGAATTCTGAAATCTATGTAGTCAAACTCCCATATGTCTTCAATGACATCGTAATATGACATTTTAGCTTCACGTGGACTCTTATCCTTTGCACTTGCAAAAAACATAGTCGATGCTTGAAGGGTGACCCCACTGTTTTGGACGACACTCTTATCATCTTGGCGCTTAGTGTAATATGTGAATCCATTAATGTCATACCCTTCATAAGACATAACAGTCAATTTTGGTTTAAAGGCGAGGCATTTGATAGTTTCAGTAATATCATCTGGTGTTTGAGATAGTTGATGTAAGACTTTATTTTCAAACCACTTAATAAATGTCTTGTTATGCTCTCTACCAAGCCACATTGTATTGGCTTGAGGATATTGTCTCTTGATGAAATTGGTATGTTCCTCGATATAAACGTTCACTTCGTCCATGTTGTGTAAAATATACAAGTGACCTTGTTCCAACTGCTCACGACTGATTACTTTCACACGTGATCCCAAAATTCCTTTGCCAAATTGCTCGTCAATATTCTTGTCATTATCAGGAGTGTCATTACCACTGAGAAAGTCATTGCAAAAATCCATAACCTCTCTCGCCACATAACCCTCGATAATACTCCCTTCAGGCCGATAACGGTTTCGAACATCACTTTTAAAAATGCTCATGTATCGTTCAAAGGGATACATCCAATGCAAGAAAACTGGTCCCAACATTTTCACTTCCCTAGTCAAGTGGACAACAAGATGTCCCATGATATCAAAGAACGACGGAGGAAAATACATCTCAAGATGACATAGGGTAACAACCACTTCTCTTTGCAATTTATCGAGAGTATCAGGGTCAATAACTTTGCTGCACAGACTATTGAAAAAGAAACAAAGTCTGGTGATTGCAAACCTTACATGCTTCGGCAATATAGATCTAATTGCCACAGACAATATTTGTTGGATTAGAGTGTGACAATCATGAGATTTAGGTGTTCAAGAACAGTCCCAAACCGGGGACTATCCAAGATTTACTCCTAATGAGTAAATCTTGGACGGGTTTCTAGGCCAACAAATAATGTGTTGTCATTCTTATACCTAAAATCCTAGTTCTTCAAGTTAGGGTGATTATTGATGTCTTTAAAAGCATGATTGGAAATTTAGGGAAAAGTTCATCATTTACATTCAAAGCATGTCACATGTGTGCATTACAATTCATCATTAAGCAAGAAGGGTGATTAGGATTCTCACCAAGAACGGGTTTTGATTTTCTATACAATTTTATAAAAAATGCACATGTATGCATATATATACTATACTTTTTGGAACCTTTATACATATCTGAACACCCTAAATAACCATACTAAACACCCAAATACTTTATAACACAACTATAAAACAATGATTATAGCTAAACTATTAAACAATAGACTTGTCACACATAAAACACCCTATACAACTATAAAACAAAAAAGTATTAAGATATGCATGATACAATAACTATTTTGCATCACATTACATCAGACTTATCATTGATACCTTACTAACTTATTGCTACATTTACATATCATCACTTGATCAAAAATTACAACAGTACATTTAACCAAAGTATGCATTCTAAAATCTATGTCATGATTAGTTACATGTAATTTACTTGGATATACAGCAGTACCCGATTACTATGTCTTACATACAAAGTATGCATATTAAATTAACTAAGGCTTATCATAGAACATGTATTGTATATAAGTTCAATATATTACAGTCAATAATTATTTTACTTTAAAAAATTACTTAATGTTACAGGCTTGCAGCTCTAATATAAAGAGTGAGCAACTAAGGCATTGCCATAGATCAGTGTATATGAGTTATTTATCAAGTTACCAATAAGTAAATAACTTAAAAATAAATAAAAAAAATGCCTAGCAGCAGCCTGGGTAGCACGGCCGTGTGGTCGGCCAACACAGCCACGGCCGTGCCAGCCCACACGGTCGTGGTTGATGTTGGTAAGGAGAGGGAGAAGAAAGAAGAAGAGCAGGGCGGAGCAGAGGAAGAAGGAAGTAGGCCGTGGTTGCCTTGGCACCGCCCAAGAAGCCGCCGGAGTAGAGGAAGAAGGAAGTAGGCAGGGCAGGCATACCTTGAGGGAAGAGGAGAGCAGCGGCCGGAGCAAGGAGAGGAGCGGCGGTGGAAGGGAGAGCAGCAGGAGCGGCGGCGAGGGCACGGAGAAGTGGCGAGGGCACGGAGCAGGAGCACGGCCGCCGGTGAGCACAGAGGGCAGGAGCAGGAGCAGGAGCACGACCGTCGGTGAGCACGGAGTAGAGGCGAGGGCAGGAGCAGGATCACGGCGGGCGCGAGCACGGAGCAACGACCGGCGGGGGCGAGCAAGAAAATCGCCAGACCTAACTGAAATCGGGAATGAAACAGGGAAAGGGGAAGAGTCGCTCGCGCTGGTGAGCTATTAAGTTGACAATAAGCGTCGGTTATTCAAAATAACCGACAACTAAACCAACAGTGTCGGTTCTTTTCCAACAACCGACACCTATACTAGATTAAAGTCGTCGGTTTTTAACTAAAAGACAACCGACAACTATTCCTCTCCCACGAATAACCTTTAGTCGTCGGTTATTCATTTCTGAACTGACGCCATATGTCAAATGTTGGAGGTAATTTTTTCACTGGAATTTTGGTTTTGGCGGTTGATTTTAGGTGTCGGTTTTTTATTAATTAACCGACACTTAATAAAAGCGGTACCCGTGAATGGTCAACCTTCATAAATTGGATGTCGGTTTATGTTATCAACCGACACTGTAGAGTTTAGGTGTCGGTTTGTGTATACAACCGACACCTTGAAAAGTGACTTTATAAGCCATTTCTGTAGTAGTGTTCCACTTCATGGTATGCCCCAAGAGAATCATGTTGATGCAAGTAGGGAAAAATCTAGTGATCCACCAATCATTAAAGGATTAGATGAGCCATCAAGAGTAAGGAGGATACTGAAGCACAATGTTGACATTCTAGTGGTGTTTAGCCAAGTGAAGGTCAATATTACATTGTTGAATGCTATCAAGTAGATCCCATATTATGCCAAGTTCCTTAAGAACTTATGTACTATAAAGAGAAGATCAACATGGATAATACAAAAGAAAGTCAAGTTGACTGAACAAGTGATCTCTATCCTCCAACACTCACTTCTTGTGAAGAGGAAAGATTTAGGACCCCACTCATACCTCGCTATGTAGGGGTACATTGCATAGACAAATCCCTATTTGATTTGGGATCTAGTGTGAATTTGATGCCATATAGTGTCTATGTGGAGCTAGGGTTAGGAAATTTGGAACCAGTTCATTATACTCTCCAATTGGCAGATCATTCAATCAAAGTGCCTAGAGGAAGAATGGATGACATTTTGGTGATGATAGACAAGGAAAGGGTCAAAGTCTTCCCGAATGATTTTATTGTTCCTGACATGGATTTAGAGGGTAGGAAGATTCCCATTATCTGGGGAAGACCATTCTTATCTACACTAATGCCGAGATACATGTGCATAGTGGCATAATGATTGTGTCTTTCATGGACACGAAGATAAAGATCAACATGTACACTACCTCAACCCAACAAACCCGAGATATGGATATTGGACATGGTCACTTCAAGAGTTTGACTAATCATTTGAAAGATGGGGATCTAGATGAAAGACTGGATGAATACTTTTATGATCAAAGGGATGAGGAACATAGGTTGAATGCAAGAGATGCATTCGATGCATGAGTGGACACCCATGAATTCCAAATGGATGAATGATGCAAAAATCTCCAAGAAGCCCAGCCAAAGGGATGAAACTTAGTGCTTGTGGGAGGCAACCTACCTAGGTTTGGGGAATTTTTCACCCGAACTTTCATTTTTGATACTTTTGGGTTGTTTTTAAACTTTTCCAAGAAAAAAAACACACACTTATTTTTAATAGTTTTTGTTTAGTTTTAAGATGTGCAGGTGAAACCGAGGTGAAATGATGAAAATTAGATGAAATTTAGACAAGGATTCATGAAATATCACTTCTGAGCAAAGATTTGATGTTTTGATAAAGTTCAAAATTTAAATGACTTGCTATAGTACTCACAGTGACCATGGTGGCACACTCAAATCAATAGGAAAATCAAAGATATTCAAGAAAAGAATAGCAGACCTAGAACGGTTGTGCAAGGCGGCCCGACCGTGTGACTTCAAGGGAGAATGGGCTATGTCACTCAAAATGGCTGTGTGACAAGAAACACAAAATGGTTGTGCTGCACATGATGGACATGTTGCAACTCGATCCAGTGAGTTAGTTAGTGATTCCAACAAATTCCAACTCAGTTCATTTCATTTCTTCACGAATAGCACACCCATTCTCCGGGTCTAGGCAGTCGTGCAACATATTGCAGCATTTCTACAACCCTCGTTTCCACATCAAATCACCCCTGATCCATCCCCAATTATCATCCTACCATCTTCCCCACCATAACCTACCATTTCCTCCCATTTTCCACCATCAAATCACCATTGTTTTCTCCATTCTGACCAACAAACCTGTTCTTAGGAAAAAGCCTAAAATCCCACTTCTCTTCACCCAAATTCATCTAAGATGAAGCATGTTGATAAGAAGGATATAGAAAAGACTAGACACATCATCTTCTATGGACACCGCTAAAAGGACTCATCTTCAGCTCCAACATCTCACGCTCCACCGTCCACCCCCGGCTCTGATGAAACAACCTATTTGTTGGAAGTCGTGTTAGAGGCTTTGGGGAACCTAATCATGGAGGAGGATTCCCATTAGCCATGACATGCCGAAAAATCACTAGAGGGGGGGTGAATAGGGTTTTATGATATTTTAATAATAATTCAACCAAATTAAGCAACCACAAATATATTGGATAAGGGGACAAGGATTTAGAGTGGTTCCAACCTTAGCAAATACTAAGGCAGTCAATCCACTACCCGATTGCTTACCCAATCGGGATTTTGAAAGTATTTAATTTTATTACCTCGCAATGATGTTACATAAAATTACAATACTTTCACCAAACCCTTCAGACAGCCTTCACCTAGAAGTAGTCTCACCAACCTCGAAGCAGCCTTCCTTGAAGTAACCTCAAGCTCCCCTTGAAGTAGCCTTCCTCTTGAAGTAGCTTCCCGTTGAGACAACCTTCTTGAAGTAGTCCAAAGACCACCTTCTCCACCTGAGAAGTCAAACCCTCTCCAATCTGCATCCTCCAACCCTAGGAGTAGCAAGGAGAGTACAAAAGATATAAAGGAACAAGAAGGAAAAATAGAAATTACAATACCGTTGTAGCACAAGGCTTGATTTCCTATATCAAGCATTTTGATCTCCTAACCAATGTTTATGAAAGTGTAGGTGTAGTGGGTAGGAGATGCAAGCCTATAGGACACGAAATTAGAGCAATGGGAATGAATAGCCAATGTTGGAATTGCTCTATTGCTCACAAGAATGAATTACCAATTGCAAGTATAAATGCTCAAGTGTAGCACAAGTGTGTGTTGGGTGTCCTATGGCTTGTCCTATTTATAGGAATGGCCTATGGATGCTCAAGGACGTTCTAGACACCTTCTATGGGGTTCTTAGTGCTTAACTAGCCATTAGGTAACCATTAGTTGCTTTAACAACGGCTAGTTAATTAATCCTGAAAATTGCAGACAAAACCCTTCTCGGTCGAAGAATTGTCGATCGAGAGTCCTTCTTGGTCGAGGACTTGTCGACCGAGGGACTGTCTGGAGCAAGTGTATATAACGTTCTAATCCAACTCCCAACTACCTTGTCTTCTGTGTCTAATAGCTACCTAGGTCTTTCTCGGTCGAAGAGTTTCTCGACCGAGAGTGTCTCGGTCGAGAATTTTGTCGACCGAGATTAACCATGTTTCAATGTTTTAAACTAAGTACTTAGTGTGTGTATGAGTGTGCAGTTGTGACACTATTTTAGGGGATGACCTATCTAAGTGTTGTGATTGGATAGGGAATATCTAACGCTTGATTTACATGATGTCGAAGTACTTGTACATTATATACTTGTACAAGTTTTTACATTTGATTACATTAATGACTTAAAGCAATTTTAGCATATAGATCATCCAGTGTTTGTCATCCACCTTATTCCTGCAACACTCAAGTAGCACGTTAGATCCACAAGAATGAAATGTTTGTCATCATCAAAACAAAGGGATTATAATAATGTCCAATTTAGCCAACAATCTCCCCCTTTTTGAAGATGAGAAACATTTCTTAAATATAAAATAAGAAAATATAAAACATATGAATTTCATACCTGAAGTTTACCTTTTTGTAGCCATTCATGTTTTGCAAGTGGGTGTTGGCTGAGATATTATGAAACTCATTTTATATTATTTCTCCCCCTTTGTCATTTCAAAAAGATATCCAAGATAATCATTTAGTATGACTTTTTATTTCTCCCCCTTAATTTTATAATTAGATGCTTCCCCTTAGTAAGATATTCTATTTAAAAAGCAAGGGATTAATGCAAACTAATTATTGTTAAATTTAGCCACAATTTGTTTCTTAATCATTTGCAAAGGATGTTAAGCCTTGAAATGATATGAGTTCCTTTTAAGTTCATGGCATATGTGTATTGATTTATCACCCATTTTACAAGGGATGTTAAGCCCTGAAAATAATATGAGATTCCCTTTAAGCTTAGAGTATATGAAAAGTGTCTCTAACCAAATGCACGGGATGTTAAGCCCTGATTTGTTTAGAGAATTCCATTAAGAATAAGATATCTATATCACATTCATGAAATTTATATGCCAAGATTAAGAATACTAAGGGCATAACATGTTTCATCTTTTCTTTATGACGTTCTCAAAATTTTGTAAGCTCCTTCTTTAATCTTATAGTCAAGATAGTTTTTGTGAACTCCAAGGTCACAGTAAATATTAGATCATAAAAGTTATGCACTAAAAATTTTGTTTTCAATATACTAAGATTAAGTACAGTATAATGATGTACAAATAAGCATTTTGTCAAGATTATTTTAGGTCGACCTTGACTTCGACCATAGCGCCCCTTGGTCAAACTTGATTTCAACCAAGAGGCAATTTCTACAGATTTCCAATTTGAAATGCATTTATGCCATGAAGTTTTACTGTTTATGAAAATTGGCATCTTTATATGAGCTGAATCATAATGATCAAAAATAATATCCATTCATGGTTTGTATATATGGATCAAAGATTATTTTAGACAAACCAATGAAACATAATGATCATGGCACAATGATTATGATAGAGTAGTAGAAGTAAATCCACAATACAATGATCAAGATAGAGGCATATAAATATGATGATTATGATCATTTAAACTAAATTTCAATACACATGGTTCCTATATAGATAGACCAAAGAATTCTTTAAGAGAAACCATGTGGATTATGATAAAATAGTAATTTGCTTGATTAAACCAACATGGTTCATAGTTTTCAATTTTAAGCCCAACCATGTAGAGGATAAACCAAAATAATTCTTATTCAAGGTTCATAAATTTTCATCTTTAAGACAAACCATGTAAATGAACATGCTCAATAAACTTTTCAAGCAATGAATAAGGTTTGTTCAAAATCAGTCTTCATGTAACACTTTTGCAATATGTTTAAGGATTTCATATAATGTTATACCTTAATGCAAAAAGATCAATATGTCTTGTTTCAAAGATGATCTCCAAGATTTATTCTTGATTTGCATATTAAATCAATCATTAATGATAATTTGATAGCAAACTAGATTAATTGAAAATAGGTTCAGCAGAACTTGATTCGGTCAAACTATTTGTTGACCGAATTTATCTCGGTTGACGTTTTCTAGACCGAGAATGCTGCTGTTTGTATAGGTTTTATCAGATTTGTTGCAAAATTGAGAACAGTAACCTGCTCGGTCGACTATTTATCGACCGAAAATGTTCTCAGTCGAACAGTTTCTCGACCGAGAATGTTTTTGAACTGTTTCAGAACTTTTTTCAGTAATTGTTTCCAAGTAAAACAAGAATATGAAAGTTAAAGCTCGATTGTGTTGAGATATGACATTTGTATATCAAGAATCAGTTTAGTTCAAATCTCAACTAGTCAAATTTAAACTTCTAAGTTTTAGGAACCCGAGCTAGATCATCATTCCTTTTCTTGTATGGGCATGAAAAAGAGTAGTGTCCAAGACGCAAGCAATAATGACAACTAATAGACTCAATCTCATTTCTCTTTCTAGGAGTTGAGTTGTTCTTGGGTACATACATGGATTGATTCTCTAGCATTTGTGTCCTTCTCCAATTAGGTTTTTGATAAGATTTTCCTTTAGTCTTATAACCTAGTCCTCTCCTTCCATTTTGACGATAAGAATCATTTAAGATATTATCAAGAATATTATTGTTACTCAAGCTACTCACTTTTTGTTGTAACTTCATAATCTCATTCATTTTCTTCTTGATATCTAATTTTTCTTGATCTAGATTAGATAATAAAGAGTTTCTTTCTTTTACAATAATATCATAATCTAGATGTGTACACAAAATAGATTGTCTTTGAAGATCATTTACTTGAGTTTGCAAGTTTAACTTTTCTAGGGAAAGAAGATTGCAATTTGCTTCTATAGATTTTAGCTTAATATCATAATCTTCAATAGCCTTTTTGAGATCTTCATTTTCAGATGTGAGAGCAAGAAGTTTAGCATTTAACTCATCATTTACTTTATTTGATTTCTTAAATTTCTTCTTGCACTCAATATATTTCTCATGTGTATCTTGAAGACTAGCAAATTAGATCTTCTTTTGGCAGATCAAAAAGACTTACCTCTTCTTCTTCTTCATTTGTTGTAGCAATAAGACATTCTACTTCTTCTTTTCCATTATCACTATCATCACTTGAATCATCCCATGCAACTTTATATGCTCTTTCTTTCTTTTTGTGAGATGATTTCTTCCCTTTCTTGAGTTTTGGACAATCACCTTTCATGTGTCCCTTTTTGCCACATTCAAAGCACCTGGAAGAAGAAACACTAGAAGTTTTATTAGTTTTAAAACTTTTGTACTGCTTACCATTTACAATGAGAGTTTCTTCTTCACTATCATCTTCACTTGTGTCATGATTGATCTTGGTTGATGTTTGAATGCAATGCCTTTCTTTCTCCCTTGATGAATTTCAAGTTCTTGTCTTTCTTCCTCTTCTAAAGTTGCCTCATGTGCTTCTAGGTTGCCAATAAGTTGTTCCATCCTTAGCCATGTGAGATCATTTGCTTCTTCAATAGCAGTCACCTTAGGCTTGTATTTGGCAGGGAGAGATCTAAGAATCTTTGACACCTGGTCTTCCTCACTAATCACTTTGCCTAAAGCATTCAAACCATTCACAATAGAAGAAAATTTTGCATACATTTCACTAATAGATTCATTTTGATCCATACGAAATTGTTCAAATTTCTATTTAAGAATTCCGATTTTAGAATTCTTAACTTGAACAGTTCCTTCATATGTTATAGAAATTCTATGCCATATTTCATAAGTCATTTCACAATTTGATAATATATTAAACTCACCAATGGAAATTGAACAATAAAGTATACTTACAACTTTTGCATTCATTTGGGCAGATTTTACCGTATTAGCATCCCAATTTGCATACTCCATTTGAGGAAGTTCATAAGGAGTTGATACCATTCTCCATAAGTCCCAGCTGATTCCTTGGAAGTAAAATTGCATCCTCCTCTTCCAGTAGGTGTAGTTAGTTCCATCAAAAGCTGGAGGTCTGGCCACGAGTGTTCCTTCCAAGTTGAGGTTGTTGAGTAACCCATCACCCATTCTTCAAGACTTTGTTAGAGTTCCTTGAAGCCCTACTCTGATACCAATTGAAAAACCACTAGAGGGGGGAGAATAGGGTTTTATGATATTTTAATAATAATTCAACCAAATTAAGCAACCACAAATATATTGGATAAGGGGACAAGGATTTAGAGTGGTTCCAACCTTAGCAAATACTAAGGCAGTCAATCCACTACCCGGTTGCTTAACCAATTGGGATTTTGAAAGTATTTAATTTTATTACCTCACAAGGATGTTACATAAAATTACAATACTTTCATCAAACCCTTCGGACAGCCTTCACCTAGAAGTAGTCTCACCAACCTCGAAGCAACCTTCCATGAAGTAACCTCAAGCTCCCCTTGAAGTAGCCTTCCTCTTGAAGTAGCTTCCCATTGAGACAGCCTTCTTGAAGCAGTCCAAAGTCCACCTTCTCCACCTGAGAAGTCAAACCCTCTCCAATCCACAGCCTCCAACCCTAGGAGTAGCAAGGAGAGTACAAAAGATATAAAGGAACAAGAAGGAGAAACAGAAATTACAATACCATTGTAGCACAAGGCTTGATTTCCTATATCAAGCGTTTTGATCTCCTAACCAATGTTTATGAAAGTGTAGGTGTAGTGGGTAGGAGATACAAGCCTATAGGACACGAAATTGGAGCAATGGGAATGAATAGCCAATGTTGGAATTGCTCTATTGCTCATAAGAATGAATTGCCAATTGCAAGTATAAATGCTCAAGTGTAGCACAAGTGTGTGTTGGGTGTCCTATGGCTTGTCCTATTTATAGGAATGGCCTATGGATGCTCAAGGACGTTCTAGACACCTTCTATGGGGTTCTTAGTGCTTAACTAGCCGTTAGGTAACCATTAGTTGCTTTAACAACGACTTGTTAATTAATCCTAAAAAGTGCAGACAAAACTCTTCTCGGTCGAAGAATTGTCGACCGAGAGTCCTTCTCGGTCGAGGACTTGTCGACCGAGGGACTTTCTGGAGCAAGTGTATATAACGTTCTAATCCAACTCCCAACTACCTTGTCTGATGTGTCTAATGGCTACCTGGGTCTTTCTCGGTTGAAGAGTTTGTCGACCGAGAGTGTCTCGGTCGAGAATTTTGTCGACCGAGATTAACCCTGTTTCAATGTTTTAAACTAAGTACTTAGTGTGTGTATGAGTGTGTAGTTGTGACACTATATTAGGGGATGACCTATCTAAGTGTTGTGATTGGCTAGGGAAGATCTAACACATGATTTACATGATGTCTAAGTACTTGTACATTATATACTTATACAAGTTTTTACATTTGATTACATTCATGACTTAAATCAATTTTAGCATATAGATCTTCCAGTGTTTGTCATCCACCTTATTCCTGCAACACTCAAGTAGCACGTTAGATCCACAAGAATGAAATGTTTGTCATCATCAAAACAAAGGGATTATAATAATGTCTAATTTAGCCAACACATGCTACACTGTCATCATCAAGGGAACCACCACCTCCACCTACTATAGCTCAGAGTCAGTTTCTTATAGGGCAACACCACCACCCTCATCAACCTGACCATCGACTTCAGCCCAATCCTTGACCTCATCTGTGCCACAGCCACAACTGCAAGAATGAAGGAGAATACTGCTAGATGATGATGAAGTGATGTAGGATGCACCACTTGAGGTGGAAAATGAACAACATGTTGAGGTGCCAATTGTGAAAAATAGTCGAGTGAAGAACCAAAGCACCTAAAGTTCCAAACATGTAGAGTAATTGCCACTCGCTACACTCACCAAGAGTTGATTGAGGCTTTGGGCATCTTTGATTTTTTTAGGATATCTTGGAACCCATTGGATTGATTGGGGTGCTGACCACAGTTCAACCCATCTTTGATTAACACATAGAGAAAGTCTCACATGACGCCATCAATGTCAAATTGGGAAATGAAACTTACCTCATCACTGCCTCCTTTCCCAACAACATTTTTTCTCCCAACTGTGAGGTAGAAACCCTACTTGGTCAAGGGAGCACAAATAAGGATACTAATGTGAACTACACATCCATGTGGAAGAGTCTTACAGGGAAAAATAACTTCATATCGGGTAAACCAAAGACAAGTCTAATTCATAACCCCATGTTGAGATACATTTAGAAGGTCTTGGAGAACACCATTTTTTCCTGATATGAGAATCAAGGTAGCAGTACAAAGAAATACCTCTTTGTGTTGGGATAGATGGTGTAGGGAAAGTATGTGAATTTGGGATGACTCATCATTGATCACATGAAGACAGTCCTTTCTAAGAGAAAAAAACCCTTTTATCATGGGAGGGATTGTGACTTCAATTGCTCTGGCCCTGGATCATGATGTATATGGTCACACCAAGGCAGAAGGAGGGAAGCTCGTGGACCTACATTACTTGATTCACTCATCCATGATTTTAATGATTGAACAGAAGATCTTTTAGCAGGACAAACCTCCTTATGCAGTAGTTTCTCTGGAGCTCTCCTACCATGCTACACCTCTCCTAGAGGGGTGTGGTCCATCTTTGAACTTTTTTGATATCTTGAGGAGGTGGGAAGAGGAGCATCCTAGGGACATGTGGTAGCAGCATCCCACATATATTCCCAAGGGACTTGGAGAGTCACACATAGTAGAGGAGATGAGAGAGGAAGAGGAGAGAGAGGCATGTCATGTAAGGATAAGAGATAGATATGACACAGCCACATCATCCCTCGATGAATGCCTACAACATGTGTACTATATAGGCACATCTGGAGGGCATCTTGAGGGCACAAGAGGGTTTTCAGCACACACATGATTTATTGTGGTTGGATCATCAATAGATGAACCATGATATCAACCATATGTATCTGTCCCAACATGTCCAGGCCCAGAGGAATCCCTAGTTGGGGGAATATTGGAGGGGTGAAATATCTACATATCAGGATGCCTACCTACCTCCACAAGTGGACTACTGGGGAAATTACTATTACCATCTTCCACTACAGGGAGGAGAACCACCAGATCCACCATTGTATCCATGATCATCTACCCTACACTCCTAGACTTTAGTGTCATGCTGAGGACATAATAATTCAAAAGTATGGTGTGGTTGAGTGGTACGCCCCTCATTTCACTCTTTTTTCATTTCACCAGCCATTTAATTTTGTTTTGTTGCCTGTTCTATCTAGGTTACATTTTACCTGCTTTGTATACTTGCAGGCCATGCATTTTACTTCCAAGCAATTTTTGTGTAATTTTCAAAATTTTTGTTTTCATTATGCATTACATATCATGTAGATTTTTATAATTTTTGCATGTTTATAACTAGGATTTGCTTGTTTCATGATTTATGTTCCATAATGAAGGATTATATGTAATTGAAGGCAACTACCACTATTTTGGCCAATTTTTCCCAAATGTTGAATGTTTTACCCAAAAAACATGTTTTGACCCAATCTCTACTTTGTGAATTGAAAATAATGACCTTTGATAAATATAAGTGCTTTATCATGGTTTATTGCTAAATGGTATTAATGCTTGCCTTTTTACATGTTCCTCACCTCTCTTATGTTTGTGAATGGTTTGGTTGTATCATGATTTGAGAAAGATATGAACACTTAGGGCCTATGGAATCACATGATAAAGTATGAATTTCATGTTGTTCACTCATGTGGTGTGACATTATTTGATGAAGTGTTGGAATAGTTTTCATGCATGATATTGTATGTGGAAAACCACATTAGTGACAACTCTTTGACCCGACTTTTCTTTCATCATCTTATTACTCTTTGCCTTCCTGCAAGGGTGTGGATCACTGGTGATCGAACTGTGAACACAGGAAAAGGTCTCAGGTTTAAATCCTTACAAAGACAAATAAATTGAGATTTATGTCTGACATGGTTTGTGCCAGAACTAATGGGTTTCCCACTTGGTTTACCATATTTCTCCTGTGTCGGGCCTCCATAGGTTACTGAGGGGTTGGGGAGAGGAAGTTCTCCTTGATGACTGATTTTTTTTCTTACTCTCTGCCTCATGAAAGGATGCAAAACTACACATATATTGTTGACATCGCCTCTAAAAGTTTGGGGGTGGCCACATCTACATCTTCCTACTTCACTCTCACCACCATATTCCCAACCTACACTAAGGGCAAAGAAAAGAAAAAGAAAACAAAAGAAAATAAAATATGATCATGTATAAGAGCATCTAAATAAAGAAAATATGAGTGCTCTATGTAATAGCACACCAATATCATACCCCAATCCTTTATTCTATTTTTATATCGATTGAGCTAGGAAACATCAAACCTAGATCACTTCACCCTTTTTCCACAACCATGTTGGTCACTGAGATGGGTTTGAAGTATAAAGTTAAATGTATGAAAGTGAAACAACACTCCTAGTCATATTTGATTAACTCCACCATTACACACAACTACATGAAAGCCATTTGTATTGATTATGTGTTCTATGCCATATATTTGAAGTTTGTATACTGAGTGATCTTTTCAGGATTGGTTTGTGAAAGTATATAGGAGAGAGGAGGAATGCATATACCTAGTTATAAGTGAGCCCATTTTGTTAATATTCATCTGTTGCATTGCATTTGTCATTTCTTGATTGTAGAAAAATGGAAGAGATATTGAGTTGGAGCATACTTGAGGACAAGTAAGTTTCGGTGGTGATGCATCCTTATTTTAGGGCTTCATTTTGTGTCTTATTGCACTTTAATCATATCCATACCTACTAGACTATATTTATTTCCCCTGATTTGTTATTTCATGTAAAATGCACTTATGGATGTTATTTGCATGTTTTTCAGGTATTTGGACCATGCTTGTATGGAAGAGAGAGAGAGAAAGAATGATCCTTTGGTTTCTCTACCCTTAGAGAAGCCCAAAGTGAACTCCAAGGCTCCCTCGACCTACCCCTAGAGGGAAAAGATCAATTGAAGCAAAGATGTCCAAGAATGAACCAAGTACATGAGCCAAGTGTTGATATAGAGACCAACACAACAGTTATACCACAGAATGGGCGCGCTAGACCAAGCAAATCAATAGAGTCAAAGCTTGAAGAATCAAATCCAGTAGCATGATTGTGCAACAAAAAATGGCCATGCCTTCATGCCCTAGAACGGTCGTACAACACAACATGGTTGTGTTGCAACTCATTTTGAATAATTGTCGCACTCAAAATGACCAACATTGACTCAAGCCACCACAGCCGTGGTGACCATCACGGTCGTTCTACTCGTTCCTTACCAAGGTTGTAGTGACCACTGCGGTCGTGTCACTATCAATTCAAAATCCCCAAACTTACTGTAATGTTTTTCATTTTCCCACCTCACCTGTTCCACAACACCATGCCCATTTTGACCCCTAACCACCACGACTGTGCTGCCCAACACAACCGTGCTACATACAAACTGAGCAACACTTCTACACTCCACTTCCCATTTTACCTCCACTTAACCTAGTGTTTCCCCACCACCCATATATACATGGGTGGCATATCTAGCACAAAGTTAGCCATTAGTAGACCACTCTCAAAACCTCATTTCCCCCCCACTCATTCCTACCCCATTCCACATTCATTTCATAATTTCCCACCTCAAAAACACCTATTTTTGGGGTTTTGACCACTTTCCGCCATACATCCATGCCATCCACTCACATTGGAGGGAGGTCCTTGAGCTGCAATTGTTAGGAGGTGGATAAGGAGGATTCTTCATGAAGGTCATCATGGCTTTTCACTACTGTACTCATTCTTCTTCCTTTCTTTTTGTATTTTCATGTTCTATGAGTAGCTAGGCCCCTTAGGTGGGATTTATGGGGCTAAAAATGTTACTTTGATACCATGTTGTTGGTAAATGATATGTAAAAGTTATGATTTCATTTTCTAATGATTATGTTCTATTCTATCTCATTCCTCGGAAATTTCTTTGTGATCTATTTTTGAAATCACTTAGATTCTAGGAAAATTGGTTATATGTGGCTCTTTTTGTGGATTGCTCCTAAGTCCAATTAATGGATTCCTAGTTATCTATTCACCTTCCTACATGTTAATCAATTCTCTTACACCTAGGAGAGAGATATAAGTATCTATTTTAGGAGAATTTAGTGTTATCATCTTGGAGCCTACTCAAGGCTAGAATGTGGGTGATGTGAGGTCTAAAATCTCAGTTCCACCTTACATTACTACCCTCAGGCCCTAATTACCCTAGGAGTTCCTATTCTAGAAGCATAGACTTTATTAGACCCTAATTGAATTCCACCTAAACCCTATCCCAATCGAGCCTAGTAAGGGTAGGTAGGAGGTGTTAGGGATTAGTTCCCCTATACACAACCTATCCTATCTATGGCCAGTTAGTAATTTAGGGCAATTCATTAGCATCTAGCTTGTTGTTTGGTTTGGTAATCTAAATAAAATTATAATGTTCACATGTCATCACCTCTAACCCTAATTGATAAGTACATCCCCAAAACAACCCATACTACCTTTTATTGTATTAAAACCCTAATTTCCTTCTTTCTTAGCTAGTGTTATCTTAGTTAGCTTTTTATTTGCTTAGTTATCTTCTTGCCTTGTTCTTACCTAGTTTTTGATAGTTTAGGTCTTTTCTCTAGTGGTTAGTTTTCTAGCTTGGTGTAGTGTAGATTTTTTCCTTGCTTGCCTTAGTGTAATTTGCTCTTTCCCTGCCATTTCTTGCTTATCTTGTCTTGTCTTGCTCATTAGAACTAATTTTCTCGGGTAATTTTGGTTTTGATTCTTATTTGTTATCTTTTACTTCCTTGTTCAACCCTTAGTGTAATCATCAAATCCACCTTCGAACCCATCAACCCAAGACTTTGTAGTAGGAACCTAGCTAAAACTAACTCAACTCTAGTGCCCCCTTTTCTCTCTTGGGTTTGACCCCTAACTTACCACCCTCCTATACTATAACACGACCTTGTGCACTTGAAGGTAAGTGTGTTAGTGTTTGTAAGAGACCCTATTAGAGCTTTATAAATTCAAAAGTTCTCAAGTGTGTTTTAGAACCCCTGTAGGGTTTCATCTAATCATCATTCAATGGGTTAGTGTGTGGGCCCAAAGGAAAAATGCTGCATGTTCCAGATAGATAGTTTGAATTTGAGGGAGAAAAGAAAGGAGGAAAACATTGGTCGATGACATGGTTGACAAGATTAGGTTTCATGCATGTGTTGTCCTTATGAGGGTTCTAGAGTGTACGTAGTTAGAGGTGGTGGGGATGAAAAACCACTAGAGGGGGGTGAATAGGGTTTTATAAAAGTTTTAATAATAATTCAACTCAAACAACTACAATTGAGATAATAAGAAGGAGGCAAGGTGTTTAGAGTGGTTAGACCTTTAGCAAAAACTAAAGGAGTCAGTCCACTACCCAATTATTTCCAATTGGGATTTTGAAAGTATTTAATTTTATTACCTCACAAAGATGTTACATAAAATTACAACACTTTCAACACCCTTTGGACAACGTTCACCTTGAAGTAGTCTCACCAACCTCGAAGCAGCCATCCTTGAAGTAACTTCAAGCTCCCCCTTGAAGTATCCTTCCTCTTGAAGTAGCTTCCCATTGAGACAACCTTCTTGAAGTAGTCCAAAGTCCTCCTTCTCCACTTGAGAAGATAAACCCTCTCCAATCCTCATCCTCCAAGTCTAGGAGTAGCAAGGAGAGTACAAGCAATAAGAAAGAACAAGAAGGAAAATGGAAATTACAATTACCATTGTAGCACAAGGCTTGATTTCCTATATCAAGCGTTTTGATCTCCTAACCAATGTATATGAAAGTGTAAGTGCTTTGGGTAGGATATGCTAGCCTATATGACATGAAATTGTAGCAATGGGAAGGATTTGCAAATGCTAGAGTTGCTCAATTTCTCACAAGAAATGATTGCCAATTGCAAGTAGTATGCTCAAGTATTGCACAAGTGTGTATTGGGTGTTCTAAGGCATGCCCTATTTATAGGAATGGCATATGAGTGCTTAAGGACGTTATAGACACTTTCTAGGGTGTTCCTAGTGCTTAACTAGCTGTTAGGTATCCACTAATTTCTTTAGCAATGACTAGTTAATTATTTCTGAAAAGTGCAGATAGAGCTCTTCTCGGTCGAGGAATTGTCGACCGAGAATCCTGTCGGTCAAAGTTTTTGTCGACCGAGGGATAGTCTGGAGCAAGTGTGTATAACATTCAATTCCAACTCCCAACTATCTTGTCTGCTGTGTCTAACGGCTACTTGGGTCATTCTCAGTCGAGGAGATTGTCGACCGAGAGTGTCTCGATCGAGAAGTTTGTCGACCGAGAATGACTCTGTTTGTGTGTATCAGTGTGCAGTTGTGACACTATTGTAGGGGATGACCTATCTAAATGTTGTGATTGTCTAAGGAAGATCTAAACGCTTGCTTTACATGATATCTAAGTACTTGTACATTATATACTTGTACAAGTTTTTACATTTGATTATAATCATGAAATTAAAGCATTTTGAGCATATAGATCTTCCAAAGTTGTGTCATCCACCTAGTTCCTGCAATACTCAAGTAGTACATTAGATCCACAAGAATGAAATGTTTGTCATCATCAAAACAAAGGGATTATAATAATGTTCAATTTAGCCAACAATCTCCCCCGTTTTGAAGATGACAAACATTTCCAAAATTTAAAATAACGAAATGTAAATCATATGAGTTTCATACCCGAAGTTTACCTTTGGTAGCCATTCTCTTGTTTGCAAGTGTTTACTGGCCGAATGATTATGAAACTCATTGTATTTTATATTTTTGATTTTATATTATTTCTCCCCCTTTGTCATTTCAAAAAGATAACCAAGATAATCATTAAGTATGACTTTTATTACTCCCCCTTAATTTGATAATTAGATGCTCCCCCTTAATAAGATATTCAGTTTTAAAAGCAAGGGATGCAAACCACTTATTGTCAAATTTAGCCACAATTTATTACTCAATCATTTCCAAAGGATGTTAAGCCTTGAAATGATATGAGAATCCTTTAAGCTTAGAGTACATGAATGTATCTCTAATCAAATATACAGGATGTTAATCCCATATTTGTTTAGAGAATTCCATTAAGAACAATATATATATCACATTCATGAAAATTGTAGGCTCCTTTTCGTAGCCAAGATTACCTTAAAAATACTAAGGTCATAACTAGCCTCAAATTTTCTTTATGATGTTTACAAAGTTTTGTAAGCTCCTCCTGATATTCAAGATGGTTTTTGTGAGCTTCCCCCTTAATATTCTTATTTAACAAGGATATATCCAATTGAAGCCATAGGAAACACTTTTTATTCATAATAACTCAGTGCTCATACAACTCATAAGATGACCCATATGACATACTAGCATATAACAAAAAGAAATAGCCATTACAAACATTACAAAGATAGCCATAAATCTCATGATCTCACTGAAAAGACCGAAGAATTACATCAATTTCTGGGTCTATCCCAAGAAAGGGCTCAACTCCATAGTATTTGACCAGCGTCTTCCACTCCAAGGCACCTGTCTTGGTCAAAGCATAAGCCTCCAAGAAGGTGGGAACATGATCGAATCGAAAGTGAGCTACAATGACTTGGAGTTGGATTGGGGAAAATTGAGTGTGGTTGAGGTCATGAAATGGTTGTGATGGGATTTGAGTGTAGTTGTAGGATGGGTTGTAAGGGTAGAGCATGCTGGGATTAAGTGAATAAGGATATGCTTCAGGTGTATCAGGAGAAAGAGCTTGCATCCTTTGATTCAAGTAAGACATGGCATGATGATTGTAGTCTAATTGCCTACTTAAATGATATTGAGTACCAGAAATGTATGTTAATGTATTTGTGATAGGATCATAAGGTAAGCTAGAAGGAGGAGGTGGTGGAGGTGTATCTTGGGTGGATGGCTCCCCTTCAGTCCTAGCACTCTTGTGTCTAAAGTCAATCCCCATCTTCTCTACTGTATTGCTAGTGATCTTTTAAGGTTTCCTATGATATTTGAAGCCTAAGTCCTCAATGCTTTTCTTAAGACAATGTTGCGTAATTTGGCAAACAAAACCAGCATAGGGTGGATTGCCAGAAAACTCAACCATGTTCTTAAGAATAAGATGGATAAAATTGATAGGTATACTATTTAGGATGGCATAAATAAGATACATTTGAAAGGTGGGTACTTCAGATTTGTTTGCTCTAGGATAGGTATTTGTGGCAACAATTAAATTGACTGTCCTAGCTTCGGGTTTTAAATTGATGGCATAATAGGTACCCCTTTCTTCATGGCAAGTGGTATTAGATAAAAAAATGACTTTCTTGATATCACTCAAACTAGTGGTAGTGTTATCTTGGGATAGCTTATTGAGAGGATTACCAGTGGTGAGATCAAAAGAACTCCTTATATGTTGAGCATAGTAAGAACATCCGCCTCGGAAAAGTGAAATCCATACCCACTAACCATAGAAGAGAAAGAATTATCATGGTCGGGATGTGTGGATAGATTGGCATAGAATTCATTGACGGCTTGGGAGGAGTAGGAACAGAAGGATGGTTTTATGAATTCAGAAAGATGTTGCACCTCAAAGAGTTCTTCAAGATCAACAATGTTGATGAAGTCCATGACGTCCACCGGCCGTCGAGGAAGGGGAGGCTTTGAGGATAGCATGAGGTAGCGATCTCCGGCAGAAATTTCATTGAATGGAATGTCGTTGATGATCGCCAACGCTGGGGAGACCGTCCTTCCCTTCCTAGCTGCAACTTGCTTCTTTCCATGTGATGATGAGGAAGCCATCTTGATGTTTTGAAGTGGAGAAGAAGCAAGACAAGATTGAGGTAGAGAAGAGCTAAAAATTCGCACAAGAAGGCACTAGAGAAGAGCTAGAGAAGTGAGAATGTGAGTTTGTGAAGAATGGGGCCGTTTTGGGCTCTATTTATATCAAAACAGGACCCTGCTCGGTCGACAATTCGTCGACCATGGACCGCAATAGTCGATTTTGCAGACGCTCTGCTCGTTCATCCAACGGTCGATCAAAAAATAGCCGTTGCAATTTATTTTAATTATTTTAATTAGAAAAATTTGCCTTTTAATTTAAGCGAATTGGGGGGTTCACCAAGTTGGTCTTGGTCGATAATTTTTTCAACCGGGATAGACTCAGTCGAATGTTTTGTCGACCGAGCTGAGTTCGAGTGTGGCATTTTCTTAGCGAGTGTCGGTCGAGAAAGGTGACCAACCGAGATATCTTCGGTCGACAAACTCGTCGACCGAGTTTGTCTCTGTCAATATTTTTGTAGACCGACCGAACTGCTATATTTGAGTATTGTAAATGAAATTTTGAGCTAGTTTTTAATAATAGTTATGAATGCAAATGAGAGACTGTAATATTTTAAGAGTGTGGAGCACATTATTAAGAGTATTTTCCAAAATATAATTTCCATGTTTAGAAATAACCATTAGAAATGATAGAATTTATTGACATTCATATATTTATCATTTATTGACTGTTAATCCTGGAAATGATATGAGATCTCTTAAGAACACATTAGAATCAGGAAAGATATGTCAACCAATGATGAGCAAGTTTATACTAATGCTGAGTGCACAAAATAATTTCCAATTAAGCATTTTGTCAAGCTTATTTTAGGTCGACTTTGACTTCGACCTTAGTGACCCTTGGTCAAATTTGATTTCAACCAAGAGGCAATTTCTGCAGATTTCCAATTTAAGCATTTTCATAGCTTACAGAGTATTAATCATGTATAACAAGAATATCATTTTCCATAAGCTAAGCACAAGATAATCATTTAACTAGTATGTCAAAGATTCATTTATGCCATAGAGATTCATCTTAATATGAGCTGAGTCACAATGATCATTTTGAAAGCAATATCCATTCATGGTTTGTATATATAGATCAAATATTATTTTAGGCAAACCAAGTAAATGATGAAGACACAATGATCATGGTGAAACAATAAAGACATATCCATGATTAAGATAGAACAATAGAAGCATATCCATAATGCAATTATTTTGATCATTTAAAAGAAAATTTCAAGACACATGGTTTTCATATAGATAGACTGAGGAATACTTAGGACAAACCATGTGGATTATAATAAAATAGTAATTTCCTTGATTAAACGATCATGGTTCATGAATTTTTAAATTTAAGACAAGCCATGAACATGCTTAATCATTTTAGTGGCAATTTTGTAAAATCAATATTTTTCTCTTGTATATTTGATAGATACATTTTAATCATGAAGAGTATTAAGTTTTGAAGCTCATATATTCTTCCTTTTGAATTGGATCATTCAAATATTTAAGACACAAGAATTTGTAAAGGTCATTACATACTTAAGATGATTGCAATTTAAGTGTCTTGTTTTTATTTAAACCATTCTGTCAGAGTTTCACTCGGTCAACGAAGTTCTCGACCGACATTGTCTCGGTCGATAGCTTTCTCGACCGAGAATGTTACTGATTCTCCAGAAAGAAATACAGATTTAAGGCAGAAATCCTGTCAGTCGACTATTGTCTCGACTGACATTGTCTCGGTCGAAGATATTGTCAACCGAGATTGTTTCTGTACTATTTTTAGTAGTTATTTGCAAGTAAAACATAGATCACTTCCGATTTAATTATGCAATTTAAAAATTAGTTTAGTTGAGATAAACATTTAAGTATCAAAGTAACATTTGAGTCAAATCTCAACTAATGATATTCAATTCTTTAGGTTTTAAGAGCCTAAACTAAAACAAGTTATTAAAGATGTGTCTCTGCAAATGTCCTTGATACCATAAATTTTAATCAATTTGTTATCTCATTACGTTAAGTTGAGATAGACATAAAGATATACAATTTAGAGTCTTTGGTCATATCTCAACATAATTTAATTTATTTAGGTTGGGGGTTTTGGAACCCATACCAACTCAACATCCTTTTTCTTATAAGGACATGAGAAGGAATAATGTCCAAGATGCAAACAATAATGGCAACATATAAAATCAATCTCATTTCTCTTTTTATGAGTTTGATCTAGATTGTTCTTGGTTACATATGTATACTTGCCTTTAGGTACATACAAAGATTGAGTCTTTGGCATTTGTGTCCTTCCCCCACAAGGTTTTTGATAGGATTTTGCTTTAGGCTTGTAACCTAGTCCTCTCCTTCCAATTTGATCTCGAGCATCATTTAAGATCTTATCAAGAACATCATTGTTTCTCAAGCTACTAACTTCTTGTTGTAACTTAGCAATCTCACCCATTCTCCTTTTTATATCTAACTTTTCTTGATCTAGATTAGATAATAAAGAATCTCTTTCTTTCACAATAGTATCATAATCTAGATGATTGCATAGGATTGGTTGTTTTTGAAGATCATTAATTTGGGCTTGCAAGTTTCTTTTATAGAGAGGGAAGATTGCAATTTGCCTCTATTGATTTCAGCTTAATATCATAGTCTTTAATAGTTAAGTTTAATTCCTCCTTAAGATCTTCATTTTCAGATGTGAGATCAAGAAGATTAGCATGTAACTCATCATTTTCTTTATTAGATTTCTTTAATTTCTTCTTGCTCTCAATATACTTATCATGTGTTTCTTGGAGGCTAGCAATTAAATCTTCTTTTGATAAATAAAAAAGTCTTACCTCTTCTTCTTCTTCACTTATTGTAGGAAGAAGGCATTCTTTATGCTTATCTTCCTTCTTTAACCTCCATGGATAGCTAGGTGTTGTGTGCCTTGTTCCTAAGCACCAATTACAGCTTGTTGAAGATTGGTCCATGCTTTTCCTTTGCTTGCGGTTGGAGACACCACCACCCTTCATTCTTCAAGACTCGATTAGAGCTCCTTGAAGCCTACTCTGATACCAAATGAAAAACCACTAGAGGGAGGGTGAATAGGGTTTTATAAAAGTTTTAATAATAATTCAATTCAAACAACTACAATTGAGATAATAAGGAGGGAAGATGCTTAGAGTGGTTCCACCTTTAGCAAAAACTAAAGGAGTCAGTCCACTACCCAATTGTTTCCAATTGGGATTTTGAAAGTATTTAATTTTATTACCTCACAAGGATGTTACATAAAATTACAAAACTTTCACCACCCTTTGGACAACCTTCACCTTAAAGTAGTCTCACCAACCTCGAAGCAGCCTTCCTTGAAGTAACTTCAAGCTCCCCCTTGAAGTAGCCTTCCTCTTGAAGTAGCTTCCCATTGAGACAACCTTCTTGAAGTAGTCCAAAGTCCTCCTTCTCCACCAAGAAGACCCTTCTCCACCTGAGAAGATAAACCCTCTCCAATCCGCAGCCTCCAACCCTAGGACTAGCAAGGAGAGTACAATCAATAAGAAAGAATAAGAAGGAAAATGGAAATTACAATTACCGTTGTAGCACAAGGCTTGATTTCCTATATCAAGCGTTTTGATTTCCTAACCAATGTATATGAAAGTGTAAGTGTTGCGGGTAGGAGATGCTATCCTATAGGACACGAAATTGTAGCAATGGGAAGGATTTGCCAATGCTAGAGTTGCTCAATTGCTCACAAGAAATGATTACCAATTGCAAGTAGTATGCTCAAGTATTGCACAAGTGTGTATTGGGTGTCCTAAGGCATGTCCTATTTATAGGAATGGCATATGAGTGCTTAAGGACATTCTAGACACTTTCTACGGGGTTCTTAGTGCTTAACTAGCCGTTAGGTATCCACTAATTGCTTTAGCAATGACTAGTTAATTAATTCTGAAAAGTGCAGACAGAGCTCTTTTCGATCGAGAAATTGTCGACTAAGAATCCTGTCGGTCAAAGTTTTTGTCAACCGAGGGACAGTCTGGAGAAAGTGTGTATAACGTTCGATTCCAACTCCCAACTACCTTGTCTGCTATGTCTAACGGCTACTTGGGTCATTCTCGGTCGAGGAGATTGTCGACCGAGAGTGTCTCGGTCGAGAAGTTTGTCGACCGAGAATGACTCTGTTTGTGTGTATCAGTGTGCAGTTGTGACACTATTGTAGGGGATGACCTATCTAAGTGTTTTGATTGGCTAGGGAAGATCTAAATACTTGATTTACATGATATCTAAGTACTTGTACATTATATACTTGTACAAGCTTTTACATTTGATTACAATCATGAAATTAAAGCATTTTGAGCATATAGATCTTCCAAAGTTGTGTCATCCACCTAGTTCCTGCAACACTCAAGTAGCACGTTATATCCACAAGAATGAAATGTTTGTTATCATCAAAACAAAGGGATTATAATAATGTCCAATTTAGCCAAAGGGGATTCTTGGGTTGTGAGAAGTGCTTTTTATAGTTGGTGATGACAAGAAAGTGAAATTTTTCTCTGGAATAGGGGAGTTATGAAGGTATTTAATGGTTGTACTAATGTTTCCGTAGCTAGTACCATGAGGCAATTTGTGGTGGGTTTTCATGATTCTTCATTGGTCCTTTAGTGTCTGTTGGAGTGAAGGAGTTGAGTATGAAGAGAAGGGGACTTTTTCCATATGATGTTGATTTGGGAGGTGGGAAATCTACCTTTCCCTCACCATCTATAATTTATTTCACCTATACTACACGAAGGAAGTAGAATCTACCCTTAAATATTATGCATTAGTATAATTTACTTGGGTATCAGTGCATATGTAAGAAGTATTGGAAGATTTTCTAATTCCTAGAACATTAATGTTAGCAAGAAAAAATTACCACATAAATAACTTATACATATACTAGCATCTCTGCCTATGATTCTGAGAACAATAATTTAATTACTTTCAGAATTTTTTTAACCATTATCTCTTATTTAATTAAAACACTATGTTGATCCTCAAAGACCTCATACTTAGGAAATTTCTATGGATTTTGTAATGTTTATAGAATAGATTCATTACACAACTTGATCTCATAAAACATCACAACTTTATTTCGTGACAATAAACATTTTTTTTGGAGAACCCAACGTGTTTCTCTATTATATTGCAAAAAGGATATTTACATGGTCAAAAGGAAGGTTCCAAGGAGGGACGAACCAAAAAAGAACGAAACCAAAACTATACAGTTAACCACTAAGCTATCTATTAACTGAAGAACCTCACATCAGTCCATGCTCTTTTCCAAATGTCTTTAGCTGCCTTCACCGGACCACCAAAGTGACAAAAATTCCTATGAATACAGATATTATAAATCACAAAGAAAGCCATAGTCTTCCTTTCTCCTCTTAGGCTCAGGAGATCATGAAAGCAACTAAGTGTATAGCCCAACTGAATAGCAAACTCTTCCCTAACAAGACGACTAAACCGACAGCTAAAGAACAGGTGCTCAGTAGTTTCCTCTTGCTCCTTGCATAACACACATCTAGAGGCAAGAGAGTAGCCAACTCTTTTCAGATATTTGAGGGTGGCAATTTTATTCAAGAAGCATTTCCAGAGAAGAACATACATCTTTCTCGGTTGTTTCCCCTTCCAGACCCAGACCGCCTAGTCCACAATAGGATGCTTGACTCTAACAACATTCCAACGATCTCTTAAACTGAAAGAAGTTTTATCCTTATGTTTAATATGGTCATCACAGCTGCTGGGTTTCCCAATATTATCCAGCTGCAGCTGCACTAAATGCCCACCCCTGATGTCCGGACATTTCCACGCACCATTATTAGCACACACGCTCAACTTACAGTTCAAACCTTTGCCCAGTCTTAAAACAAGCTGATTATCACACACCTCAAGAAGAGATTTTTTGCAACATAACCAGGGCTCCTTCCAAAGAAGGAACCCGTCTCCATTACCAACACAAAAACTGACATTAGCCTTCAGCCTTCCTCTTATACCCAAAAGTATACACCACATCCATGAAGCATTAGCTTTAGGAGTGACAGACCACAACGAGTCCTCTCTTATGTACTTTTCATGTAACCACTTGACCCAAAGAGATTCCTTCTTATTTGCAATATCCCACAGATTTTTGAGAAGTCCAACCTTCGACCAATCTTCCACCTTCCTAATCCCAAGACCTCCTTCACTTTTGGTTCTGCAGATCATATCCCAAGGCACTGTGTGCATATGCTTTTGGTTCTCCGTATACCTCCAAATGAAGTCTCTCATAACTCTTTCACAGCCTTAGGTAAAGGAAACGCAGAGGACCAGAACATATGATAAGTTGACAGAGTTGAGATAACTAACTCCACTCTCCCTGCAGTGGACAAAAGATTCCCTTTCCATGCGTCCAACTTCTTCTAAATTTTATCCAGAATGGGAGCGCACATGACCTTGGTAAGTCTACCAGAAAAGAGAGGAAGCCCCAAATATCTCACAGGCAAGGAAGCAACATCAATATTGATGATGTTAGAAATGTCATCAGCTAGCTCAACATCATTCTTACTGAGAAAAACATGAATTTTGAGATTATGAAGATGAAGGCCTGAAACCGAACCAAAAATCTTAAAAATACTGCTCCACGCATTAGCATTTGATGCATCAGCTTTAGAGAACATAAGGAGATCATCAACAAAGATGATGTGGGAGATACCAAATCTGCTAGAAGCCATCACCGAATTAATAGTCCCATTCTTGACATAGGCATTAACAATAGACAAAAAACCTTGCATAGATATCACAAATAAGTAAGGGGCTAAGGGGTCCCCCTGCCTCACTCCATTCGAAGCATTGAAACTAACTAATGGGGAGCCATTGGTAAGAACTTGAAATGAGGCATAATCGAAACAAACTTGAATCCATCTCAACCAACACAAAGGGAAACCCATCCTTTGCATAAGAAAAAGAATGTAGTCTCTCCTTACAGTATCGTAAGCCTTCAAAATATAAGCTTTAACACACAAGAGGGGTTGGATCGAGGAGCTAGTAAAATTACTAAGAAATTCATTTGCAAGAAGGACAACATCACCAATATTCCTACCTTTGATGAAGGCCACCTAATTTTTGTCAATCAAAGAGGGGCAGACCTCACTTAAACAATTGGCTAAAATCTTTGTTATAATCTTAAAGGTCACATTGCAAAGATAAATGGGTCGAAAGTCTTTCAACTTAGTAGCACCAGGCACCTTGGGAATGAGGGTGATGAAAGACTTGTTGCATTCCTTCAGCAGTTTACTAGACTAAAAAAAACAGAGAATAGCCTTAGACACTTCATCACCAATCAACGGCCAACAAGACTTACAAAACATGCCATTAAAACCATCAGGACCTGGCACTTTGTCCACATCCAAATTACTAATAATAGTGTCAATTTCTTTCCTTGTAACTTTACTACTGAGTAAATCAAATTGGATGGCAGTAAGACAAGGAAGATTCCAATCCTCCTTCCAAGACACATAATCAATACTGGTCGAATTATAGAGAGAGTTGTAGTAGCCAACTACATGTTCAGAGATAGCATTTGGTTCAACAATCGCCTTGTCATCTTCATCATAAAGGATATACATACTATTATAGATATGCCTGGTTTTAAGAGAGGCATAAAAGAAGGAGGAATTTCTGTCACCTTCCTTGAGCCACAAGACCCTTGATTTCTGCCTAAGAAACGACCCTTCCTCAAAAACAGCTTTATTGACATCCTCTCTAGCCTGAGTAATTGCTTTATGCACACCAACATCATCTGGACACATCCCCAACTGAATAAGAAGCTCAACCAACTTAACTTCTGCTTCTTTGACATTGGAGGTGTAATTCCCAACATTGTTCCTATTCTAGTTTATTAGAGCTTCCTTACAGCCTGAAGTTTCTGATACACCCTAAACATAGGGGCACCACTCGGATGCACACTTAACCAAGCTTTTTTGATAATCTCATTGAAGTCAACTTTCCTCACCCATGCATTGATAAAACGAAAAGGGTTGCCTCTTTTCTTAGAAGTATTGAGATGAATAATAAGTAATCAATGGTCACTGACAGAATTAGGAATAACTACACTCCATAACGAAGGAAATAATCTCAGGAGCTCAAGGTTACAGAAGACTCTATCAATCTTTGAATATGTGCTAATACCATGCCTACTATGACTATCCCATGTAAAGAAAGTTCCCTTGGCATTAACCTCCATCAGACTAGTGACTTCCAAGGATTGATTAAACTCCTCCATGCTCCTTTTTGAGGGTGTTTGTTTCCCAAACCTTTCATTACTAAACCTGACAGCATTAAAGTCTCCCAAAACACACCAAGCAGCAGCCATATTCAAACTAATAGAATTAAGAGAGTTCCAGAGCATATTTCTATCAGCATCTCCATTTGCACCATACACAACAGAGAGAAAGAATCTTATCCCAACACTACTAATAGCAACTTCACAATGTATCAGTTGATCGTTATCCAGAATTTTGTTGATACTGATTAAAGGGTCCCTCCAAAGAATGATAATACGAGTATATGAATAAAAGTCAGCATTCGACACATAGCTAGCACCGCACCAGATAGAACTGACCAATGAGTCAACATCCGCCTTACTCGTTCTGGATTCCAGAATGACATATATATCCGCTTTATTTCTGTCTATCTCCTTATGGATGCGAGAGATCTTGTTATGGCTACCTCTCACATTCCAAGAAATTATTGAAAGGGGTTTATCCATTAGGCAACATATCAGGTGGAGCACGAACACTGCCATCAGGCTGATCACCCTCATTAAAATTGGCAAGAAGCGAGAACTTGTTAGGCGACATAAGAATATTCTTAACCCCAGATAACGGCTTAGGTACAACTCTTGGAGGAGACTTTGATTTTCTCCTGTGTATTTCCCATTCTGGAGAGGGAGAAGGAGTAACCTGAATCACAGGAGAATTTGATTTCGACCTATTAATCTCAGCAATAGCTGCTTTAACAACTATTATATCTTTATCTCCATCCACCCCCTCTATGTTCTGACTGTCTTGAATTGCATTCCCACTACTGATAATCTCAACAGCGTCAATGAAAACATCTACTTCTTCTTCCATATTCTCTGAAACTTTAGCTTTAAGTAACCACACATGTTTCTCTGCCTTCCTGCCATCATTGAGACCCATTTTCTTTTGGTTCTTTGTGTTACACAGTCCAGATTCATGCCCATACATTCCACATTCTGAACATTTCACCGCCACCCATTCGTATTCAAAAAGGATCTTATCCACCTGTCCATCGTCACTTTGGATATCTAATTCCTTAGGAAAGGAGAAATCAGACGGGATTAAGACCTGCAGTCTTGCAAACTCCAGCCTCGTGAACTCTGTAGTTAGCTTTCCACCCTCAGTGGCTCCCCCAAGAATGATCCAATATAAGCAAACATCTCATCATCCCAAAGTTCCAATGGTAAATTGTGTATCTTCACCCATATAGGGAGTTCCAACAACTTTAATTTCTCCCTCAGTTCTCCATGCTCCCACTTCTTAATCAGCATTGGTCTTCCCATAATGAACCATGACCTCCATCCAAAGCCATCTATAAATCGTCATCATTAGAGAACATGAGAATGAAGTATCCCTTCCCTCTAGATCTGATTTCAAGAGAAACTTTCACTTTCCAGATATGAGCAAGGTACTTGACCAGAGATGGCCAATGCGGCATCATCCCTACAATGTAGCCTGCCGCCGTTTTCCCCCATCTACTGAGATTTCTTTCAGCGATCGACCTGGGGTAAAGAAGTTTCCCTTCCATCAGTTGGACCTTCTTCTTCTCAAGCAGATCTGTCCCCTCGTTTTTCTTGTTAGAGATGATATCCGCCCATGAGCAGGTCTCTGCCGCCACCCGGACTGAAGAAATGCTCCTCTGCGCTCCCGCCACTAGTACAGAAATGGTCTGTAGCGTCGGTTTTTTAAAGCCTGCAGCGTCACTTTTTAACCGATGCCTAGGTGGGCGTCGCTACAGAATTTGGTCTATAATGTCGGATTATTTAACCAAATAAAACCGACCTTACAGAGTAAACACCGACGCAAGAGGTTGTAAAATTTTTGACCTAGGCGAGAAAAAAGGAGCCTGTAAGGTCGATTATTTCATAAAAACCGACCCTGTAAACGTTCTCGGTCGAGAAAATTGTTGACCGAGAACGTTTACAGGGTCGGTTTTTATGAAATAACCGACCCTAAAGATTGAATACCATTTCAGTGGTAACTCTCGGTCGAAAAAATTGTCGGCCGAAACTATTTCAGTCTCGACCGAAAACTCTCTATAAGGTCGGTTTTATGAGAAAACCGACCCTAAAAATTGAATAAAACATTTCAGTGTAAGACTCGATCGACAAACTTCTCGACCGATAGTATTTCATTCGAGAAGTTTGTCGACCGAGTCTTACACTGAAATGTTTTATTCAATCTTTAGGGTCGGTTTTTTCAAAAAACCGACCTTATAGAGGACATGTAGACTCAGTTTTTTTACAAAAACCGACGTTAGAAGTTCTATTTCGGTCGGAAAGTTTTCGACCGAAGAGTGTACAATGAATTCAATCTATAGGGTCGGTTATTTAAAAAACCGACGCTAGAAGTTACGATTTTTTTAAAAAAAAATTCTGCAGAAATTGATATAGAACAGAAGAATAAGAAGATTCATATATTCTGGGAGAGGGGAGCATTGATGCTCAACCGTCACCATTCAAAACCACACATTCATAAAAAAAATGATAATAAATATCATAATTTACAAAATGATAGAGTGCAAGTCTGAGATGACATATTACAAAAGTAAAAATATGAAAGAGTACGTACTCAAACCACATACATAAATGGAGCCGACATATTTAAACCAATGCTATTTCGACTTCACTTATAAAACACTCTGACCACTCTTCTCGGAATTCATTCAAGTCCACATGTGTGTAAGGCTGAGTTGTAAAGATCTGTAATAGAAAATGCACATGCTAATATTTTATAAAAATGACTACAATCACTTGTAAATTTATGATGTTATTCTTTATTACCGGACTTATAGTCTGAATGTCATGTGATGCTTGTTTGACAATAGCTTGCATGTATTTCATTACATAGTAGCCACAAGCCCAGTCATTATTTTGCATAGGACACTACAAATAACGAATTATACTTAATGTTAGTAAACTACTATAAACAGTAGTTGAGATAAGACTATAAGAGTTGACATATTAGAATTGAAAAATTAATACATATAAGACTAAGCAGTTGTCAAAGTAGCTACCTTGACATTTTTCAAAGTCAATGTCTTTAATTTTGTGGGTATTTGTCCTCCAGCTTCACGAAAAGCCTTTATACCCCTATCAATTAAACGATAGTTGGTAAAATAGAAATTCTAAATAAAATATCATGTTGAAGCAATTGATTAAACTTATGCTTACTCCATAGCTGACAATTTCAGTTTGTGACTCCTTGTTGTTTTACCCATTGGGTCAAGATAATAAAGAGTCATCAATTGTGGGACAATCACCAGTAATTCCCAATGTCTAGCTCTGAGTAAGAATAAAACAAACATTAAAATAAATAGTTTCATTCATTATTAAAATTATATTGAATAATAATACTTACTGGACGTTAAAAGGAATTAGGATAATTTCCTTCCCCTCACTAGCAAAATATTTGAATGCATCAGAGAAGTACTCATTCACTTCCTCAATATTATTTGTCTCCACCTGACTAGTGTCCGAAGGAACTAAGAATGCAATATTCTTTATATCCAAGTTGGTGACCTCGATATATAAATGGCTGTTAAACATTTGTAATTATTTTCATATGTAGAAATAAGCTAAAAATTTGTATTGGAATTTTCTATATATATTGATAGATCCTTACCTTATCCATACTTCTATTATCGAAATGTTCAGCCAATCATACCGGAACAACTCTATAATATCGTCAAGAAAAATAAAATTCTCAAAGTCCCTCCCAACTGCATCTTCTGTTAACTTGACCATCATATTTGATCCCGATCTTTGGTTAGCTAAGTATCGACACAAACATTTAGATTTGCTTCTCAATTCGTCGAATGTAGTTTCGGGAATGAAAGATGGCTTGGGCATAGGAGGACGACTAGTAGAAGTTTTACTTTTTGGTTTACAAACCTGTTAATTAAATTACATACTTATATTACATGAGTTCATATATGCAGTCAAATATGAAAAATATGGTAGAAATAAGGTATACCTTGTCATTGATAACCAAGTGTCTAGGCCAACCCACCATAGCACCCTCAGCTTCTTCAACTGTACTATATTCAGGATTAGGTATGGGTAGTGGTTTGTCCCCCATTCCGTCATACACAAGATGGATGGACACACGGCAGATGTCATCAGTAATTTGTTGGCAATGCAATGTACCACCAAGGTTGTACACTTTGCCCGCTACCACAACATTATATTCTTGAACCTCCACTGCAAGTTTACAGTTCATACCAACCTAGATTGAAATAATATAAGTTATATAAGAAACAGTAGAACAGATACATGTTACAACTATATATTATCATATATTTATCATACTAATAACACAACATATAGAACAAAAAATTACTGTAGATTGTTGTGGTGGTTCATCGGGAGTGCTCCCATGACCTTCTACAACTGTAGCATGGGCTTGTACCTCATCACTTGAGAGACGTGCAGTATGAATAGGTTGAGAAGGTTGAGTATGCTGATATGAAGACATTATTTCTTTTACTTTCTGTGCAACTAATGCTTCAACATCCTCTTTTGTAAGACCTCCTGCACGACCTCTTTTAGATTGCGAAAGGCCAAAATAAGACTTGAATCCTATGCCAGCTCCTAATCCCCTAACACGGCCAGGATGCTCCTTCGTACCAAGAGCAACTGCTAGTTCATCCATGTAGCATCTCATCAATCATATCATCCTGAATCTGGTCATCTTGAATCGGTTCATCATTAACATTATCATCATTATCTATATCTTCTATGCCACAACTATTAGTATCGACATTTTCTGCTCCATAATTCAATTTCTCTCCATGCCAATGCCATTCATTATAACCTTGTATGATCCCATTGCATATGACATGATTCTTAATTTCCTCACCAGTATCAACTTTCAAATTGTTACAACAATTTCTACATGGACAATATAGCCTATCTGTAGGTAGTTTCCTATGTTCCTCAGCAAATCTGATAAATTCATCAAGACCTTTGGCAAACTCTGGACTGCAACGGTTCTTGATATACATCCAACTTCGATCCATTTTCTATATCACATTAAAATTAATTATAAAACTAACAGTTTAATATTGATACTATAATAATCTGTAAGTTTTTATTGATAGAAAGTGTACCACCTATCCCATTTTTGAATATTTAATCTCACTAGTAACTATATAATGTATGTTTAGTTTTGAAGAAAATTTCAGCAACATTTCCCCTAAGTTCTCCAAGTACACCGATGTAAATGGCAAATAACCACTCACATATGTACCCAGAGAACAAATGGAGAAATCCTACTGAAATAATCTACAAAACTAAACATACATTATACAGGTACATCCTAAGTGAGATTAAAATATCCAAAAATAGTCCCAAACCGGGGACTATCCAAAGTTTACTCGTAATGAGTAAATTTTGAACGGGTTTCTAAGTTAATATATAAATGCATTATTTTCATATTTATATATTAAGTTAAACATCATGCATCAACCCTAAAGTGTCAATGTAGGAGTACACATGTCTAATATAGTATTAATTTCTAAAATTTATATAATGATTACATATGAAAAAAGACATGCATGTTTTTATTATTGGGTTATCAAATCATATAAAATGGAAAATACTTGTACAAATTAGCAAAGTAAGGCCGTTTCCAACAGTCCAAAGATTGAAATCATTATAATATTCAGAACTATTTGTGAAAATTGCAGAAAATATGATTAAAACATTTATAACTCCAACATAAATAAGTTCCAGGTCCATCTCGGTTGACAATTAGTCGACCGAGAGACCACCTGCGCGCAGCGTCCAGGTCCACTCTCGGTCGACAATTTGTCGACCGAGAGTGGACCTGGACGTTGCGCGCAGGTGGTCTCTCGGTCGACTAATTGTCGACCGAGATGGACCTGGAAGCAGCAATGGTAGCGGGCGGGAATGAAGGGGAACAAGGAACGAAGGAAGCTCGAACTTACTTGGAAATGGTAGCGAGCTTCATGGAGGAAGAGACGAACTTCACGGAGAGGCGGCGACCTTCGTTGAAGAGTGGAAGGCGGCGACGACGAGCTTCATGTCAATGAAAAGTTTCACGGCAAAGAAGAGAGCTTCACGGCAACGACAAGCTTCATGGAGGAAGAGTGGAAGGCGGCGACGATGAGCTTCACGATCCTCTTCGCGGCGACGACGAACTTCACGATCCTTTTGGCGGCGTGGAGAGGCGGAAACGGCTTCACGGAGAAGCGTTCGCGGCAACGGCGGAATGACAAAATGAAAAGGGGTTTCGCGGCGCCGCGGGAGAGAGGTTAGAAAAGAGAAAAGGGTTTCGCGGGGGAAAGAATGTCTAAAATTTCGGCTTCTTACACGGAACGAAAAACTGTAGCGTCGGTTAACAACCAAAAACCGACTCTACAGATAAACGGTGCCCGTGTCGGGTTGTTTAATATAAATCAAACACAAACTCGATCGACGAATTTGTCGACCGAAAAGACCTATAGGGTCGGTTATTTGATAAAACTGACGCTACAAGTGCTAATATGAAGAAATCTGGCTCGTTTCGGTCGACGATTTGTCGACCGAACAGGAGCAAAATTTCCTTCGTACAAGCACCTCTAGGGTCGGTTTTTTCAAATAACCGACCCTAAAGGTGCCTATACATGTTTAATATAAATCAAACGCAAACTCGGTTGACGAATTTGTCGACCAAAAAGACCTATACGGTCGGTTATTTGATAAAACCGACGCTACAAGTGCTAATACGAAGAAATCTGGCTCGTTTCGGTTGACGATTTGTCGACCGAATAGGAGCAAAATTTCCTTCGTACAAGCACCTCTAGGGTCGGTTTTTTCGTATAACTGACCCTAAAGGTGCTTATACATGTGTGAAAAACTAAACTGGATATTGTCGGTTGACAATATTGTCGATCGAGACAACCTATAGGGTCGGTTATTAGAAAAACCGACTCTAGAGGTGCTTCTAAGAAAGAAATATGGCTTCATTCGGTCGACAAATTCGTCGACCGAATGTGTGTCGGTCGACAAATTTGTCGACCGAATGAAGCCAGATTTCTTTCTTAGAAGCACCTCTAGGGTCAGTTTTTCTAATAACCGACCCTATAAGGGGTCTCGATCGACAAATTCGTCGACCAAGGAGCTCTAAAGTGCTTCCACAACCCTAATAATTATGTTATGTGAAACTTTAATATATGGTGATGTCGTATGAAACCCTAATATGAGATAATGTTATGTGAAACCCTTATATGGAATGATGTTTTGTGAAACCCTAATATGGAAATGTTATGTGAAACCTTAATATAGGGTGGTGTTGTGTAAAAACCCTAATATGGGATAATGTTATGTGAAATTTCAATATGGGATGATGATATGTGAACCCTAATTGATAAAGATGGGAAACTCTAACCCTAATGAGGGAATAGAGATGTTATTTTTGTATTGCATGATGTTGATATGAAATTGATATGGTTGATATGAAATTGAGATGATTGTGTAACAAATATCCTGAATACCTTGGTCTGATGACCTGAAGGTAATAGTTACCTGATAAGTGATAACCATGTTTAGTGATGAACTAAGGGTTTGAATACCCAGAATCAGCAAATGTGATGATGGTGGTATTGAGGGATGTGAATTCCCAACAATGAGACAAAAGATTGAGATCCCAATGCTTTATAACGTTTTGAAAAGTACTAAACTCTATTCAAAAATTCAATCGATCGACTATTTGTCGAACGAAAGAGCTCTAGGGTTAGTTATAAGGAAAAAACTGACCCTAAAGTCATCCTCGGTCGATAATATTGTCGACCGAATTTGTCTCGGTCGATAATATTTTCGACCGAGATTAACCCTGTTTCAATGTTTTAAATTAAGTACCAAGTGTGTGTGTATGAGATTAACCAAGTGATGCTTTGTCAAATTTAGCCATAATTTATTTTTCAATCATTTGAAATAACAATATTCTTATATAACATGTATATGTTCAAATGAAGCCATGGAAAACACTTTTATTCATAACAATTTAATGCCCATACACTTTATAAGATGAAGCATGACATACTTGCTTTATAAAAAGATATCCATTACAATCATTACAAACATATCTCATAATCTCACTGAAAAGACCAAAGGATTACATCAATGTCTGGATCTTTTCCAAGAAACGGCTCAGCTCCATAATATTTGACCAGTGTCTGCCACTCCAAGGCACCTATCTTGGTTAAGGCATAAGCCTCCAAGAAGGTGGGAACACGATCAAAGCGAAAGTTGGCAGCAATGTCTTGAAGTTGAATTGGGGAAAACTGAGTATGTGTGAGATCAGGAGATGGTGGAGGTGGAATTTGATAGTAGTTGTAGGAAGGATTGTATGGATTTATCATGCCAAGATTAAGGGAATAGGGATATTCATCAGGTTGGTTAGGAGAGAGAGCTTGCATCCTTTGGTTTAAATAAGTCATGCCATGGTGATTATAACCAATTGCCTACTTAGGTGATATTGGGATCCAACAATGTATGTCAAAGTTTTTGTAATAGGATCATGGGGTAGGTTGGTAGGAGGAGGTGGTGGAGGTATGTCTTGGGTGAATGTCTCCCCTTCAGTCCTAGCCCTTTTGTGGCCAAAGTCGATTCCCATCTTTTCCACCGAATTTTTACTTATCTTTTGGGGTTTTCTATCCCATGTGTAACCTAAGTCGTCCTCAATATTCTTCTTAAGAAAATGTTGAGTGATTTGGCATACAAAGTCAGCATAAGGTGGATTGCCAGAAAACTAAAACATATTCTTAAGGATGATACGAATAAAGTTTATGGGAATACCTTTGAGAATGGCATAGATAAGGCACATACGAAAGGTGGGTACTTCAGATTTGTTTGCTCTAGGATGGATATTGGTGGCAATAATGAGATTTATGATCCTAGCTTTAGGTTTTAAATTTATGGCATAATAGGTACCCCTATCTTCATGGCAAGTCGTATTTGATTGAAAGATGGCTTTTTTGACATCACTAAGGCTAGTTGTAGTGTCATCTTGGGAGAGTTTGTTGAGTGGATTTCCTCTGGTGAGATCAACAAAATCTTTATATTCTTCTATGTTTATATCAAGCATATCAAGAATACCCTCCTCAATAAAATGGAATCCATACCCACCAACCATAGAGGAGAAGGAATCATGGTCAGGATGTGGGGTTAAATTGGCATAGAATTCATTAACTGCTTTGGAGGAGTAGGAATGGAAGGAGGGGATCAGAAAATCAGTCAAATGTTACACCTTAAAGAGTTCCTCCAAATCGACAATGTTCTGGAAGTCCATGACGTCGACTGGCCGTCGTGGAAGAGGAGGCTTTGAGGAGAGCCTGAGGTAGCGGTCGCCTGCAGCTGCGTCTTTGAAGGGGACGCCGTTGATGAACGACAACGGATCAACCGTCCTTCCTTTCGTGCCTGCAACTTGCTTCTTTCCACGCGTTGATGAGGAAGCCATTTCGTTGCTTTGAAATGGAGAAATAGCAAGCAAGAATTGGATGTAGAGAAGCTGAAGATTTTCACAAGAATACACTAGAGAGGAGCTAGAGAAGTGAGAATGTGAAGGTGTGAAGAAATGGATCGTTTTGGGTGCTATTTATAGCAAAACAGAGCCAATTTCGATCGACAATTTGTCTACCGATGGCCGCAACAGTCGTCTATCGGTCGGCCAACGGTCGATCGAAAATATAGCCGTTACGATGGTCAACAGTCGTATTTATAGCCGTTAACGGTTGAAATTCTAGCCGTTACGACAGTTGATTTTTTTAGCCGGTACGACGGTTGATTTTTTTAGCCGTTACGATGGTTGGTTTTTCTAGTCGTTCCTCGGTCGACAATATTGTCGACCGATTGGACTTCTAAGGTTGGTTATTAAGAAAATACCGACCCTAAAAGTTACTTATACACATGAAAACTGTCTCCTTATCGGTCGACAAATTTGTCGACCGAAAATGCTATAAGGTCGGTTATAAGTGCAAATCCAACGCTAGATGTGCTTATACATGCGTGAACTATCTGGATCCAGAATAGATATCGGTCGACAAATTCGTCGACCGATATGTTTCGGTCGACAATATTGTCGACCGAATTGACTTCTAAGGTCAGTTATTAAGAAAATACCGACCCTAAAAGTTACTTATACACATGAAAACTGACTCCTAATCGGTCGACAAATTTGTCGACCGAAAATGCTATAAGGTCAGTTATAAGTGCAAATCCGACGCTAGATGTGCTTATACATGCGTGAACTATCTGGATCCAGAATAGATATCGGTTGACGAATTTGTCGATCAAGAAAGAGCCAGATTTCCTTCGCATAAGTACCTCTAGGGTCGGTTTTAAGGAAAAAATATACATTGGAGGTACTTATCGGTCGACGAATTTGTCGACCAAGTGAATCGGTCGAAATATTGGTCGACCGAGGAAGGCTCTAAGGTCGGTTAGAAGTGCAAATCCGACGCTAGATGTGCTTATACATGTGTGAACTATCTGGATCCAGAATAGATATCGGTCGACGAATTCGTCGACCGAGGAGGCCTTTAAAGTCGGTTTTGTAGGAATAACCGACCTTAAAGGTGCTGATCCGAGGAGGACTGTAAGGTCGGTTATAAAGAAAAAACCGACCCTATAGGTGCTTGTATACATGAAATTCAGCTCTTATTTGGTCGACGAATTTGTCGACCGAGGATCCCTGTAGGGTCGGTTATAATGTAGAACCGACCCTATAGTTCAAGGCGGGAAGCCAAATCCAAGAAAATTTTTGCCGCCGGAAAAATTGTCTATAAGGTCTCTTATTTTAGAAAAACCGACCCTATAGAGATGTAATACAAGGTCGGTTATTTTAAAAACAGCGACTCAAAAGGTCTTAAGTGGTGCCCGCATTTTTTATAGACATATACGGTCGGTTATTTGGAAAACCGACCCTATAGAGATACACTACAATGTCGGTTATTTTAAGAAAAGCGACCCAAGAGGTCTTAAGTGGTGCCCGCATTTTTTACATACATATAAGGTCGGTTATTTGGAAAACTGACCCTATAGAGTTACATTACAAGGTTGGTTTATTTAAAAAAACCGACCTAAGAGGTCTTAAGTGGTGCCCGCATTTTTTTTAGACATATAAAGTCGGTTATTTGGTAAAACCGACCCTACATGTAGTGACGTTATAACCCATTTCTGTACTAGTGCGCCTTGTCTGGCTCCTTGGGCCTCTCCACATTGGATCTTGCCACCTCGCCTACTGGAGTGCCATCAAGGACTGGCACCGCCGTCGGCTTCACAATCACCTCATGAGACGCATGATGAATCGACTGTGAACTAGTCACTGCCGCAACCCGATCTGAAGAGATGCTCCCTTGCGCGGCCAACTTGCCTGAGTCCTTTGGCCGTTCCATGTTGATTCGCACCACCTCGCCTACAGGATTGCCATCGAGGACCGGCTCCGCCGTCAGCTTCCCAGTCGCCTCCTAAGTCGCCTTCTGAATCACCCTAGAGTCCAAAGCCATCGTCTCCTTTGACAATAAACATTGATATTGAAACATCTTAGTAAGACACATTACCCTTATTAAACTTGAACATGTGAAACTTCCCTAAATTACCAAAGTAGAACAAATTTAATTATATTTATGTATTAAAGTTCTTGTTATAGAAAGAGACACTTTATTGGTCATAATTCTTATATTTTGTAAATTTCAATTAAGGACGAGTTGCTTTCTATATATACATATATGTGTTACTTTACTATCTATTTATGTGCCTTCACGTCATATATATTAATTTCATATTATTAATTGATATGTTGTTGTTCAAATATGAGTAATATGGTTTTTTATCAAGTGTAAAAGTCATAGAATGTTATATCAATGTTTCAATAACCATCATAGAACTTTGTTTTTGAATTGAGGATGTTATGAATGATCTTCTATAGGGTTACATAGGTCCAAAAAAGAATTTCTTGGAATAGTAAATTGTTGAGATAGCATAATACACTCATGACCCTAAGTTGTTGTGGTACCTCGAGTATTGAGAAATTCACATGTTGAACAACAACATAACTAGGAGTGAGGATACACATATATAGCTCTAGAGATATAACAAGTCTAGTAAAATGATTATTTGGGAATGTAATCTAAGTCACAATCTTTGAGATTAAGTTAATAGGATGGTTTGAAATTTAACATTTCTCTCCCATATTAATGTTATAAAAATCTTCCACTCCTGACTACCCATCTCTAGACTTAATATGGTTTAGGTTGTAGGATAATGAGCCCCTATGGAGAAATACTCATAGAAAACAAGGTATGACATAAGTTGGTTGTTTGTAATAACCAACATTATCAAGGTAGGATTATTGGATGTGTTCATTTAGTTTTATCATGGTGGATCAAATGGAATCTAATCAGGAAAAATAACCATTAGTTGTTAAAATAGCCAATTAGATATAAAGGAAACAATCTGCTTCTTTCACTTTTATATTTCTGTTTCAAATTTTAATCCTTATATTGTACAATGCCAATTATAATGGTGTAATAATATTAGGGAATAATAACTATGTATTGGCATGTTACCTCCTACTTCCTTGTCTAAATTATAATAAGCATATGTTTATGTTATTACATGACTTTGTGCCTTATATGAGTATATTGTATATTTTTAGGTATAATATAATAGTCACATGCTTACCATAGTGATCATTTACAATGCTAGTTGTGTCTCCAATTCTAGGGCTCTATTTTCAGGAGGAGAGATTCATGTTGGTGTTTTAAAGTGGATTTGTCTCTATACAATTTGGTCTCGGGAAGGGTGAATTTTATGATGTAAAAGACATCTAAGTGTCTCTATTTTTTCTAAGAAAGCTTGGGACTCCTTTTCATTGATATAAAAGATAAGTAATATTTAGAGGCATATGTAAAAAGAATGGACAAGTAGGGGGAAACAAATGATTAAGGATGGTAGAGAGAAACAAACTATAGAATCATACTATTCAAATCCAATTTAGCACCTTTCCAGAAAAAATCAGCTCATTCTTTCTATTATGAAACATGCACTCGTTTCTTTCTTGACAAACATGAAAGAATATAGTAAAGCAAAATGAAATGATTCTTGTATTTACAAAAAAACTGATAAAAATTACTCCACTATTGAGGTATCTTATTGATCCACCCCCAATAACTATTATACGCCAAACAACTATAAATAATCAAAATTGAGAGGCATATGGTGACATCTTCATAGTCCTTCTCACATAGGGAAACATCTAAGTTCTATTTACATTCCAAAAGACCTAAATACATCTTGTGTATTTTGTGAAATAATTTCTGCATAATGATTATGAAGCTTCGATTCATATTGTTCCTCCATAGAATTTGAACCAAGGTAAATTCGGCCCATATGACTTGACAACATCCTAATACATTTTATGGTTAACATATATCTGCCTAAAAGAAGATGTTATCTTCATCACTGAATTTTTTAGCATCTTTTATCCAAGAACCACTAGTTCATATATTCACAAATTTTTGGAGAATCCACATAGACTGTTCCCAAGTAATAGAACATGGTGTGGATTAATGACTTCATATGAAAATTTTACATAAATTTAGGAACATAGCATTCCTTTTCCTCCCAATAACTCCTTTTTTTAGTCACATAGGATTGTAATTAGCTGAAAATAATCCCTTCTTGATTGTATTTATTTGTCTTAGGGTAATTAAATAGAGGTGTTTACTTGGTTGAAGTATAACAAATATCTAGTACTAATTTTTGTAGCAAGGGTTCAAGCACCACGATGAGGAAGAAGAAAAATATTTGTGAGTATTGTGTGTGGCATGTAGTACATGGTTATTCTACTATGCGTGGATAGCCATGTGACACTAAGACTAGAATTATTTCTCCTCACTTGATGTGGTGTGTTCATGTCACTCATTAGTGGTTGTTTTCTGTTGGGGTCTATGTATTTACATACCCTTTCAACTTCAAGGTTCAATCATAATGCATGTTCTTTACCACTCCTTCTAGTGAAACATCCAAATATTTGTAATAAATGGGTCTTAGGTAACAATATGTAGATGAAACAACTGAAAGTACCCATGTTAACAAGGCATGAGTAATGTTATAGAATCATATATTGAGAAGTTAGCAATCATTTTTGTCTTTGAAATTTCTATGATGGGTGACATATTTAGAAACATTATATGGGGTCTGTATGAGTTACAAAAACAACTAAGAATCATGTTTTATTATGGGTACGTAATAAATTAAGATTAGCCGAGTGTCACAATTCTTAGATAGATCAATAGAACAAGTTCTTTTAGTCAAATCCCATTTAGTATGTAGGGCCAATGCATGGACATTTCACTCTAGAAAGAAGTTTATTGTTTAATTAATGATATATCCATTGGTAAAGGGAATATGGATCCATATTTAAGTGAATTTTTTCATATGTTTTTAGATCTATATAGGTATAAATACCCTTTTACAATCAATATACTACATGAAATCCTGTGAAAATAGGCATTATCGATCTTACAACAATGTGAGATAACACATTTTCTTAACGAGCTATGTTTTAACAACGACCTCAATAAAAGACGTCAAGGAATTCTAAGATATACATATATGTATCGAAAGGCCTTGGTTGATATGACTTTGACTGAAGTAATTAATGCCACATATATTGACATGTTTACCCATTCGGTTTGGTTTGGCAATGGCAAGACACCATACACATAGGTATTTATAGTAGGATGTCAACCCTAGAAGGAATTCTTTCATGGAGTACTCAAGTCATAGAAAACATGAAACCACACTAATGTTGAATTCAATTTTTTTAGTTATGATTTAAGTAAGATTCCTGAACCTTAAACTTTATAGTTGGGTATTTTATTAGTTTTTCTCGTTTAATACAAAAATAATTTAAACTCTCAAGCTATTAAGATTGTTCCTAAAGTCTCATGTATCAACCCCACGATACACATAGTTGCTAGGGAACTCACAATCATGTGAGATGTTATTGAATGCATCATGTGATCAATAAGCATATCATGATGATTCCAAACATGTTATACATATTTACCATGTTCTCTAATCTATATACACTGCAACAAAAATTATCATTAAATACTTATTTGGAAAAACACATACATAATATATTTAAAAATATATTACTAGTATTATAATGCTATAGAATATACACATATCAGATGTATTGATGTCTCTACTTTGTACATTCTAATTTCCACTTTCTTTTACCATGTATATCCCTTCACTCTTACTACCCCCATCAAGATTTGTATAATATAGAAATTGAAGTCATACAATATGTACAAATTATGTATTGACTTCAGCATTCCTTTCCTTTCAGTTGTAATACTAATAGAAGAAATCAAATGTAATAACCGTCATATATATATTAAAAAATCCTTGTCTTCAAATTTCATAATCATGATGCAAAGTAAATAATACATGAAGGGGTTTCTATAGTTTTTAATACAAAATCAATGTCCTCCATGATGGACATAATGCATTAATTAGAAAAGAAGAGTCAGTCTTCATCATTATACACTAATTTGAACAAGAACTTATTATCATTATCCACATGGACACATGTATTTGTCTCCAGTAGGGTAGAGTACCTCCTTTTGGATGACATATTAGTGATAGATATCCAAACAAAACTCATTCTTCTTTGTAAAATAATGTTGTGTGAGAAGAATATTATGCACTAAACAACCATGGTGGTCATGAATAAACATATTAAGATTGATCACACTTCCATGTGACAATAGCTTCAGTGTCTTCATCATATATATAGTTGTTATTGGAAAATGATAGGCACCTTTATAGCTTTCTTTATTCTTGTTTGGAAGAAATATCTTCACATATATGTCATATGGAAATATCTCTTGTTACATTAATCAAATGTTACATTTCATCAATGAAGTTGGTCTTTCTTCACAATTGTGTATTTATCATTTTATCAACATCCTACCTGGACCTAGATACATATATTATACAACAGATGCCAATATCCTCTATGGGTGATGCACACATATTCAATCTTGATTTGTTTGACAAAGATCAATAGGAAGAGGAAACATACACAGCAGGGGAAGGAATCTTGAGAGTAGGAAACAAACTTGAAGAGGAAAAGAAAATAATGGCAACAAAAAGGAAGTGAAGTTGGTAGTAGATGGAGGATAAGAATAACCTATTTTATCCTTTTTTGTTTGATTTGGTTATATATTGAGTTTTTTATATTTTATGCTAACTAACCAATCCTTTAGAATGTGGGTCTCTCTTTTTAGGCACTTTGATACTTTTTGTTACTGAATTCTTCTAGGATTATAATTTAGGAGATTCTACACTCTACAAAAAGAATAAAGATCCTAACTAATTAATAATGTGTCCAATTCCCAACATTTGTCATGAACTCATGTATAGAAGAAACACATACAAGTGACTCAGTAATATATTGTTATTTGGGAATTATGAAGTACATCTAATATTGTCTCTATTTTTTGGAATGGAGAGAAATATTGATCTCTCTTCCTAGATGATTTATTTGTGATTTATCATACATGAAAAATTCACAAAAGTTGAAATCCATAGAACTTGCCTTAAATAAATATATGACAATCCCACCTACAAGAGGATGAATTTCATTATAGTATAGTTCAATATCAAACCTAAAGGACAACATTTTTAAGAGTTATATGTTAAATGTAACTAATAAAGAACTAAAATTTATCATAAGAGGTGGGTGGTTAATTTTACATTAAGGTTGCAATTCAAAAAAATGAGATTAAGGATATATTAATCAATGTGTGGAAATACTAGCGTGGAATTGGTTTTACCACCACTACATATTATTGACTCTCTCATTGAATTGTATTAAGCATGAAACTACATTTGTTGAGGCTACATCCATTTTGATGTTAGGATTAAAACTAAAATTTGTGACTCTAAATTTCTCATTATGTTACCTAGATATCATTTATCTATCACTTGAAAATATACCTACCCGTCATGAAGGGTTAAACAATAATCAAATCAATATCCTAGATTGTAGGTTCAAAGTTTTGCACAACCTACAATATAGAAAACATGTACTCTTGATGATCATACAAGATTCCAAGCATAAAATGATTAATTCCAGACATATATTGGTCCATACAGTATTGAATGTAGTAAAGATAACAAAGTCTGATAGAGGCACTACTCCCCACATCCTAGAAAGAGGACCACTCACTCATAATAGCAATAACAAGATTAAAATTGGAATAAGGGGAGAGAGACATCATCATCATAAAAAAGAAAGGGGAAGGCATGGTGTTCAGATTTTTGTGTTTGAGGTCATGGGAGATGACGATCAACAAAGCAACAAGGTTTCTCTTGGACAATTGTTGAAGAGAGACTTGGTAATGTCCTCTTTCTTTGCTGATGGAAGATTGATTATTATGAAGATAGAGAAACAAATTTATGAAGGTGAAAGTCATCAACTGATGAAAGTAGGATTTACGGGACAAACCTCTTTTGAGGTCAGAATATTTAAACCTTGTTCATGGAGAAGGTAGAAGAGTCGTCAGTTGACTTTCATCAATCTATGAAAGAAACTAGTGGAATCTAGAGGTGGAGGGTCATAGTTGATTTCTATAGTTTGTCAACATCGATCGCATATGCGTTAACATTAGGTAATGGCCTTGTATTTATAGGTGGAGGCTAGGGTTTCAAACCCTTCCATCCACCTTATAGATAAGTATTAGCCACCATGGAGTTGAACAAACAATGATAAGGGGTACATAAAGGGTCTACAATGCTCAATATTTCTGATCATTAGGCAAAGAGACTAGAGTACCATCAGAATAGAGAAACAAAAGTTCTATTGGTTGTTGAGTATGGGTCGATCATTGGTAGAAAGATTCTAACTGAGGGTCATAAGGAAAATGAAGCATAACTATTGGAAGGCAAGTGTAGAACAACCACTGTAAGGAAAATTGAGATCAACAATCGAAAGTCAATGCAACACTTCCATCAGAAGGTGACCACCAGTAGGCAGACTCTAAACTTCCTCTAGAAGGAAAGGTAGAATTACCATCATAAGACATTTGGGTTCTTTTGGTTTTGGGTCATCGGTAGCAAGTACAATAGTTTAATTTCTGGACATATGTGATTGATATCCATCAATTGTCAATAAAAAAAATGACAGAGTGATTAAACTGATGGAATGGAAGAAGATGGAGACCGATGGAATGACTTCTAGCGGTTGTCAAGTAATGGATGGAAGAGTGATGCAAACCAATGATTTTTTCATGAAGACACAAACCCACACCTGTGAAGGTGAGGGGGTATTGCCTTGTGCCATGGGGTCTGTTCCCATGAGCCATCAATTGATGAAATTAGGAGCCGATGAAGGGACAAGTCAATAGAAATATGGTCCATTTGTTTAAAAGATTCTTGTGGTAGCTAGTCAGTTAGTTGGGTTCCAATATCCTATGTTGGTACATGAGATGTGAATTTCAAACCTTCCATGAAAAACAAGGATTCAAACTAAAATCCTACAAGTTAACATAAAATGAAAAAGAATAAAATATAAGGTCGTTCTAATATGAAATAAGATGGAATGAATGCAAAATAAGTTGATTATGCAAATAAAATTATGATGGATATGCATTCATCAATGAGATTAAAAAAATGTTTGTGTGATGTTTTTTATGCTTATCGTGCTAATACCATGTGTCCTAAGACATTATTTTGAAGGGCAGTCTGCTATGACTATGAGAGTCAACTCCCAACTCAACAATACTTGGATGCCTCACACATGGACTAAAATATTATTTTTTTTCTTCATTTTACCATTTTGGATTGCATTTAGAAATCCATGAGTATACATTTTATATTTCTGTAATAGGATTCCAATAATTGAAAAAAATTTCAATTTTCTTGATGTAATGTAAAGTAATTGTTGTGTTCTTCAGATTAAAAAGACAAATGATATATATAAAGATCTGAGAAATAAAACATTTATATAATTCCCAGATTTGTATAATCTACCTAACTCCATATTATGAAATACATATTCTCTTAGATATCCTATGTATGCAAAGACAATTTCATATAGGGATGGAAATGGTGCAGGAAAAAAACATAATGACAGATTGCCACACCCCATTTTACACTGTATAACTACAACAAATAGATATGATGTCGATATGATTTTAAAAGTTTTAAAATAATTTTGGTGTGGTGTGTTATGATTCTAGAAAAGGCAAGGATAAAATTGTATCTCTGATATAGATATAAATATATGATAAAACTATCCTAATCACATTTTTTGCTGTTATTCTCAAATTGATAGCTAGATATGCATTTTTTAATTATACTTAATGTATAGAGAAGTAGAAACTTTTATTTTTTATAATTATTGCTCATATTATTGTCCTCTTTATACAACTAGTAAATATACATTTATTTCTTTCATGTGAAAATATAACCAAACATATTATACTTTTACATATTATACAATGTATATCCATTTATACATTTTTGCAAACATATCAAGGCATTTCTATAATGGTGGTAGACATAGTTTGGGTCATAGATCATCAAATGCGTTATATTCATTTTTTTACTTGTTTCTTGTAAACCTTAAATAGAAATACACAAACATTACAAAGGGAAGACAAATAATTAATTTGAGAATCATATTCGTTACTATAACTAAACTATTATTGTAAGATCTCCAAATTTGGTAAATTTTTATTAAGGTATTATGATAGCTCAAGCTTAATTTCATAACTAAATGAATAAAAAAGAGTTTGGATTAATTGGAAGACATAGATCTGAGTCATGGACCTTAGTATCCAATTTAAGCCCAATTGGGCTATTTGTAAAGCTAACAGGCTCACTAGAAAATAGGATAAAGGGATTGGAACTTCATGCATAATATGATATCACATATTTTGAGAGATGGTGAAATAACTCTTTTGGAAATAGCTAGAAGGTTCTGAAAACATATATACCCTGGATAATTATAGTAGAATTTATCAAGTCTTTACTATGATTTCAAGAATTTAGATATCAACTGAAACTAATATGGCCTAATATTTGGTATACCAAGATATTATGGATAATTAGAGATAAATCCAAAATTTGAGACAAATATACTTTTATTTGTGAACTAGGTGATTAATATGGGTAAATAATTAGATCAAAAGGGAAAGTCATTCATATTTAGTGTTTCAATTCCAAACTTGATTTAATTTGAGATAAATCCATTGGGAAGATATCCCTAAATTTTGCTAGTTGATAACACCAAATTTTGTGATGTTTTTGGCCCTTATTTCGTTGTCAATTCTGCCCTTTTTAACTAATTTCTTCTCCTTTTTGTCATGTTTTTGAATAAACAGGCCATGCTACGCTCTTAACTCAATTTTATCATATTCTGCAGAGTTTTCCACATTTTTCGACTCATTTATCAACAAAAAAGCCTGTCCCGACCCACGAACGTGTTCCACCTATATCGGCCTTCTTACCATCCGGCCGACACGATCGCTGCCCGACACAGGGAAGCACGATACACTACCGCGTGACATGGGGATGCTGCACAAGAAGGAGCAGACGAGCGATACACCATTTACCCGACAGGGAGCCGGACTCGCCACAAGTGCTAAAGCGTGTCGTGCGATACAAGCCACCCACCGGCAGGCGCCACTCGTCACAATGACCGACACACTTACAGCCTGACATCCTTGTGCCGGGCGATACGCATATCGGGCATCCACGAATCCGAGATGATAGAGCTGATGAAGGACACGTGGTGTCCGAAGAGCCACAATTTCCCCCAACCACTGCATATAAATAGCAGCTACAGGACTCCGATGGGACGGGTCGGAATCTCTCAAAAGCCAACTTGGGAAAGCATCAAGAGCTCGCGTGCCGTGCCTCAGAGGTGTACCGGGCGATACTAGGTGAGCACTTACCCGACCTGAGAGGGAGGGAATGGTTCACTTAGGATCGGCCTCGGGCACCGCTGCAGACCGATATCGGCCAACAAGGACACCAGATATGAGTACCCGATACCCTAAGCAAAACTCTGACCCGACACGATACCAATCCCGATACGCCTCACCAGTCATGGCGTGTCGCCCAGGAGGGTGCCGCCCGACACGATCGTATCGGGCATGAGCGCCCCACACGATACGTCCTCCCGTCACGGGCATGTCGCCCGAGAGGGTGTGCCGCCTGACACGGGTGTATCGGGCAAGGCTCCCGCCTGGTATCGGGCTGGAGGGATCCTGAGGATCTGCTATTTCCTGTCGCCCTTCTAAATCAAGAAGGCGACATTTATCTTTACGTATTTCAGTCATTTTACTTTTTTTACTTATGCAATGTAACCAGACCCTTTTATGCTAATGGAATTAAAAGAGTTTTAATTACCTACTGATTTATGTTTGGCCCCTTATGTTGGATGATTGCCTTGTTTAGCATCCGAACTCTAGCTTGTATGCTTGGATCACATTTTGACTAGCTACCGAGTCGTGTTTTCCCATTGCAGCAGCCTCGAGAGAGGTGTTGTGGCTCTAGAGTTTGGTACGATACGGGAGTACAAGAGTGCCAAGGATCGGAGTTGCTTTAGTGACATTTCCACTCTAACTTAAGACCAGCAACCTCGAGAGAGGTGTTGATGCTTAGTTAGAGGTACCAACTTCGAGAGAAGGGTTACTGGATGCTTCTACTGCCGCTTGTTTTACCGAAGCTTTCTCCTTCGTTCCTTACTAAAGCAATAGTATTATCCTCTTTGTTTCCGTTGCACGAAAACCCTAAAAAATTGATAAACCTTGAAAACCTTATTTTTCCTCATAGCTCCAGTTGGAGATAGTTTTCTTTTATTTTATCGATCTTAGCCTGTTGTTCCCTTGGGGAACTTTATCATCTCATTGCCCATACTGGAGTGTAACGTGTCGATTCTGCATTCCCAACACTACCACCCTTGTCCCTGTGTTCGACCCCATAATAAAGTTGCGGGGGCCTAGAATGTTTCAGGCTATAAATTTAAAAGTCCGACTACTTCAAATCCGCTCCCTTTTTCGGACGCGCGATTTAGGCCGGTCAAATTTTTGGCACCGTTGCTGGGGACAAGGCAAAATGGTACTGTTGATGAACATGAATCCACTAGCTACACTCCAGTGCCTCAAGCTTAGAAATGAGCTTGACAACACTCTTTTTTTCTTTTTTTTATATATTAACCTGAAATGAGTAGTTCGTATTATTATTAATACAAGTTTTCTAACTTGATCATACATGCTATTCTGGTACTCATAAGGACGCGTTCTGCTCAATTGAGCACCAACATCACCAGACATGCCGCCTCGCATTGAACCACCTCTTTCAGATGGTGAGCGACACGCGAGAGCTAGACCTCACTCGCCACCGCCTGAAGACAATGACCGCTATGACGTCAATCATCAACATGAAGACCTGAAACAGAACAATTCGAGGATGACCATCGTCGGTAAAGACGTCGTCATCACCGGAGACGCAGAGGGAATCAAAATAATCAAGATCAGAACCAGGGAGATAGTGACTGTGAAGATTCCAACGAAGAAGAAAAGTCCCTCAGGGAGTTAGCTGCTACCAAGGCTAATAATTCGAGATGTCCTATTGTCATCCCGAGGTTCAACGCAACCAACTTTGAGCTAAAACCATCTGTCATCTCTATGATCCAGAACAAGAGCTTCAGAGGGAATTCGAAGAATGATAATCCCTATCATCATCTAGATTCTTTTAAAAACATCTGTGAGACCATCAAAATGAGGGGAGTCCCATAGGAGGTGATTTATTGCAAGGGTTTCATCTTTTCTTTAGAAGATAAGGCTCTATCCTGGTACCTGGGGCTACCACACAAAGCTCTTAACGGATGGAATGCACTGGAGGATGCCTTTGTAAACAAGTTTTATCCTACCAAGAAAACCAACCGGAATAGATAGAGGATCACGTCTTTCATGCAAAAGTCGAACGAGAATCTACACAATGCCTGGGAACGGTATCAAGAATATCAGAGGGACTGCCCTCATCACAACTATAAGAAGGGTTTCTTAATAACTACCTTCTACAACGGTCTAACCCCTGAGGAAAGGGTTTCGCTGAATGCAGTAGCAGGCAGTGACTTTCTGGGGAAGAAGCCTAGAAGATCCAAAAAAATCATCGAGAACATGGCCGAGTTGCAAGCCGACACCGACTACGACCGATCTGACAGAGGACATGCTAAGAAGGCTAATGAAAGATCTTCAATTGAATCCAAGGCTCTGGAAACTATCACCTCTCAGATCTAGAGGATATCAACTGATGTTAAATAGATGAAAGAATCAAGTGTGAAGGGGAAGAAACAAGTTGAAAAGGTCATGAAATGTGTCACCTGTGGAGAAGGCGGACACGGGGTAGATAACTGTATCTACACCCGACCTGACGAGTCGAGCGAAAATGAATCTGAGGCTGAGGAGGATGAGAACGTCTCTTTCGTTAATTTCAAGAGGCCAGATCATCCTGGTTTTAGTTATGGAAACAAGGATGCGGCCGAAAACTCGCATCAGTTGCATAACCCCACCAAGAAACCACAAAATTTCGAGAAAAGAGGGGGGCAAAGTCAGTTCACCAAAACCACTTTTTTCCAGTCAGCAAGGAAAATTTCCAAGGACAAGGAAAGTACCAAGGTTGCCAAGCGGCAAACACTAGTCAAAGTCAAAGTCAAGCCAAGGAGCAATGTCAAGACAAGGTTTCAAACCAACCAGACTTGGTTGGCCAGTTATTTGATTTTGTAAAAAGACAAGATACCATCAATAACCAGCTGGCGGAAAGCGCACTTTCAAATTCAGGAGTTCTGAATACAATGCAGGTCCAGATGGCGGATATGCAGATGCACCAACGTCAAATCGATCAGCAGTTGGCCCAGATGGCCGAGTTGATAAAGCATCCTTTGGGCAAGATACCCTCCAACACCGAATCTGCCAAAATGGCAGTGCTGAGATCAGGAAAGACAGTAGAACGTCATGAAGAAGCCATACTAGAGGAACCTGAGTCAAGGACTGTGGCTGATAATCCCGTAGAAGAGGACAATCAACAAGCCCATGACAGAGAACCTGAACCAAGATCCTTTGAGGAGCTGTCTGGTAAGAGAAGCCCTTACTCTCCCAAGCTGCCTTTTCCTTACAGGTTGATAAAGGCACACCTTAAGAAGCGTCATGAGAAGTTCATGGAATCAATAACAAAACTTAATCTCGAAGTACCTTTTTTGGACACTTTAGAAGAGATACCGACTTATGCTAAGTTTTTCAAAGATTTGATTACCAAGAAGAGAAGAGGAGGAAGAATCGAGACCGTGCATCTAGCAAGTATGCCCTTTGCTTTTGTCAAATCAGATTTGCCCAACAAAAAGAAAGATCCAGGGGCTTTCACCATTCCCTTCGCCATTGGAGATAATGTCGAACGAAAAGGTCTTGCCGATTTAGGGGCAAGCATCATCCTTATGCCCCTAAGCTTCGCACAGTGATTAGGTTTGACTGATATGGTCGAAACCAATATGAGAATTGTATTAGCAGATCATACCTTTAAAAGGCATGTTGGCGTTCTTGATGATGTATCTATCCGGGTAGGAAGTTTCTTCATTCCTTGTGATATCGTTGTCATTGATACCGTGGAGGAACCTGGCTATCCTATCATCTTTGGACATCCTTTCCTAGCTACAAAAAGGGCATTGATCGATGTTGTTGAGGGAATAATCACTCTAAGGGTCGGAAACGACCACTTAGACTTCAAAGTAAAGGATGCAATGAAAGGACCATCCCTGTTAGAGTCTGCTTGCTTTGCGGAAAGCTACAACCAGTTCTGCGAAGAGGTAGAAGAAGATATCTTAATGGTAGACCCTCTTGTAAGAGCAATAAGCAATCAAGATTCTGATTCTGAAAATCCAGAAGTTTTCGAGTTTCTCAACTATCTTAACTAGTCTGATGAAGACTTGAGCAACGAGGAAGAGGTAGTGGAAACAGTTAAGTTTGCCTCTCTTGAGGAGGAATCGGAAGAAAAGTCACCCAAGGCTAAGCCTGAGTTGAAGCAGTTATCTAAAGGGTTGAAATATGAATTCCTAGATCGAGAGGAGAGGAATTCTGTCATCGTCAATGCCCATCTTACGAAAGATCAATTGGACAATCTTCTTGGGGAATTAAGATTCCATAGGCGGGCTATAGGATACTCGGTAGAGGATATCAAAGGCCTTAGCCGTGCGTTGTGTATGCATCACATCAATTTGGAGGAATCCGCCAAACTTATGGCTCAACCCGAGAGAAAACTGAATCAGATGATGAAAGAAGTTGTGAAGAAAGAAGTAATCAAGTTGAGGGATGCTGGGATCATTTATTCGATCATTGACAGTAACTGGGTTAGCCCGATCCACGTAGTACCCAAGAAGGGTGGTATAACAATAGTAAAGGGAGATAAAGGCGATGAAGTGGCGGTTAGGACCGTCACATGATGGAGAATGTGTATTGACTACTGGAAGGTAAACCAAACCACTAAAAAAGATAATTATCTGCTTCCTTTCATTGATCAAGTTCTTGAAAGATTAGCGCATCATGACTATTTCTGTTTCTTGGATGGTTTTTCAGGGTTTTATCAAGTCCCCATCCTGCCTGATGACCAAGAGAAAACAACATTTACCTGTCTCTATGGCACCTATGCCTTTAGGAGGATGCCTTTCGGCCTGTACAATGCTCCCGCAACGTTTCAACGCTGCATGATATCAATGTTCTCGAATTTTCTGGAGGATATCATGGAAGATTTCGTGGATGATTTTTCATTCTATGGAAAAGACTTCGATGCCTGCCTGAAAAACCTCTCTCTTATTTTGCGACGATGCGAGGAAAAGAGTTTGGTTTTGAACTGGGAGAAGTGCCATTTTATGGTACGAGAAGGCATAGTACTAGGGTATAAAGTTTCGAGATGTGGCATCGAGGTAGACGTTAGCAAGGTCGAAGCCATATCCAAACTTCCTCCACCAAAGTCTATGACGGGAGTGAGGAGTTTCCTTGGGCATGCCGGCTACTACCGAAGATTTATAAAAAACTTCTCAAAAATCTCAAAACTGTTGTCCAACCTTCTGGTAAAAGATGTTGAATTTAATTTCTCTGACAATTGTCTAATCACTTTTTAGGCCTTAAAGGATGCTCTTGTCTCACCGCCTATCCTCCAAGCTCCAGACTGGGAGTTACCTTTCGAGCTTATGTGTGACGCCAACGACTATGCTGTAGAAGCAGTCCTAGGGTAGAAAAAGGACAAAAAGCTACGCTAGTCGCACTTTGGATGAAGCCTAGGTAAATTATACAACTACAGAGAAAGAGATGCTTACAATAGTCTTCTCTTTCGACAAGTTCAGATCTTACCTCATTGGAGCAAAGGTTAAAGTCTACACAGATCATGGAGGTATAAGATATCTCATGTAGAAGAAAGATACAAAGCCCAGGCTGTTGAGCTGGGCTTTGTTGCTACAAGAATTCGACCATGAGATAGTCGATAAGAAGGGTGCAGAGAATGTGGTCGCCGACCACTTATCAAATATCGTTGTGGAGGCGCAGAAGGAACCACCTATTAATGACAATTATGCTGACGAAGCTTTGATGATGATTGAAACCAAGGAAGAGAGTTTACCTTGGTTTGTAGATATTTGTAATTATCTTGCCTGCGGAGAGATGCCCCCTGACATAACCTATAACCAAAAGAAGAAGCTCTTCACAGATGTGAAGAACTACTATTGGGACGATCCTCTCCTTTTTAGAAGATGAGCAGATAACATGTACTGAAGATGTATTCCCGAAGAAGAGATCCTGAACATTCTGAAAGAGTGTCATGCCTCCCCTTATGGAGGACATTTGGGCAGTGAAAGGACCGCCGCCAAAGTACTACAATTAGGGTTTTACTGGCCCTCTTTGTTCAAAGACGCTGCAAAGTATGTAAAAGTCTGTAAATAGTGCCAACTGACGTGAAAAATTGGACGAAGAAACGAGATGCCTATGGCAAATTGGGTTGAAGTGGAAATCTTTGATGTATGGGGGATTGACTACATGGGACCGTTTCTCCCATCCAAGGGATATCAGTACATTCTAGTGGCAGTGGATTATGTATCCAAATGGGTAAAAGTTGTTGCAACTCAAACGTGCGACTCTAAGTCAGTGATCAAGTTGTTCGAAAAGACTATTTTCCCTCATTTCGGTGTACCTCGTACTGTAATAAGTGACAGTGGATCGCATTTCGGAGAAAGACAGTTCGAAGTGCTCCTACGAAAGTATGGAGTTAAACACAAGGTCGCTACGCCCTACCACCCACAAACTTCTGGCCAGGTAGAGGTTTCGAATGGACAGATCAAGAAGATTCTAGAGAAGACTGTCAACCGCACAAGGAAAGATTGGTCAATGAAGCTTGACGACGCACTTTGGGCCTACAGAACTACCTATAAAGCGCCCATTGGAACCACTCCTTATAAGTTGATCTATGGGAAATCCTATCATCTACCCCTTGAGATGGAACACAAGGCCCTTTGGGCAATTAAGATCTTGAATATGGATCTAGAGAAGGCAGGAGAGAAGAGATATCTGTAGTTGTAAGAACTCAAAGAATTGAGGATGCATGCTTACGAGAACGCAAAGATCTATAAACAAAGGACGAAGGTGTGGCATGATGCCCACTTGAGGAGGAAGGATGTAAGTGAAGGTGACAAAGTTTTATTATTTAAATCTTCAATTCGTCTTTTTCCAGGTAAGTTACAAATGAGGTGGTCCGAACCTTTCACCGTATCAAAGATATACCCGTCCAGAATGATGGAGCTATATGATAAAGATGATCCATCCAAGGTTTTTCAAGTGAATGGGCACAGGGTGAAAAGGTTCTATGAAGACGAAGCTTTCGTGAGAAGGACACAGTTCAATTTGCAAGATATGGAAACTGTTGAAGGCGAAAAGTGAAGGACCTAGAGCTGTCGAGCTGGTGACACAAACTACAACGCTCCTCGGGAGGCAGCCCGAGCTTTTACTTTTCCTAGAATAGGATATTATTTACTTTCTTGCAAGAAAAACACTACGAACATTTGGACTGTAATAAGGCTCGAGTCAGTGCATGCGTTACGTGCGCTGACTGTTCTGTTTTATGGGCCACCACTCTGTTTTATGAGCATTGATGAGTAATACTATCTGAGGCCGAGAACTTAACCTTAGGCCAATGATGTTTTACCCATCAATCTCTTTTTCCTTCGCTTTGTTTTTAAGTTTTTCGTCTAGAATTTTTTTCTAAAAGGACCTTGTATCAGGCAAGTATACCCTTTTTCTGATCGTATCGGCCAAAAACTCAACTGGCGCGCAGAACACGCTCGTATCGGGCAACGACATATCGGGCATCACATCTAGCCATGAGCCGTGTCGGACGATACGCCCAAGCGGCGAGCACCCGTGTCGGGCAACATGAATAATTACCCTTGATTAGACGGATGGGACTGCTCGTCTCGGGAATGACTTGTCTCAACGGCCAACACACGTATCAGATTTGCCCGTTTTACCCCCGGTTTAGATTGCTATATATAGTAAGAAGGTTTTACCGTGTCAGGCTACTGCTTTTACTTTTCACCTACCCGTATCGTGCAGTAGTTTCTCCCTTTTTGCTCATGTGTCGTCCAGCTAACTTTTGCTCTCGTATCGCGCAAGATAACTTCAGATATCAAAGGTATATAGCCCGACAGCCGTTTCGGTTGGTTTGCCCGACACGACCCACATATCGCGCACTTCATATTGGGCTTATGACTTTAGTATATTTCCTCGTATCACCCGACGCATGTGTCGTGTGACACATCTTTAATGTGCGCTTGCCCGATACCCCATATCGGGTGACAACCGTGTCGCCCATCCTTGTGTAACCTCGCTTGTTTTTGTCGTTGGGCGACACGTTTTTCTACCGCGAAGACCCTATCGGGCACTTCGCTTCATGCGACTGTATCGCCCGACACAGCGTATCGAGCACAGGGTATGACACGCGACTATTCTCCGTATCGTCCAGTTTTGTATCGCTTACATGTTCTCTCAATGGACGACACCCGAACCTTGTATCGGGCATGAGTTTATGAAAGCTCGTATCGCCCGACACAAGCATGTCGGGAAAACATCATATCGCCCAGTGTGGAGGCCCGATACGGTGGTGTCGGGTAGCTTTTGTATCGGGCCAAATGTTTATCGTGCAATCAGTTTTTCTCGTAACGTCGGTATCAATTTTAAGTTTTGCCTACCTAATATCGGAACATTTAACTGATCAACTAACTTGTTTAATGATAACATAGATGGCCCATACAAAGCAAACCATCGTTCGAGTTGACGAACACGGCAGGAGGATCGACACTGAGGTCGCAGTTGAAGCAACAACGGTCGGGCAGAAATGCCCGAATCCCGAGACAGCTGGGCCATCGACGGCTGAGAAGAGAGCAAGGACGGAAGAAGTAATGGCTCCAACAAAAGCTTCAACCACAGTGGAAGAACCCCTGGATCACACACTTGGAAGGTTCGTGCCAAGAGATAACGAACATGGACGCCGGTACTCAGAACTGGCAACAAAAATCTATAGGCCGAGCAGATTCTGCCACCAGTCGTCCTTCCTTCAATTGGGTATTTTCGAAAGACTGGAGAATGTCCTAGCTGCGGCTGGACTAAGGAATATCTGCCTCAGCCGCTCCGCCTCCTACACCGAACTCACCAGGGAGTTCATGTCGTCTCTCCGCCGAGTGAAGAATACAGCTGAGGACGTTGAAGAATATGGCTGAGCAGACAAACTGCAAGGGCGGCTATACAACTCGGAGCACGTCATCTCCAAAAAGCTGCCCAACAAGATCTTCTCTTCTAGCGAGGAGGAGAAGAGACTGCTAAATAACGGTGTGAGGATCACCAAAGGAGACAGGTTCGACCCCGTGGAGCTCTGGAGGAGGCTGACCGGCGAGTCATCATAAAAGTCGGGAAGTAAGTTGGAGGCGGTGCACTCCTGCTTCTGGAGGATAGTGCACAAGCTGGTAGCATGCCTACTCTTCAGCAAAAACGAGTCCAGCAACATCTACACCAAAAAACTCCACCTCATGTGGCACATGATGGAGGGCAAGGTGATCAATCTGGGGCGCTTCTTGCTGAATAGGATGCACCCGATAAAGGATGCCACCAAGGAATACTGCATGGGTGGCATCATCAATCTGATCGCGGTTGGGTTAGGATACCCAAGGGAACCACAGAGTCTTTCGAGGACAAGGGGCGACGAGTTGATTGACCTCAAGTTCCTCATGAGGGCCAGCATCATAAAGGAGGGGCGAAACTACTTCTACAAGTTCACAAGGACAAACACCCTCCTTCCACTCCCTCACTGCGCTGCCTACGACGCAGAAAAGTTGGTCTTCACCACAGCAGAAATCGAAGTTGTGGCAGTAGAAGCAGCTTACGCCTCCACCACCAGTATTCAAAAGAGGGCGGCTGTGAGAGGAGAAGCAGTCCCTCTCGACCCAAGGAACGAAAAATCTTCAACGACCCTTGTCGAGCCATCCGCCACTCCAGAGCCACCGACGACAGCAATTGATAGAGCTGTCGTCACTCCTACTATACCAGCCACAATCACGACTACACCTTCCGTGGCTGAAGAAGAACCGATGATCGTTGAGGTCGCCGAGACAACTGGGGGAAAGACAACAACACCATGTCCGACGGGAGCTGCCGCGGAAGAGACAGCCGCAACCCCCGAAACTTCTGTGGTGCTCGTGGTGGCAGAAGAAGGAGTGCAGCCAGACACCAGTAACGAGATTTTTGCCGACATCCTAGAGATGGAGCTCATAGATGCACGACTCACTCCAACTCCGCCGCCGGTGTCTCCTATGATAGCTGCAGAGGAGGTCACCGAAAGCAAAGAGGTGGAGTAGTTCCCACCCACATCACGTCCTTCTCCACCACCACAAGAAGGAGAGGCAGAGACAACCATAAAAGCGCTGACGCCTCGCCCAACAACATCTACCTCGTGGATGATTGAGATAGGTTCTACCTCATCGGGTAGACCCTCACGTGAGAGAAGTATTGCGAGGATGAGAGGGAGATCTGCAGGAGCCCTCCGTCGCTCGGGAAAATGCTGGGGCACGAACTCGACCACTTGCAGGAGGTAACAGAAAGCCACTCGGCTACATTTACTTCTCTAACCCGCAAGTTTTCAATTTTCCAACAGAGGCTGAATAGTCAGGAATGGGAATTGCTGACTCTAGTTTATCTTCCTGGCCAACTAGAGGCACTCAACGCCACGCTTCAACAAGCCCTCCAGCGCCTTGATGTAATCGAGGAGAGGCTGAACACGGGAGACGGCCATCTGCACCCAAGGCAGTCGAGAAGGTCCCCGCCGCCTCCTGGCTCAGGCTCTCAACCTTCCTCGTCAGCAGCCTCGTCAAGATCATCATCCTCTTCCTCCTCCAGCGGGCCATCCCCAACGCCTGAGGAAGGGACGCCACAAAGATCGACCAATGGAGCTGCAACAGGACAAGTGAGCTCCCGCGGTCTGGAAGAAGAAGCTCCCTCAATCCCCCTAGATGAAGCTGAAGATGACAACGAAGACATCAGCGTCGGGGAGGACTCTTCTGATTAATCAAAGAGAGGGGGGGACATATGTGCCGCCAATGAAAGACACCCCCCAGAGGAAGACGCTCGACGGCAGATGAGTTCTCTGTACCGTCAGAGCTACCTTCCTTCGAGATGGCCGACTTTGAAAGAAGGGTCATCGGCTACCTGTCGATCACAGACCAGAAGTTGTTGAATATGGTCCTGAGGTCGCAGGCAGATGAAGAAGACGTCGTATGGAGTGACGGCTACTTCTCCGTACGACGGGGAACACTCACAAGCATATTCCGCTCACCAACCATCGTCGGCAAGAAGTTGTTCAGGGTCCTAGAAGGTGCAATAATAGAGAATATCAGCACCAGGATTGGTCGGAGAACAACATACAATGCCACCCCGACCTTGGCAAAAAGACTGATGATGGGAGTACCAGACGCCATCGCGGTGGCCAACATGTTGTGACACATTGAAGAGCACAACACGAATATCGTGTTGGCCCTGTACAAGCACCGCAACATATGGTTCCTCTGCGTGGCAGACTTCTGGAACCACGACGTCCAACTTCTTTGCTTCTACCACAACGAGGTGCCATGCTCCGGGCTTATTTTCATTCACCCAGAGGACAAACATCTGAGGCTTCTACCGCTGTGCCTTCTATGAGCCATCAAGGAAGGAATCCAACGTCACCACGACATTTGGAACTTCTTCTCTATCAGAGACTTTCCCGTACAAGCACAAGAGGGAAGTGGAAACAGTGCATTTATCGTCTTGCGCGCCATGGAGTTGCTCAACATATTCAGATACATAAGGCATCTCCAGGGCCAAAACTTTTACCAGATCAGAAGCATTTATGTGTTGCTTTTGATCAAAGACAGGCACTATTTCCAAGACGTAGGGGTACCAGAGAGGCTGTTGGACAGTGATCAAGAAGACGAATCTTCGTAGCCCAGCAGCACTCCAGAGAAAGAAGCAAAAATAGAAGCAGACATCTATGGGGCAGGCAAGCAATTAGAGATCCTGTGGGAAGTGCACAGATTCGAAGACCCTGCTTCGCTTAAAACATCAGAAGAATTGATCAACCATTTCGACCACTTCTCGTGCTCTACACTCACACAGGAGTAGGTCAACGAAGTTCTTCTGAAGTTAGCCGACTCTACCCCGATAGATGTTATCTACGAGGTAGGTAGTGTCATAGTCCCGGTCGATGACTTGAGGGACATGGTAAAAGAGGGAGGATGTTTGGTGATATTTGTGGCGGCCGCCTACATCCAGACACTACAGGCGAAGTTTGAACACGCATATATAGCTCATCCAATGTTGTTCGACGATATCTGTCTCACTGATGAATCAGGAGTGAAGCAATCATTTCTGGCAGAGTTGGAGCACAGGGTACCACGCACAATCTTCCTGCCCATCCTGCACTACAATCACTAGACGCTCCTGACGATGTACATTTGCCAACGAGCAGGAATCTTCTACAACAGCTCAGACAGCAACAAAGATCATCCAGTGCAGTGTACATCAACAGCGTTGACACCCCTCGAGCGCTTAGTATGAAAATACTACGAGGAGGTGGCAGTGCTAATACAACCATTCCTAGAGACGGCAGCAAGCAAATGGCACAAGCTCCAGTTCTGCCACCGCAGTCCACAACAAATTCCTCTATCAAACGACTACGACATCTTCTTCCTGGAATGGATATCAAATAAAGAGATGCCTGACCAACTCCACCACATCGACTACCACAGCAAATGAGGAGAATATGTGTGGGAGCTTCTATCTGGCACAGGCGCGCTTACCAGCTAGCCCTCACTGGGTTAACATTACCCTACCTTATCTACTTTACAACTCTGGGACAGAGTGTGGAGTAAGTTTGGGGGGGTACCATGTACCGGTGAGGGAGGTATAATTTTTTTTCTTCAAACTCCACCTTTTTTTGTTCCTTTTGTTCTTTTTCTATAACATGTGTACATATACATATACATGCCTCATACAAAATACAAAAATTTTGCTTATTTTGTCTTCGCACATATGTACAAAGACACTATATAGTAAAAACCTGATACGACTTCTTGCCAGTTTGTTTTCTATGTGCCCATGGAGATGCAGGTTTTGTTATGTCTTTCTGATAATTCTGCCTCAAACAATAAAAGACTACGACTTTCCATGCCAAAAATTTCGAAAAATAATCTCGCAACAGCTAAGAGACGTGTATGCAGAAGGAAAAAGCTGCACAAACTGCAAAAAATTCCTCTTGTTTTTCCTTACCCAACAAAATCCCAAAAAGAGAGAATAGCCTTATGAGAGGGAATAAAAGCATGAGAGTTGTGGCAAATAAAAAGAAAGAAAAAAAATATATACACACTTGTTTTCCAAAAGTACCCATCTTTAGGCATGGTAGATCTGGGGCAGTGGTACGTAGGATGTGAAATCACTACTCTAAAGTCAACTGGCTTGGACTGCATGGACCACTCACCCACTAACAGACCCGTACCTGGATGGACTGATGGGAAACAAGAAAAACCCAAAAATCCTTAAGCCTACCCAAACACACAACTTTCTGCCCCCAAAAGTTGTTTGGTGTGAAAGCTAACTTCGAAATCATGCACCAAAGTCTCGCCGAAGCTATAGAGAAATTTTTTACTGAAATAATAAGGCAGGAAATGCAAAGTCTTTTGTTCGTGGTCGGGCGGTATTCTCTTTAAAGACATCTCAATACTCTCTTGAGCTCATGGTCCGAAAACTATACCGGTTAAGAAGAAGCATCACAAACAAAGTTTTAAAGATTGATTGAGGACAATCAAAATGCTAAGTTTGGGGGAGTTGATAACACCAGATTTTGTGATGTTTTTGGCCCTTATTTTGTTGTCAATTCTGCCCTTTTTAACTGATTTCCTCTCCTTTTTGTCATGTTTTTGAATAAACAGGCCACACTACGCTCTTGACTCACTTTCATCATATTTTGCAGAGTTTTCCTTGTTTTTCGACTCATTTATCAGCAAAAAGGCCCGTCTCGGCCCACGAACGTGTTCCACCTGCATCAGCCTTCTTACCAGCCAGCCGACGTGATCGCTGCCCGACACAGGGCAGCACGATACACTACCGCGTGACAAAGGGATGCCACACAAGAAGGACCGGACAAGCGATACGCCATTTACCGGACAGGGAGACAGACTCGCCATGACTACTGAAGCGTGTCGTGCGATACAGGCCACCCACCGGTAGGCGCTACTCATCATGATGACTGACACACTTATAACCCGACATCCTTGTGCTGGGCGATACGCATATCAGGCATCCCTGAATCTGAGATGATAGAGCTGATGAAGGACACGTGGCATCCAGAGAACCACAATTTTCCCCAACCGCTGCCTATAAATAGCAGCTACAGGACTCTGATGGGATGGGTCACAATCTCTTGAAAGCCTACTTGGGAAAGCATCTGGAGCTAGCGTGTCGTGCCTCAGAGGTGTACCGGGCGATACTAGGTGAGTACTTCCCCGACCCGAGAGGGAGGGAATGGTTCACTTAGGATTGGCCTCGGGCACCGCTGCAGACCGATATCGACCAACAAGGACACCCGATATGAGTACCTGATACCCTAAGTAAAACTCTGGCCCGACATGATACCAAGCCCGCTACGCCTCACCAGTCATGGCGTGTCGCCCGAGAAGGTGCCGCCCGACATGATCGTATCGGGCATGAGCACCCCGCACGATACGTCCGCCCGTCATGGGCATGTCGCCAGAGAGTGTGTGCCGCCCGACACAGGTGTATCGAGCAAGGCTCCCGCCTGGTATCGGGCGTATCGAGCAAGGCTCCCACCTGGTATCGGGCGTATCGAGCTCATGAGGATCTGCTACTTCCTGTCGCCCTTCTAAATCAAGAAGGCGACATTTATCTTTAATTATTTCAGTCATTTTACTTTTTTATTTATGCAATTTAACCAGAACCTTTTATGCTAATGGAATTAGAAGAGTTTTAATTACCTGTTGCTTTATGTTTGGTCCCTTATGTTGGATGATTGCCTTGTTTAGCATCCGAACTCTAGCTTGTACGCTTGGATCACGTTTTGACTAGCTACCGTGTCGTGTTTTCCCGTTGCAGCAGCCTCGAGAGAGGTGTTGTGGCTCTAGTGTTTGGTCCGATACGGGAGTACGAGAGTGCCCAGGATCGGAGTTGCTTTAGTGACTTTTCCACTCTAACTTAAGACCAGCAACCTCGAGAGAGGTGTTGATGCTTAGTTAGAGGTACCAACTTCGAGAGAAGGGGTACTGGATGTTTTTGCTGCCACTTGTTTTACCGAAGCTTTCTCCTTCGTTCCTTACTAAAGCAACAGTATTATCCTCTCTGTTTTCGTTGTGTGAAAACCCTAAAAAAGTGATAAACCTTTAAAACCTTATTTTTCCTCGTAGCTCTAGTTGGAGATAGTTTTCTTTTATTTTATTGATCTTAGCCTATTGTTCCCTTGGGGAACTTTATCATCTCCTTGCCCATACCGGAGTGTAACGTGTCGATTCCGCGTTCCCAACACTACCACCCTTGTCTCTGTGTTCGACCCCATATATCTACTTCGACCCCGTAATAAAGTTACGGGGGCCTAGAAGGTTTCGGGTTATAAATTTAAAAGTCTGACTACTTCAAATCTGCTCCCTTGTTCGGACGCGCAATTTAGGCCAATCAGTAGTGTTTAGTAGTCCTAGTGATCTACATTATTTTTCAAAGTTTATGTGATTTTTCCAAATAATGGAGAATTGAATTATTAATCAATGATATATGAATTTGACATCTCTATGTCCAGCGAGGTTGGGATTCATAAGGTGTCACACGATGCTAGTTTTACCCTTGATGGTTGGATGAAGATCCTTTGTGAGGGATTCATCTTCTACCACAATATAAGAGACCCTGACACTTGTTTCTTCCTCTCTATCATTCTATCTCCTCCATCCATAGTTTTCCACAAAATAGAAGTTAACAAATTTGGGAGGTTCTACCAAACATAATGATCTCTTATAGGAGCATTATATCCAAGGGATGAGTTAATCATCTAGTCAGGAGAACTTGAAGATTGAGGATTAGGATGCCCTTCGGTACCCCATGAGTCCCTTCCTATACTAATAGGTTAGATAGGTGCTCCGTGGAAAATAGAATTTGAACACACCATTAATTTCTCTTCAAACCACCTATAAATCACCCTGACACCTTCCTCCATTGCCAAAATCTTGAATCCACCCCACCTATGTAAGGGTTGGGCTAATTCAATGGGCTTGGAGAATCTCTAGTGATCATGAAGAACACTCAACTTCTAAATGGAATTGTCAGACCTTCAATTGTTGTACCCACAAGACAACCTTACTAGTTGAGAGGAAGATCACTGGAGAATGAGATCCAAACACCGCAGGACCCCTCAAATGGTGAGAAGACTTATAAAGTCCTCGACAATGTAATCAAAATCTTTGTTGATCAATATTGAAGATAATTCCTAAATTCCTAGGCCCTATGTTTACATGTGTAGGATTCAAACCTAGGAACCTTCATCTCTAGACACCCCATTGAGGGCTAAGAAGCTTTGTGACCTTGGGAAGCTCAACTGAAGGAAACACAGCCCCAAGATGTAACCCTTGGGAGTTGTTTGGTGTGGGATAAAATCCAGACTGGAGGTTGTCTTTTTGTGCCACATAGGTGTCAATCCTGACTAACCCAATCATGATCCAATCTTATTTTTTTGGAAAAAACTGGACTGATGGGCTTCGTTTTGGATTCTATAATCCCCTAATATGGCCAAGTCAATCCTACTCACTACAGCAAAATTGCCCAATAGTGGCATTTATTCTAGTGGCTTTTATAAAAAAAGCCACTATCTTTCTAATATACATGTATTTTTAAATAAAATGCCTCTAAACCACCTATTATAGAGTTTCTAAAAAGGACATAACATTAAAGGCATTTTTATTTTTAATTAGTGGCAATCTTAAATTGCCATACCAAATTAGAAAAGTAATTAGTAACAAAATATTTACTTCCCGCTCCAAGTTTTCCCCTTTGCGCTCCCAAAAATCATAATAGTCCGATCTCGCGCTCTGCTCTTTTCCGATTGATCTATCTCTCTACTCCTCAGACCAGTGCGTGGAGCATCGACCTGGCCGATCGTCGCCCTGGCTAGGTGCTGGTGGAGACTGATGGTGGCGCACTATGTGCCATTTGCCAGTGGCAGAGTGCCAACTTGTCGGCCGCACACGGAGCTCTATCGTCGGGAACCTTCCTCCGCCGCCTATTTGGACCGAGCCAAGGCGAAGAACCGCCACAGACTCAATCTGCCCCTCTGGCGCCAGTGAGCTCGAGTGAGGGACTCCAATCACCTCAGTCCAATTCCTCTAAGCTTTGCAACTTTTTGAAGCGGTATGTTGTCATCACAATATTTCCACTCACGTCTCTGATGATTGCTCTTAAGACAACTCCCACCATCATTGTAATGGAAGCATCCTTATTGACATGAATCTTACCTTTAGGAATCACATTCCATCTCTGGGTAGAAATGTTATTGACCAACATTGCTTCCTGCTATTGAGAAGTTGTGAGAAACCTACAGTAATTGATCGATCATGTGTGGGCTGATTTACATACCAGTTGTGAGCTGAGTCATTCAACCCTGATGCAACCCTGATGTAACATACAGACTACCACTTCCCTAGTCCCATTGAATTGATCGATCATGTGTTGTATTATTTCTCTACTTCATCCATTGATGGGGATATGTCTCCAATTATGCAATGGCTATCTTTCAACCTCCCTCTTTTAACCAAGATTTCGGTAGCCACTCACCAGAGAAAATATGACATTTTTATAGCCACCTTAAAGACCAAATCAGTGTGAATAATCTATTTAGGTTGCTCCTCCTTTGTTCTTGATATTGCTCATGATAGTGACACCAAACCAATAGGACGAGTGAGCATTAAAGGATCTCAAGCTATTTAGACACGACATCTACATATTGTTTGTAACCGTGAGTTGGAAAGGAACCATGCTAATTGATTTAGCATATTCCTTAGGGACCAGTTGCAAGAATGCATCTAGGTCCCATCCTATGTTGTTCTCAAGGATTATCTCACACACGTTATTAATATGAGTGGTGATTCAGTTAATCTAATACTTGGCTTTGAAGTCCTCTAAGATTTACTGATTGGGCACAAAATATTTTCCTAAGACAAATTATACAGGATTTCAATAGAGATTTTAACTTAAGATTTACTGATTTTTTCCCACGCTTAGTTTTAGTTGTGTTTTTCTTATATGGATTGGAATGATATGATTTTTTCCATGGATATGAACCACCACTTCGTTTCATGCCACATTTTCCTCAATTTGGGTCATATTATTGTTGGTGTAGTTTCATCTCATAATCCTGATACATTCAGGCCAGACCACATTTTGTATGCTTAGTTCATTTTTAGCTAAGTTGTTTGCCAAATTCTGGCCATCCGTAGGATTTAGACCTACCTTTAATAGGGTTTGGTTTCCATTTGAGCCAATGTAGCTGAACATGGCTCTTTTTCATGTGTAAATCAAGTTACATGACATACTTTGCAGTCATTGATACATGTGTTAGGAGTCTGCAACTGGTATGTAAATCATGATGAGGCTTTAGTATGGTTGTTAATGTGTGTTGACCTTGGCTTAACCTATTTTCTAAACAAGTAGATTTCAATGGCAATTCAGTTAACCAATCCCTATGATTGATTCTAATTCAGTTCAGTATTGTTTTGCATTCATACACGATCGTGCTAAAATTTGCAGTGTGCATTTCTGGTTTTGGGTTTGACTTTTTTGATGTCACAACTTTACTGTGTGGGGCATGACATTTTTAGTACATCCAATGCAATTAATTCAGGGCAGACCACAATTTGTATGCCTACTTTAGTTTTAGCCAAACAATTTGCCAAATAGTGCTTGTGAGTCAGATTTAGACCTATCCCTAATAGGGTTTTCTTTCCACTTGGGCCAATACAACTGAACATGACTCTCTTTCATGTGCTAAGCAAGTTTCATGATAGAATTTGCAGTCATTGATACGTGCAGTCATTGATACTTTTTGTCTGTATATGTTCTAAAGGTTTGTAGAAGGTGAGCTTGTAGAAGCTGAGGTTGTAGGTTTGGAAACCATGTTGGTGGTTTTGAGGTTTACAAATTCTCCTTTGATACTAGCGGATAGGACCCAGGCTCCTGTTCATTTTCTGATTCAGTTCAAAATGATTAGAATGTGCCTGGGTCTTTATTATAATTATGTTTTTTTCCTTATAAATAGTATTTCAAAGATAGTGTCATGTACTCATAAAATTAAAGAGGCAAGAATCTATCCCATTTACATATAGGTCAGAGAATAATAACCTCACATAACTCATTTAGAAAATTTACAATTTTTAGATGAATCCTTCTTGTCATAAAATTTGTTGTACTATCAAAATAATAAGATGATAAGATATCTTGTAGTAGTGTTTTGATAAACACATAAGTACAATACTATACTAAAAATATGGAAATACACCAATAACCTCTTTAAATAGGTCTCACACCTTCTATAGTAGTGCACGAATACTCCAAATTAAATAGGTCTCACACCTGTACAAAATAAGCCAGACACCAGTAACCTCTTTAAAAATCTAAATTATGAGTGTTGATTCAACAAATAGTTAATAAGTGTCACCTCATCGTATGAAATACTAAGATACATCAAATTATAGAAAATACTAGTTACTTCCTTGCAATTCTCAAAGAAATATTAGTGAACATTGGACCAATTGTAAAGATATAGGACATGATCTCCTCTCTTAGATTTCTTTTCAAGCTATCATGTCCACCACAATAAAGTTGGTTATGACAAGCAATAAAAGGTTAACCGATGTTATACTACTTTTTCTGAAAATATATAACATCGTTATATGTACCTTCAATTGTTAGTACTAATATTTTGTAGTCTTTGTCCACCCACAACAGTCACTATGAACTGAGCCTCTATGCCAATGTTATTGTTCCCTGAAGAAGAACAATTGGACATCATCCTAGATGATCGTTCCTTAAACCAACTAACCATACGCAAACATTGGCGTTTTCTAAAGGGAAGATACTACAGGCCTGGTGAAGTGACCCTAAATTTTGGCAATTCATCACATGTTATCGAGGTTGAGTATGATTTGGGGGGGAATCTTATATCAAAATCCAGTTGGCATGATTGGATTAGAAAGATGATAGTGGGCCTGTCCATCTCTCTTATGAAGCTAAGATAGCCAGCCCTGTTCAGTATCGTTGAATGTATCCAATTGAAAGGTAACTTTTCATACGTCGTGATCACTTTACCTATTGGAATGTAATTTGTCATTATATTTTCCTCAAATTTGTTATCAGGTATATGATGAACCTAAAAGGATATGTTCATAATAAAAGATATCCATAAGGATCAATAGCAGAAGGATATATAGCCGAAGAGTGTCTAACTTTTTGTTCAAGATACTTGGATGGAGTTGAAACAAAATTAATTCGGCCAAATAGAAACGATACTAATGAAGCAAATTTGGAAAATGAGCCAACACTTGAAAATTATGATTGGTCTATTTTCTCGACAGTAGGTCATGGTATTGGTAAAATGGTAACATGTGTCTTGGACGAACATACATTGAAACAAGCCCATAAGCATGTACTATTCCATTGTGAAGCAATTGAACCCTACATTAAGTAAGTTAGTGTCAACTGCCTTCTATTAATAAAATGCTATAACATATTCCAATGACATATTGCACATATTTTGTATTCAGGAAGCACTATAATATCATTAGGCAAAAACATCCTCAGAAGTACTTAAAGGAGGTTCAGAGAATACATAGTAACTCATTTGATGGATGGTTTAAGGAACATGTAAGTTTAGTTGTGCTAATTAAATTTGATATGCTTCATGAATAAAGTCTAATGAATTTTTCTTTTGTTAGATTGAGACACTCTTAAGAACAGAGATGGTGGATGATAAAATCAAGTTTCTTTCTCATGGTCCACATCAACTGGCCATTAAGTACATGGGCTATGTTGTCAATGGTCACATATTTCATACCAAGCCAAAAGATGCAAATCAAACAACACAAAATAGTTGAGTCTTTCTAGTAGCTAAGACTGATTGTTATTCGAAAACCACTGACCGCAATCCAATTACTAGATATGTTACCTACTATGGTGTTTTGAAGGATGTTATTATGCTCAATTATTATGAACACTTTAAGGTGACATTATTTAAGTGTGATTGGGTGGGCATCTACTCAAAGAGGGGAATCAAGCATGCTGAACATGGGTTGACTCTTGTTAATTTGTGACGACTTCAAACTATAGGAGAACCGTTTGTAGTGGCATATCAAGTTGGACAAGTATTTTATGTAGAAGATGTCACTGCAAAAGGGTGGTATTTTTCTATAAAGATTGCCCCATGGGATATGTTCAACATGGAAGAACAATCTTGTATTGAGAATGTCGAAGCTTATGTACAAGGTGAAACTAGATATGGGCCATAAATGACATCAGAGGATGAAGATACTGATTGTGACATAGTTAGATTGGATATGGAAGGAATTACTGCTGATAGTTCAACAATTGAAAAAGACCAATCCCAAATTCAACAGGATGATGAAAGTGTATCTCAAAGTGATGACGATGACAATTTTGAATGAGAAGATTACAAAATAGCAGCCAATGTTTCTTTTAGTTTGTCATTAATATTTGACTTAAATAAGCCTTTTTTTGCTCGATGTATCTCTTTAATTTTCTATCTCACATTGTACTCTAGCTAGGTGTATGCATTTTGCATGTCTGACATTCTTCTTAATCAAATTTATCCTTATCTCTGTTGTTATTTATAATTATATTTGATTAAATATCTATGATTCATTTTTAAATATTAATTATAAAATTGTTATTATGTGGTTCAATATTTTTTAAATGTCTTCATTTTTATGTGACTCGATATACTCAGGATGAGAGAACAGTACAGTGACAATTGCCATAACAAGACAGCCACAAGGAATGATAATAACAACAACAATGACTCTTGTACGGTGAATCATTTACCAAGTAGTACTCAACATGGTTTTTGGAAATCTTTGAACCTATCATTCTCAAATCACTCCAAAAAAATTTTAGCTTCCCTTCCTGCTGAAATTCGTAATCATAGAGCAAACAAATTCAATAAAATTGTTGCTAGCTCTGCAAAAAATAACCAATCAGCCACGTCTCCCCCAGCCTCTAATATGGTTGGTGGTTCGAAATCCTCTCAAACATGCACAATTGTAAAGGAGATGGGAACAAGGTTCTAAAATCACCACAACAAAGAAAGTGGTGATAAAGTTACAAGATCAAGAAATTCACAGCTATCATGTGTACCTAATGTCAATGCTTCTGTGTCTATTTATTCAAGAATTGTAGAGAATAGAGCTTCCAGTAACCAAAATAGCAATGTATTTCCTGATAACATGGACCAAAATGACATCTCTGATCACCATGTTGAGTCATTGAATGTTACAACAACACCTTCTAATGGGCTAGGTAATCATTTCATTCATATCATTGCATTTATAGTGCTGCATTTAATGATATATAATTTTGCATATATATTTTCTCCTTTATGAATGAATGCTTAGGTCAAAAACATTGAGCATGTGGCCAAACACAATGTTTGAAAGTCTAGAAAAGAAAGACCGACAATCCAATTCCCATTGAGAAAAATCAATTTGGACAACTAGTAGGTGAAAACCAATGTCACTTATCAAGTTTTCTAACAACCATTGCAAGATATCCCAATCTTTGTCCACTAAACTATGAGGACTGAAGACATTTTCCAGCAAATAAAAAAGATTCTATATGGAATTTTGTGAAGGTATATTATTCAATTTTATTTTTAAATGGTTAAATGAAGCTTCTAATTGATATCCTTTATGTCGGCAGAGTAAATTCACAATGGATTCAGATCTGAATGAGTGGACAATGAATAGACTAGGAAAGAAATGGAAGGACCACAAGCGGGAGTTAAGGAGACTATACTTCCTAGAGGATAGTCCATATGAACAACAACTTGAACAAGTTGTTCCCCGCGTGGACAAGTCACATTGGAAATTTCTTGTCGATTATTGCATGAGTAATAAAGGAAAGGTAATATTTTTTTTCTATTCGTTGATACTTATAGTACCGCACAGATAATTACTATGCATAATACTACAATGTTTTCCACAGAGGAAGTCTATAACTAACAAGACAAGCAGAAAATTTCAAAAGGTTAGCCACACAACAGGAACCAAGTCGTTTGCATGTCTAAAATATGATGTAAGTTAGTAATTTTTGTGATCCATTTAGACAATTTGATGGCATCTGTTTATTTGATGTTTACAATAACCTTGTTAGAATGATAAAGATGGAGAAGGAAATAGGCAGAGAAGTGGATCCCATAATGTTTTTTGAGAAAACTCATCGTAAAAAAGATGGGAGCATAGTTGATGTTGAATCTGCCAAAGTTTTGGTACAACACATAATATCCTATAGTATTATGTTACATATACTAATTTCAAAGAGGTATATATTTGGTATAAAATGCATCTCCTATGATTTGTAGTATGTAGGAAAATTTTTTTGAGGTAGGAGAAGAGCTACGAAGAAAACAACCTGATGTTACTTCAGATTAAATTTATAGGCATGTTATGGGAGAAGAGAGACTAGGATATGTTTGTGGTTATGGACTTGGACCATCACCTTATGATATCAGGGGCAAGAATCGTAAATCCCAAGAAGTTGAAGAAGCACAAAGGAAACATTTCCAGGATAAGCTTGAAGAATAACGTTTGGAATTTGATGCAAAACTTCAAGAACAAAAGGATGAATTCAACTAAAAATTAGAGGAGTTACTTGCCATAACTAGAGAAGGAAACAGTCAAGCACAACATGTTGGCACTGGCCAAGTATGAATAAATTTTATATAAGATGTGTGGTATCAATTATTTTCCATGTTGACTTTTATGGACTTATGAAAAAAAAAAAATTGTGTAAACAAACTTATCAATGCAAACTCCACTCCATATAAAACATTCATCATTTAATAAGGGACAAGTATGTTTGTATATGTGTAAATTTCACGTCATTTTACGTTTATATAAATTTGTTATGTAAACTGTATTTTTTTCTAGGATGTGTATCTGCTGAGTTTTATAGATCCAGATGCTAGAATTGCATTCGGTCGAGTCTCTGAAGTTGACCCCATGAAAAGGGTGGGAGGTACAATTTTAGGCTCATCATTTGTTGTTGTTTTTGTAGAGGTTGCTTTGTTGGGCAACGATCCTCTAGTGAGACCTTATGATCAATATCAATCTATTGATGATGTTGTTGGCAATGTCATAGCATGGCCGAAAACACATATGTTGCCAAGGTGAGCATAAAGTATTGCTTATACTATTACATAATTGAAAATAAATGTAGTATCTAAAGTCATTTCCATTTGTTGCAGGACATGAAGTTTAAAGTTAATTGCATTCTTGGATACTATCTAAAGAGAGGAGAGCTATAGTTGTTTTTATTTAATCCAATTTTTTATTTGTACATGACAATCCAAATAATGGTGTTTCATGTCCATTGTCGTAGACAATGTTGCCAAATAACAATCCTATTTTGTTTTGACCTGCTTTTACTTTTGTTATGGAGAATCTTAGTATTATGGACGATACACGTACTATGATTGGTGTGTGGTTTTTAGCTATGAGTAGTGTTTTAGCTTCTTGTTTGTGGGTACAGATGAAAAATTTAGTTGCAAATGAGTTACGATTATTTGATCCATTTCTTTCCATTTTGTAATTACTCAACTAGTAAATGGATTATTATGGTTTGGATATTCAAAATTTACAACTAATGTGGATGGGTAGTGTAGACTGAATAATTCTTTTTGAATGTAAAAACTACTACAGTAAAAGGGTAATTGTCCCTTTTGTATGACAATCACACATCGTATACCATGATTTTTTGTTTCCCAACCTATGCAGGTTTGATTCTGTTTGATAATATCTTGGAATGCAATTGCTTATATAAGTAGGAATGCATATTGTGGGTGCTTCATATTTGTGGGCTTCATATCCAACTTGCATCATGTCAGATCATGATATATTTCTTATGGCATATTAATTTTTCTTTCATTACTTGATCACATGCTGCAATATATCTTAACAATGTAGGGATCAGGATTATAGCAACCACACTACAATCTTCAAGCTCCACCCAACATTTTGATAAATCCTAGACTAGTTGGTGCAACATTTTAAATGAGGCTATATTTATATATTTATTGGTTCTTTTAAGGGTAATTTGATATGCATGAATACTTTTTTGAAATCTTTACTTTGTAGGCAAGGACATATTTGTCAAATGGTTTGTGTCAGATGGCATGGTATTTTTCTCATCATTTGCATTTTATTGATGATGTGAATTTGGAGGTAACCATGCAGCCTGTAGGGGGTGCTTCCCACCATAAATTTCTATAAATTCCATAATTAGCTTTAAGTGTACTGTCTACATTTATAACTGTGCAACTTGTAGGGGGTTCTTCCCACTAAACTGACTCTGTTCTTTGACCCTTGAGATCCAGTCTTCTATGTGAAATCATTATTTGATTATTCTGACCATAGCCTGGATTTTGGCTAATACGTTGTTTGTTTTTGATGTCTAATTTTTGAAGACTTGTGCATTTTGTGCCTTCCACAACAAACAACATGTCACTGTATAATTGATGAACCAATCCTCTGAGCCATGTCTTTTGTCAGCTTTAGGTACTTTCTTACTTAATTAGTTGTGAGAATTTAAATCTGTTGCATGTGCTTGCCTTGTATTGATATTGCCTATGAAGTGAAAACATTGAACTACTAAGGCTTGTAGGTGATGTATTGAAGAAGATGTCGGAAGTTTTTGAAGATGATGCTATCTATGTTAGAGTGGTTATCTCACAAAGACTGTGCATGGATGGAGTCAAAATTCTCCTAAGTGCTAACTATTATACTAGGAATGGATGTGTCCCATGGGAGCCCTGGGCAGTCAGACAAGCCATCAATAGCTACTATAAGTTTTGAATTTTGACTTCTTAGCATATATATGGGTTTTTTGTCCCATTATTTTTTTTGGGCTCAAATCAATATGTCGTTGTGTTCATTTTTCTTATCTGGGGTGTTCTATGTTGCTCTGCTTGTGTCTTAGGTGGTCAACTCTTGAGAATGGCCTTTAGTATCCAAGTATAGAGCTGCTGTTAGGACTCAATCACCCAAGGTAGAAATGATAGACTCTCTATTTAAACCCACCTATAATAATGGGGCTGAGGGTCTTATCAGGTTTGTTTCCTCTTTTTCCTTCTTGTCTTTACCTTTTTATCATCTATACTTTGCATTGGCATATTGGCTATTTTTATATGGGGTCATTTTATGTTATCTATTTTGGTATATTGGCTATCTGTATGTCTTTAGGGAGGTCTTGGCGGATTTCTACCAAAGTACCAAGTGTAGAAAGCCTGAACAGATTATCATATTTAGGTATAATCTAGACCTTTGTACTTTTCATTATACTTGAATGTGATTTGCTCTGATTGTTTGTGTTCTGATGTCTAGTTGTAGCTATAAGGGCTTTAGTAGAATGAATAGTTTATCAAAGTTTGATTACTCTATACTTTTGTGTTTTGTTAAAGCATAAATTGAATATGTACAACTTTCTACTGGAAGTACGCTTACACATATATTCAAATGTTGGGATCACAGGAAATTATTCCAACCTAGTTCAATCTGACGCCATACTCATTCTATTTGGTTAAATGGATTTTCTTCAATGGGCATATATTTATTAAATGCTCCCTTTTTGTGATTCCATTTCATGATTATGCACTTTTCTTTGTTAAGCTATTGTAATTTTCTTTGCCTCAATTTTTTCTCCATTTTAGGGATGGAATTAGTGAGTCTCAATTCAGCTAGGTGCTAAAAAAATAGCTTGATCAAATTATCAAGGTAAGACCATGATCATGATCTCTCTACTATCTAAAATGACTTGATAATCATGTTCTTTATACTATCTACTATCCCTGATGCTCCTGTTCTTTATACTATCATTGCAGATACAATTATCGATAGTAGTATTTGCCACCTGAAGAATTTTGATTTCTATATGTGTGCTCATGCAGGAATGATCGTAAGTCATTGTTTGGAACTCTTGTGAATTCCTACATATCCAAGCTACGAAGCAATTTGTAGCAAAGGTGGTCAAGTTTTGGTCTCCCTTGGTGAGTATCCAGCTGAGTAGTGACTAAAAATAGAGCAGTGGCCCCATTCAATTCATTTGTCATAGATTGTTTTTTTAATGGTTTCTTTAAAAGCAGTAGAATCAATAGTGCTTATGTTGATGGTTTGTTTATGGTTAATGTGATGAAATTTCTATTTCAGATGTGCAATAACCTATGGTGCTCCAATTTTTGATGGGAAATTTTTTTGTTATTTTTAAGAGAATCTATAGAAGAAGGCTTTCTTCGAGAAAGAGTCTATAATCTATTGGCTTGCAGCACGATATACCATAGGAGTTATAGAATTTCTCGATTACACTGGTGTGTAAGAGTTTCTAATCTGTTGGTCTGCAACTATTTCAATTTCTGTGAGGCATTTATCATTACAGTAAACTGGATCTGTTTCATGCAATATTTAATACATCTTTCATGGAATCTCTTTCCATCATGACTTCGCTTATCTTTGGTGTTTCTATACCTTCCATAAAGATTATATGTTTTGGGATCTATATTACCCTGCAGTCTGGTATGGGATAGAACAAAAAAGGAGGACCACTACTCAAATGATGAATGTTCTATTGGTAAGAAACAATGCTCTAATTATTACCATGAGGATGGTTGGTAATGACCCATCATGTACTGAAGATGCCATACAAAATATAGTAGAAGCAACAAGAAACACATGACAACTGCTATCAAATATAAAGTAGCTGACTACAAGTTATCCACTATCCATGTAAGCATCCCATCTAAAGTATAAGGAAACACTCCTATCAATGTTTGATGCATTCTTGCAGTTTACATCTTCAATAACAAAGAACTTGTATCTTTTGACAGGTTTTCATGCACAAGGATATGTGTGCATGCACATGCACACTTAAATATATAGTTATACTACACTTGGATGATTATTTGGGTGGATCTCTGTTGGTTCAGACTTGGAGTTGCTTATTAGTGGACTTCCAGATATTGATTGTAAGTATATGTTGTTTGATATCCGCACTTTGTAGTTGTGTGGTTATATTAACTTCTAATTGTCTTATGGTTTATTGTAGTGGAAGATTTGAGCACAAATATAGAATACTCCAGCTATAGCAATGCATCACCTGTTATGAAGTGGTTATGGGAGGTGGTTCAAGGATTCCACCATAATGTAAGTAACAACTATGATATTGGATGTCTTGATAAGTATTTGTATATGCAATAACTCTTTATATGTATTTTGCTAGCAATAACATTACTCTATTTCAAAATGGACAAAGGGGGGCACTTAAGCAGACCCACTAAAGCTGGTTGACTACTCATAGCTTTGTTATTCTCAAAGGTAAGTGGAATACTAATGATACAAGGAGAATGAAACATGTCTGTTTTCTTAAATTATGTTGGTAACTCTTATATAGAAGATTATGCTATTACTTTGGATGGGGCTGAATTCATTAACTTGAAGTCTTGAACTATGCCAAGAACCTTATTAGAGTAATGAACCAAGAAATCAAGTGAATTTCATGGCTTTGGACTCGTCAAATGCCTAAGAGATTTAGAATTATTGCTTAGACCAATCTGTAATGAATGCCTTACTACAGTAGAGTACCTTTGTAAAAGGGGCATGATGATCACCTTTTACTACTTTCTCTACAAGGCTAACAGTGAATTCATTCGACATCTATCCTTTGAATGTTTGTTAGCCTCTGAGATCTGGAAGGAAATTCTTAGCACAGGAATTCTACTCTATCAACCAAGAACCATTAGTAATATGATTACTCTAAATTCCAAAAAGACATGACTCTCTTGAATAACAGAAATTAGCATGCCAACTATCCTCCTCCTGAGCAATCTTGCTGATCTAAGGAACCAGTCACCCTTGAATATGAAGATCACAAATTCTTGAATCTATTATAGGCTCACATTCAAGTTCATATCCATCTGAATATAAATTTTTGATACTATTAGTCTTGTTATCGATGAACGCATTTCTCACACAATTGACACATGCTTCTCACATATTAGTCTTGTAACTAAAACTTTGTTTGTATGAAGAACACATAATCATGTTACACAATCAATTTCAGTATTGACAGACAATGGTAAACAACTCTATATAGACACCAGCACAAAGGGCAACCTAAAATTTGACAGTTGGGTGATATTCTCGATGCAAATAGGACACTTAGAAGCAATACCTATCAATATATTTCTTGGAAATATGACTCATGTTCTATATTTACAACATTCCTTGTGTGGGTCTTACACTCTGGTTACTACAAAGTATTATCATACTAAACCAATCCCAGGAAGGTATGCAACCCATGTGGTTTGTTTAAGGTTCTTCTAGCCTTCTCTTCAGAATCTCATAGAGCGTCTTATCTTGGTTTAAACTGCTGATCTATTTGAATATGGTGGACTGATTTATTGTCTCTTCACCTCGTTCCCATGCTTGTGACCTATCTTTTTGTGGATTTGATTGTTCATATATGGTGTATGAATATTTTATTTATGGTATAAGGCTCCTTAGTGTTCCGGATGTCAATGAACAATTTTATACATATTTTTTCTGGGTAGCATTTGTTTTCTTGCATTTGAAATGAGTTTTGTTTAAATACAAGCTTATTAATTTGTTACCAATAATTTTGATATGATCTTGGAATTAGTTCCTTCATGAAATATGTTAGGTGTGAAAACTGTTGGGACTATCAAAGTTTGTCAGTTTATACTTTATACGACTCTAAAATTGTTCTCTTTTTTAAATTTTAATTTTTTTTGGTTATGCAGACTGCATATGTACTGATCCAATTGCTAAAGAGCACGAGTTAAATGGGTACAAGCACCGGTAGCAGTACAGCCACATTTGCATCTAGGTTTTTACATAGCGGCACAGATGATACAGAAGAAAGAAACAAAGATCAAATATAATTAGCTAACTACATTGTTCTCTCACAGCCACTGACTTGCATGTGCAGCCAATCTGATGATGAAGGGTTGTGGCTGAAGTCTCTAGCCGGATGTGTTCCAAACACAAGACTGGAAGCACTGTTAGATGCTTGGAACCCAAAATCTTTTGTTGGAAACCCCTCAATGCTAGTGCTCATCCGAGAAGAACTAGAATGGCCGAACCGATCGGTTCAGTTGTGAACCGATCATTTCAAGTTGCGAACCGGTTGCTTTTTGTGGAAAATTCTCGAACCCTTCTACTCCTGCTTTAGTCCCATATTTCTGGGCACAGAGAACCCTGTCCCATGACCCGCCTATATATATAGGGGTATTGGGGGCTTCTCAAAGTACAACTCAATGCAAGCCGATTGCTTTGCGAAGTTGTCGTTCTCTCTGGTTTTGGTAACCGTGAGAGATCCCGAGCAAGTGCTTCCTACAAAAGGGAGGTGCAGCAAGGGAAGGACAACTGCAGTTGCAACTGGTAGCAGGAGAGTGTGTTGGCGACTAGTACGTCAACAGGAGGGTGCGACTCCTTCCACTTCCTTGTGGGACAAGGAATGTGGAGTTCCAGGTGGTCCGTGTGGACTACAACAGAGGCGGGAGGATACTGCCGCTCGGGAGGACAACTGTCATCCGACAGTCCGGTAGGAGGAGGAGGAGTCAGTCCCGGTGCGACCAGGAGCTGTCCAAGACCGGAGTTGAAGACCGCGCATTGTGCGAGGTATTATCGTCGAGCAAGCCTCGGGACAAGGTATGATTCCACAAACCATCTTTTCCTATTATATAGACGTTGACGCGTTTCCTCGGTATGGGTTGGGGGAGAAAATTTTTGTTTCCACTGCCTTCTCTGTCTCCCCTAAAACCCAACAAAAATCCTCTCACCATTGGTCTTGACCAAACGATCTGAGCAATCGGTCTTGACCAAACGGTCTGACCAATCGGCTTCATCAATTTGGTTACGACCTATCGGTCTTCACCATTCATCCATATGGTCTCAGACCGTGAGCATTTCCACACCATCTGATCTTGAATCTACGGTCCTCATTCATCTAGGCGAACGGTTTTGATCTCAACCTACCCTATCGGTCTCCTCAAGACCATTTGATATCCACCGATCTTCAAGACCGGTTGTGCAACCTACTCGAGATCATTTATGTCCTCAAGACCATTTGTACCACCGCCTTCTTCCCTTCTTCTTCTTCCACCCGACTACAAACCATAGATGTCACCTCCATCAAGGTCCTCAGCCGCGATCTGCACCGACGCCTAGCGCCTCTGCCATCGTCACCTTCTCTGTTCAACTTGCAACCTCACCAATTGCAACAACATTACTGTAGTTTCTTCCCTTCTTCTTCTTCCTCCCTCCATCACAACAACCTACAAACCTAAATGCCACCCCTACCTACTGCGGGATCCTCCTGTGCCTCCGCTGCAATCAGCAGCATCGCGCTACCCAATGCCCGGACTCAAGACCGAACAGGAGGCGACGATCGTTTGGACAATAAGACGACGACTGTTTGGATGTTCAAAGAGCGCAGATCGTTTGGCCAGTTACCGTCCAAGACCGTTTGGACATTTCCGAGACTGATGACAGCCACGACTACAAACCGCGAGTGACCAAGACCACTGGGGCTTAACGGTCTACAAGAACGCATGACAACGACGGGTTCTCAAGACCGTTTGATTGTTGGCTCAAGACCGATTGGAGAGCGAAGCAAGATCGTGAGATATCGATCTGAAGACCGGTTGGCATGCAGATGTGAAGAATGATAGAACTAGACTATTTGGACGATAAGGGTCTCACAAGACTATTTGAGCGTGAAGGCAAATCAGATGAAGACCGTATAGCCTAACCAAACCATTTGAGGCATACTCTCCAAAACCGTTTGGAGATTCTTGGATAGCAAACCGTTTGAGCAAGGGATCCCTAGACCGTATGGTCTTATCTCCCATATCATATGACAATATACTGAAGACCATATGGTCTTTTGATCAGCATACAAGACCGTATGGAGCTGCTAAATTGCAAACAGTTTGGATTTAATATCTCTAAGACCGTTTAAAGCAAGGATAGAAAACCATTGGGTCGGTTTAAAGCAGACAGTTTGGTCAGTGTAAAACAAGACCGTATGGTCAATCTTCCAAACTATTTGGGATGCTATATACCAAGATTGTATGGACACTTAAAGCAACCAAACTATATGGTCACTTAACTCAAGACCGTTTGGTCATATACACCAAACCGTTTGAGCAAGCTGTAAAAATTACAATCGGACCCAAATCGTGAGATCAGACCTGAGCCTATAAATAGGACCAACATGGTCCTCATTTGGGCATCAGATCAGGGATGCCGATAGGATTCCTGTATACAGGTCTGATCAGATCCATCATCTACGCCAGTGTCATTTCACATGCTGCTCCTGCTGCAATTCAAGGAGATTGAGAAGAGAAGGAAGGAGTGAGAAAGACTGTCCGGTCAGTCTTGGTGTCCCTCGTTCCTTGTCCAAATCTACTCCGACATGACGTAGAAGATCATATCATCTTCACCAAGATGTGACTACCTTCTGCATCATGCTCATGGAAGAATCCTCTCTCTTTCTTATTCTTCTTGTTTCTCGCATCATGAGCAAGTAGTTCCTTTTTGCTAGGGTGAGGGGACTAGCCCCGCTGCCCATGCAAGCATGTTCTCTTATTAATCATTCCATGGCAACGTATATAACTTTTCATTTCATTGTTAATCGACAATGATTGTAGTTGTTTACCTGCAAGCTTTCATCTTGTTTTTCCCTATGTTCTGAGAACTTCTATGTGTAGGATAGAATGTCTTTTAATGAGTTTGACTCTCAAACTAGAAATAGAATGATATTCCTTGAGGTCGTAAGTGTATGATCCGTAAGGAGACGAGCCATCTAACCTACGACGACGCTTCTATGGTCTAAACATCCCTTAGGGAGGGTCACAGCCTTAGTTGGATGTTGTATCTTCTTTGTTAATCATCGATGTTTGCATGTAGATTAACCACCTACTTACTTGTCGATTAGCGTGGTTGACTCCTTGATGAGAACTTCTAATAGGATTCCTTGAGGTCGTATGTGATTGATCCATTAGGGGACGAGCCATCTAGCCTATGGTGACACTTTTGTGGTCTAAACATCCCTTTGGGAGGACCACAACCTTTATTGGATTTTGTATCTTCAGAGCTATAAGTATGTGATCCGGATGGTGACAAGATATGTGATGCCTTAGGTGATGCTTACGCAAACCTAACACACGTATGGGGGGTTTTGCAGCAGCTCTATTTGGATAGTTATATCTTGCATGGATGTTTGATGTTTGGATGTGTTTGCATGTGTAGTGGTGGTGAAACCTGGTACCGTCCCAGTGATTCCATATCATTAATCTACATCAACTTTAATTCTGCCCTTTACTTTCCTGCACTTAGTTTAATTAACCTCAAAACAACCAATCGTACTAAATATTAGTCTTACTTGAACTAGATTCGACTGACTAAGATTCTTAAAAATGTTGTCTCTTGGGATTCGATCCTCAACTATACTACGATAAGACCTATCTGCTTGTGGGTGATATTATTGCACATTGGTTTTGGTAAAAGCTCAGGGATCTAAACCCCGAGTGAGTTTGTTAGTGTGATAATATTCCACATCACGTCCCTAGTTAACGGAGACCTTAAAGTCGAGATCCTTTACCAAAAACTTCAAGTATTGTGCTTGACATAATAATAAAAAATAATTAATAATTTCTAATGATTGAACAACAATTGTTTAGAAAAATTTATGGGACTCCTTTAAGGAGTTACATCAAATTAGGTATAACCCTGAGTATCAAATTTAAACCTATGGTGTGATGATGGACATATAGACCGGATAATGTGAAATAAGGACTTACCATGATAAACACATTGGTTACAAAGTTGAATTCATTATATATACAATTATTGACTTTAGAAACCTAATTATACATCATCATTAACATTATTATATTGCTATGAAATTATATTCAAAAATGTCAGACTGTAACTTCAATTAAGCATAGTAAACTTGTTTAACATTATAATCATCACAAGTAAGGCTTGTGAGTATTAATCCCCTTATAACCAAGAATTAAAATATAATTTTGGAACTAAAAAAATTATTCCACAATGATTGCAAGATAAATATGTATTGACCTATTACAACTTGGCATGTCAGTGATTAATCCATTATCGAAAGCTAACATGGGTCCATCTAAACCAATGGACTTCATGCATATCGCTACCTACTCAGTGTGATCTAGCCCCTTAGGCAAAGGGAGGAATTATGCCATCTCCCCTAGGAAGTGACATCTTTGTCATGTGATTCGAGGGCATGGGTTTCATTCCATGGGAAGAGTTGTTATGCCTTTCCTCACCATCCACGACGCGATAGTTAACAACACTACAAGTCAACTAGGTGGTTTACTCCAGGCTACTAACACCAATCCCCTATTTGGTTTGAGATCAAGATTACAAAATCCAGACCGGGTAAGTCGATAGATTCATATTAGTTTATCTAGATCCTATCATGTTTTTGTTTGGAAATCTAATACCATTTCAAGCAGTCATTAAATTGGATTGGCCTCGTAACTTGTGTTTTTTTAGTCTGGCATGTAAAACAAAATAACACAAAAGTCAAAGCCAAATCCAAACTGGGATCATGGAATCCTACTGATAGTCACTACAACAAACATTCACATTAGTGGACTTTTAGAGATGCCACTGAAAAAAAATAAACGCCACTAAACATGTTTAGTGGCATTTGTTGACACTTAAAAAATGCCTCTAGTACTAATGCCACTAGAAAGATAGTGGCGTAAGTTGTAAATTCCACTAAACATTTGTCTTTATTAGCTTCCAATAAATTCCAAATAAAGGCCACTAAAACATCATTTGGCATTTATAAAAAAGCCACTATCCATCAATTGGCTTTTATATAAATGCCACTATTTTGTATTATGTTGGTGTATGAAAATGTTCTTATTGAGTTTAATGGCGCCACTAATGACTAATAGTTTTGTATTACTACATTTTCATGGCTTTTAGACATTCAGTTTTCAATTTATTATCATGATTTCTAAATGAATGTCAATTGTAGACGAACTCGCTTTTTTGAAAGTATGAATATTTTTTATTTATAATCAATTGAGAATTACATGGGGATGACATTTTACCTTGCCCCTTATATTGAATACAACACCAATGATATACTTTCATACAACATTTTTCTATTCAGTACAATAACTTCTACATCATTGGATATGTCTCTTCCATGAACAATTTTAGTGTTGGATGAGATCATAAATTACATCCAATCATTGTAGTGCCAAGTTGCGTTTTTGTCGATGAAGCTGGAGGCAGATCGGTTGGACCTGAGCCGATCGTTTGGGGCACTCCAACCGATCGGTTGGTGCTCTGAACCGATTGGTTCATAGTCCTAATCCAGCTCAAAAAGACTTTCCTTGTTTCGTTCTCAATTGGTATCAAATACCAATATTATTCCCAATCGAATTGGGCAATTTGAAACCAAATGAAAATTCTTGCCGACATGACTTTTCCCAACTGGTCGGTTGCACCAGTTGAGTCGATCGGTTCAACCCTTGAACCATTCGTTTCAACCTGGGCATGAGCCGATCATCCTGGACACTCCAGCCGACCGGTTCAGCAACCTCAGCCGACCGGTTCATCACATGAGCCGATCGGTTGGGAGCACAGGTTGGGCAAAATCAGTCAATTGCGATTTCAATCAATCTGATACTCCAATCAATGCGTCCAACACCTTGAACCATACGATATTGAGCCATCGACTGATTGAGTGTTTAATTGAACTACTAAACTCCTTTAGTAATCAATCTAAACATTGCTTTGTGGACAAACCTCCGCTTCCAGGTTAAATCCTATGTGTGTGACCCTGCAGGTCCATTTCACGTTGGCAGTGAAAGTCCATAACACTTATGACTTCACAAGCAAAGAGCGGTGCCTAGTCACACATCAGTGCTACCCAAGTGAAAGTAGAAAGTTGGAGAACAACTTTCATCCGACAATCCATGAATGGTGTTACCGTGAATGTATAATTCCTTTGTCACTGATATCCCGAATGAACTCGAGGCATGGAACAGTCATCCTGTCAACGTTCATTCACTTTCTTGATCTCAGAGCAGATTGAAGGAGATATGTATGACATCAATATCACATACTAATTCACACATGCGTGCGCACGCCTATCTCAATCCTACTCATCAAGTGGCCTTGGATATCAAACTCCCTTAGGAGGGACAAATCCCATATCTATCACTCACCCCTCAAAAGCCCCATGTGTCAAAGCCACCCAATCATCACCTTTATAACAACCCATGTTTCAGGACTGTGTTTGATGATGTCAAAGTGTGCCCAACAACATGTGTTGAGTGCAGTGATTTCAGGTCTAAGAATCACACTCACCACCATCACTGTGAGTAATGAGTGTGACTACCATCTCATGGTTCCATGTGTCAAACTCACGGTGGGTCTGTCTGGTACACTTGTTCTCTAACAAATACCTATGTGTTTGGTTTGATATCTCTATATCATGACTAATGAGATTCTGTCATCAACCAACACCACAATCTAGTCTTGTGTGTCATTGCTGTCTATCTACCTTCCACAATGACATCCGACTAGGGACATAACAAGAATGTACAAACTCTTAGCATCCGTATGATCTCATCGTTCAGGTCATGAACCTGAAGGCATACGTCATTGAGTACTGTCATTCTCTAGACATTCAATCTGTTCTATCACTATCTCATATGACTGAACCAGAAAGAATTGGAAGCTTGCCTTTGATGTTTATCAAATCAATCTTAATGTATCCCACCAATCATCCCATGATTGGCTCTCAGGGCATACATACCAACAGACTCCCACTTGCACTGTGAGCCAATCACTCTTGAATCATATTCATAGTGATCTTCAAAAGATGTCCCACATGTTATTGTGCTCTTAGTGCGAACATAGTGAGTAATGAAAACACCTTGCCAAAGTCAGTATAAACTACATGTCTCTCATCTCTTCGCTGTACGTCGCACGTATGAGATGGAGTTGCCGTAATATGCGATCTAGTATTCCTTTGCTAACCTTTAGCCACATTGCATGATCAAGGATTCCAGACTTGTCATCAATGAGTGGAATATCTATAAGTTCATCTCATGAACTTCCAGATCCATATAGTATCTACTGCTGTTCTCTAACACATAGATACTCGACATTTCCCTTTTAAATGGTTTTATTGGAATACTTCCAATTATCAACACACTTTCACTTTTATACATCCTATGTATATTTTGCGATTAATTTTCTGTCCTTTCGGAAGTTCGCATCAATGTAACTCTTTACATCGAACTCTTCCTTATCTCTATAGAACTAGTACTTCCCAAGTACTTATCAAGTTCTTATGGTATTCCAATAACCCTTATTGGAAGTAGACAGACATCCACTCGTCATGTCCTACATACGAGTTATCAGGATGAGCACATCATATTGCCATGTCCTACATATAAGATGATGAATGCATTTTATTCTTGCCATGTCAATACATGCAAGATAATGGGATGATTGCATACATGATAGATCCATATCTATTCTTAGTGTTCCCATTCTTCATAAGAATTGGACACTTGGCCTTGGGATACTAATATCCATATAATATGGACAAGTTTTCTCCCACTAAATCTGTGCATGCAGAACCCTTCAGTACAGATTGCCAATGTATGCTCTCTCTTTTCAGGTCAAGAGGTTTTTCGAGAACTATCTCTATAGATCTCTATTCCTATCACATAGGAAACATCTCTATCTTCCTTAAAGATAATTTCCACTTTTGGATTTCCATTCTAGAATAATTCCATTTCACATCAATATGTGGAATGTGAACACACTCCCAATAAATCACAGATCCTCCTTTATCTTTGACATATCAGTCAAACCCTTTGACTATATCATCAAAGTAAAGATCCAATTTTGAGTTGCTTGTACTCAATCAATCACATTGATTAGTCCATTGTAACTTATAGACTTCATTTGCATTAGTGGATTCATAAACCTTATAGGCTGTGTCACGTACACATCCTGGTTTTATTCCTCATAGGAATGCAGTTTTAGTATCCATATGCCAAAATTGTTAGTCATTAAGTTGCAATCAACAAGCATCATCCTTGTCAAAATGTTATCCATGTGTCTTAACAGTTAAGACTTATTTTCACTTATGGATACGATCCAATGAGAGCTACCATCAAGGTCATACCTTATGGCTCACATGGAAGTCATTTAGGATGTAATGGTCTTATACCATAACTCAAAATCAGATTCCTCATATTCATCTAGATAGTTGACTCATCATATGAACAACTCATCACATAGATAATTGAGGTGTATCTGTCAAGAATATAAGAATTCACAACTCCTTGTGATTCTTAATGTCCTTTATTAGTGTGGGGTATCCTTTTATTAAGAAGAATTCAGTTATTTGATAATCATTCTCTAACTCCTTAGAGTATGATTCCTTTTTGATTTAGACATCACCATGTCTTAATCATGAGTTCACTATGATACACTATCATAATCACTCATAAGGATCTCAAACATTTGGTCCAAGTATTTCATTCACTGATCTCATCAAGAATTAATACTTTACCAAATTTGTACTTCATCTATGATAATATTGAACACTTCAAGATGTTCATATTGGTATTTCTCTAAACACCATTTGAAGTATTAGCATTTGTTCCAATTGGTATGTAAATACATCACATGTATTATACCTAATAGGATAATCATTCTCCCACTACCATTAGTGAAGATTGATTAATCATGTCCAAGATATTCATGTCTCTTACTGGTTCTCTAACCAAAAGAGTCTAGATTTATCCATCATATGGAAACTAGAAATGAATTTTTTATGATATATGCTAATTTAATTGTTTGAGTTATCAATAACTTTGGGTATCATTTTATCTTATGCATATCAAATACCACAAGATAAGCAAGGCATTGCCACAAAGATCATATCTTCAAGATTGTAACATCAACTTTATTAATTGCCATCATTGTCATACAATATGCAATAATAAAGTGTTTCTATCTATTAGCAATATATGAAATAGCAGTTCTCAACTCTATTCCGTGCCCTTTAGGCTGAAATAAACTGAAAGATACTCCTATCTATGGCAGCAACACTTGCTCCAATGATGGGTACTTCTTTCTTGGTCCTTTCACAAAGGCCATCACTTCTTTGCGGATATTGCATATCATATATGACATATCCATATCTTGGTATCATATACCTCGGATAAAGAAGTGGTTCATTTCATGATACCTTAGGTTGAGATCTCCATCCCCTCCTTCATCTTCTTTTGTTCTTCCAGATATAGAGGGCAATCCCTCATATACCCTTTCCCCATGTGCCTTGAGGCTGAAGATGGCTTGGATTTCTGGCTAGCATCAGAACACTTCTTAGCTTTGCCCTTGTCCTTGCCCTTAAGATTACCTTTTCTTTGATCATATCAAAGACTGTGGTTTGTCTTTCTTCATCTTTGCCTCTACTATCCTCAACATGTCCAACAACTCTGTCAACGCTTGTCAAAGTTGTTCATGTTGTAGCTTATCATGAATTGTATGATTCTCGCAAATTTGCAGTATCATACCAATAGCCAACTCTTGGCTCAGATGGAATCCTTCTTATTCAGGTCTTTCCACATACCCAATCACATTGAGTGTGTGAATACCTTACTGGATCTCCTTCTGTCATGCCATACTAGGATAGTGTTTTGGAGACATCATATGTCTCATGTTGTCTCTGCAACTCATAGTTCAGAGAACACAACATCAAGCACTCCTCATCAATGTCATCCTCGGTATGCTTCCATAAGCATACTTTCAGCCATTGATGTGGTGGGATCGAGTTCATCTGGTTCTGGTATAACTAGGAATTAGAGCTTTCGCTCTTTGATTGAGAACACTTCTCATCATCATCCTAACCATTCGTGGAATTATTCCCATTTAATTTGTTGGTCTCAAATACCGATCGCAAATAAAGTGATTTGTTGATTAACCATTTATATTAACAAAAAGGAAATATATGCAATTTTAGTCCAAAAACTCATTTTTGACTTGTTTGATTGATTTGAAAAGTTGACGATAAAATTAGGCCTTTAATTTATTATCGCTCCCACTATTTTACTTCAAATTGATAGCCCTCGCCATCAATTCGGAAGATTGCAGCGTACAACCTTCTAGTGGGCAAGATCCTGAAATCCTCTAAGCCATGGACCAGCTAGGGCTGTCACCCACAACATAGATCTCTCAGGTAGGAAACTTTTGCCAATTGCATCATATGCAACTCTTGATAAGATGTCATATACAACCCCTTGCAATGATCATCTCCATGCCTCAAGGCGCTAGATCCTATCTAGGTCACCTTGTTAAGTCCGACCCAAAGCAAACACGATGAATATGCACCCTGCTAGGGCAGACCCACACATTCATCCTTCATGCTTCCACGAGGTAGACGGTGCACCACGCCAGGGCGTGCCCACACTTGGTCGAACAAGCTTGTCACGTGTGTCACATTTGGAAGGCGTCTAAAACTTAATATTTTAATGAGGGATTTGGTTTTTATATACATATACATATCCAATCACCACAATACATAGTATGTATCATATACATGCTATATCCCACAGAAAACATGCACAAACGATAAAAGCGATGATTATGGCCATCCTAATGTGATTCCTCGAGCCAAGAGGAATCACGGTCATCTAGGTCTACATCACATGCAACCTGTACAAGATGAACTCTGTGCCTTGCCATTCGAGTTGATCAACTCATCACATGAATGATCTGTACTCTCCAGCCGGTCGTCTGGGTGCCACCAGCCGATCGGTTGGCTCCTCCAACCGATCGGTTCGCCTGGTCGTCGTGCATCTCGTCATGTCCGCCACCCACTCGTCTCGCTCCTCGAACCGGTCATCAACCGATCGGTTCACTCCTTGAACCGACCGTCTGGAACGTCAACCGATCAGTTCACGCCTTGAACCGATCGTTTCAGCTGTCGTCTTGATGTCCGCCGGTCTTCGACATAACAGGAAATAAAATCTATCCTAATTTTTACATTGCTTAAAAGGGAAAACCCCGAGTTACATTCGGGGGGAGCAAAGGTAGGAAAGAATCTCGAATTATTTCGAGTTACATCAGGGATAAAAGAGGGAAGATCGGTGCGCAGACCGAGATGCAAGCAACCACAAACAACCACACACAGATAGGGGTTTATAGGCCATAATCATGCTACACACATCCACCACAAAACTCATTTAAGGGCGACGCGTATCAAGTGCATTAATAATACATATCATATATGTAATTAGGGATTTGTGGATTTAGGATTGGACATGCATAAAGCCAATATTATTCGCATCGCATGCAATAAATAAAGGCGACAAACCAAAATCGATCATATCGATATTCCTAAAATATAGAACAGCTAACTTGGCTCTGATACCACTGTTGGGTTTTAGGGGAGACAGAGAAGGCAGCGGAAACACAAATTTTCTCCCCCAACCCATGCCGAGGAAACGCGTGAACGTCTATATAATAGGAAAAGATGGTTTGTGGAATCATAACTTGTCCCGAGGCTTGCTCGGCGACAATACCTCGCGCAATGCGCGGTCTTCAACTCCAGTCTTGGATGGTGTCTGTGTAGCTCCTGGTCGCACCGGGACTGACGACTCCTCCTCCTACCGGACTGTCGGATGACAGTTGTCCTCCCGAGCGGCAGTATCCTCCCGCCTCTGTAGTAGTCCACACAGACCACCTGGAACTCCACATTCCTTGTCCCACAAGGAAGTGGAAGGAGTCGCACCCTCCTGTTGACGTACTAGTCGCCAACACACTCTCCTGCTACCAGTTGCAACTGCAGTTGTCCTTCCCTTGCTGTACCTCCCTTTTGCGGGAAGCACTTGCTCGGGATCTCTCACGGTTACCAAAACCAGAGAGAACGACAACTTCGCAAAGCAACCGGCTTGCATTGAGTTGTACTTTGAGAAGCCCCCAATACCCCTATATATATAGGCGGGTCATGGGACATGGTTCTCTGTGCCCGGCAATATGGGACTAAAGCAGGAGTAGAAGGGTTCGAGAATTTTCCACAAAAAGCAACCGGTTCGCAACTTGAAATGATCGGTTCACAACTGAACTGATCGGTTCGGCCATTGAGCCGATCGGTTGGACCTGAGCCGATCGTTTGGGGCACTCCAACCGATCAGTTGGTGCCCTGAACCGATCGGTTCATAGTCCTAATCCAGCTCAAAAAGACTTTCCTTGTTTCGTTCTCAATTGGTATCGAATACCAATATTATTCCCAATCGAATTGGGCAATTTGAAACCAAATGAAAATTCTTGCCGACATGACTTTTCCCAACTGGTCGGTTGCACCAGTTGAGTCGATCGGTTCGACCCTTGAACCATTCGTTTCAACCTGGGCATGAGCCGATCGTCCTGGACACTCCAGCCGACCGGTTCAGCAACCTCAGCCGACCGGTTCATCACATGAGCCGATCGGTTGGGAGCACAGGTTGGGCAAAATCAGTCAATTGCGATTTCAATCAATCTGATACTCCAATCAATGCGTCCAACACCTTGAACCATACGATATTGAGCCATCGACTGATTGAGTGTTTAATTGAACTACTAAACTCCTTTAGTAATCAATTTAAACATTGCTTTGTGGACAAAACTCCTCTTCCAGGTTAAATCCTATGTGTGTGACCCTGTAGGTCCATTTCACGTTGGCAGTGAAAGTCCATAACACTTATGACTTCACAAGCAAAGAGCGGTGCCTAGTCACACATCAGTGCTACCCAAGTGAAAGTAGAAAGTTGGAGAACAACTTTCATCCTACAATCCGTGAATGGTGTTACCGTGAATGTATAATTCCTTTGTCACTGATATCCCGAATGAACTCGAGGCATGGAACAGTCATCTTGTCAACGTTCATTCACTTTCTTGATCTCAGAGTAGATTGAAGGAGATATGTATGACATCAATATCACATACTAATTCACACATGCGTGCGCACGCCTATCTCAATCCTACTCATCAAGTGGCCTTGGATATCAAACTCCCTTAGGAGGGACAAATCCCATATCTATCACTCACCCCTCAAAAGCCCCATGTGTCAAAGCCACCCAATCATCACCTTTATAACAACCCATATTTCAGGACTGCGTTTGATGATGTCAAAGTGTGCCCAACAACATGTGTTGAGTGCAGTGATTTTAGGTCTAAGAATCACACTCACCACCATCACTGTGAGTACTTACTGTGACTACCATCTCATGGTTCCATGTGTCAAACTCACGGTGGGTCTGTCCGGTACACTTGTTCTCTAACAAGTACCTATGTGTTTGGTTTGATATCTCTATATCATGACTAATGAGATTTTGTCATCAACCAACACCACAATCTAGTCTTGTGTGTCATTGCTATCTATCTACCTTCCACAATGACATCTGACTAGGGACATAACAAGAATGTACAAACTCTTAGCATCCATATGATCTCATCGTTCAGGTCATGAACCTGAAGGCATACGTCATTGAGTACTGTCATTCTCTAGACATTCAATCTGTTCTATCACTATCTCATATGACTGAACCAGAAAGAATTGGAAGCTCGCCTTTGATGTTTATCAAATCAATCTTAATGTATCCCACCAATCATCCCATGATTGGCTCTCAGGGCATACATACCAACAGACTCCCACTTGCACTGCGAGCCAATCACTCTTGAATCATATTCATAGTGATCTTCAAACATGTCCCACATGTTATTGTGCTCTTAGTGCGAACATAGTGAGTAATGACAACACCTTGCCAAAGTCAGTATAAACTGCATGTCTCTCATCTCTTCGCTGTACGTCGCACGTATGAGATGGAGTTGCCGTAATATGCGATCTAGTATTCCTTTGCTAACCTTTAGCCACATTGCATGATCAAGGATTCCAGACTTGTCATCAATGAGTGGAATATCTATAAGTTCATCTCATGAACTTCCAGATCCATATAGTATCTACTGCTTTTCTCTAACACATAGATACTCGGCATTTCCCTTTTAAATGGTTTTATTGGAATACTTCCAATTATCAACACACTTTCACTTTTATACATCCTATGTATATTTTGCGATTAATTTTCTGTCCTTTCGGAAGTTCGCATCAATGTAACTCTTTACATCGAACTCTTCCTTATCTCTATAGAACTAGTACTTCCCAAGTACTTATCAAGTTCTTATGGTATTCCAATAACCCTTATTGGAAGTAGACAGACATCCACTCGTCATGTCCTACATATGAGTTATCAGGATGAGCACATCATATTGCCATGTCCTACATACAAGATGATGAATGCATTTTATTCTTGCCATGTCAATACATGCAAGATAATGGGATGATTGCATACATGATAGATCCATATCTATTCTTAGTGTTCCCATTCTTCATAAGAATTGGACACTTGGCCTTGGGATACTAATATCCATATAATTTGGACAAGTTTTCTCCCACTAAATCTGTGCATGCTGAACCCTTCAGTACAGATTGCCAATGTATGCTCTCTCTTTTCAGGTCAAGAGGTTTTTCGAGAACTATCTCTATAGATCTCTATTCCTATCACATAGGAAACATCTCTATCTTCCTTAAAGATAATTTCCACTTTTGGATTTCCATTCTAGAACAATTCCATTTCACATCAAAATGTGGAATGTGAACACACTCCCACTAAATCACAGATCCTCCTTTATCTTTGACATATCAGTCAAACCCTTTGACTATATCATCAAAGTAAAGATCCAATTTTGAGTTGCTTGTACTCAATCAATCACATTGATTAGTCCATTGTAACTTATAGACTTCATTTGCATTAGTGGATTCATAAACCTTATAGGCTGTGTCACGTACACATCCTGGTTTTATTCCTCATAGGAATGCAGTTTTAGTATCCATATGCCAAAATTGTTAGTCATTAAGTTGCAATCAACAAGCATCATCCTTGTCAAAATGTTATCCATGTGTCTTAACACTTAAGACTTATTTGCACTTATGGATATGATCCAATGAGTGCTACCATCAAGGTCATACCTTATGGCTCACATGGAAGTCATTTAGGATGTAATGGTCTTATACCATAACTCAAAATCTGATTCCTCATATTCATCTAGATAGTTGGCTCATCATATGAACAACTCATCACATAGATAATTGAGGTGTATCTGTCAAGAATATAAGAATTCACAACTCCTTGTGATTCTTAATGTCCTTTATTAGTGTGGGGTATCCTTTTATTAAGAAGAATTCAGTTATTTGATAATCATTCTCTAACTCCTTAGAGTATGATTCCTTTTTTATTTAGACATCACCATGTCTTAATCATGAGTTCACTATGATACACTATCATAATCACTCATAAGGATCTCAAACATTTGGTCCAAGTATTTCATTCATTGATCTCATCAAGAATTAATACTTTACCAAATTTGTACTTCATCTATGATAATCTTGAACACTTTAAGATGTTCATATTGGTATTTCTCTAAACACCATTTGAATTATTAGCATTTGTTCCAATTGGTATGTAAATACATCACATGTATTATACCTAATAGGATAATCATTCTCCCACTACCATTAGTGAAGATTGATTAATCATGTCCAAGATATTCATGTCTCTTACTGGTTCTGTAACCAAAAGAGTCTAGATTTATCCGTCATATGGAAATTAGAAATGAATTTCTTATGATATATGCTAATTTAATTGTTTGAGTTATCAATAACTTTGGGTATCATTTTATCTTATGCATATCAAATACCACAAGATAAGCAAGGCATTTCCACAAAGATCATATCTTCAATATTGTAACATCAACTTTATTAATTGCCATCATTGTCATACAATATGCAATAATAAAGTGTTTCTATCTATTAGCAATATATGAAATAGCAGTTCTCAACTCTATTTCGTGCCCTTTAGGCTGAAATAAACTGAAAGATACTCCTATCTATGGCAGCAACACTTGCTCCAATGATGGGTACTTCTTTCTTGGTCCTTTCACAAAGGCCATCACTTCTTTGCGGATATTGCATATCATATATGACATATCCATATCTTGGTATCATATACCTCGGATAAAGAAGTGGTTCATTTCATGATACCTTAGGTTGAGATCTCCATCCCCTCCTTCATCTTCTTTTGTTCTTCCAGATATAGAGGGCAATCCCTCATACACCCTTTCCCCATGTGCCTTGAGGCTGAAGATGGCTTGGATTTCTGGCTAGCATCAGAACACTTCTTAGCTTTGCCCTTGTCCTTGCCCTTAAGATTACCTTTTCTTTGATCATATCAAAGACTGTGGTTTGTCTTTCTTCATCTTTGCCTCTACTATCCTCAACATGTCCAACAACTCTGTCAACGCTTGTCAAAGTTGTTCATGTTGTAGCTTATCATGAATTGTATGATTCTCGCAACATTTGCAGTATCATATCAATAGCCAACTCTTGGCTCAGATGGAATCCTTCTTATTCAGGTCTTTCCACATACCCAATCACATTGAGTGTGTGAATACCTTACTGGATCTCCTTCTGTCATGCCATACTAGGACAGTGTTTTGGAGACATGATATGTCTCATGTTGTCTCTGCAACTCATAGTTCAGAGAACACAACATCAAGCACTCCTCATCAATGTCATCCTCGGTATGCTTCCATAAGCATACTTTCAGCCATTGATGTGGTGGGATCGAGTTCATCTGGTTCTGGTATAACTAGGAATTAGAGCTTTCGCTCTTTGATTGAGAACACTTCTCATCATCATCCTAACCAGTCGTGGAATTATTCCCATTTAATTTGTTGGTCTCAAAGACCGATCGCAAATAAAGTGATTTGTTGATTAACCATTTATATTAACAAAAAGGAAATATATGCAATTTTAGTCCAAAAACTCATTTTTGACTTGTTTGATTGATTTGAAAAGTTGACGATAAAATTAGGCCTTTAATTTATTATCGCTCCCACTATTTTACTTCAAATTGATAGCCCTCACCATCAATTCGGAAGATTGCAGCGTACAACCTTTTAGTGGGCAAGATCCTGAAATCCTCTAAGCCATGGACCAGCTAGGGCTGTCACCCACAACATAGATCTCTCAGGTAGGCAACTTTTGCCAATTGCATCATATGCAACTCTTGATAAGATGTCATATACAACCCCTTACAATGATCATCTCCATGCCTCAAGGTGCTAGATCCAATCTAGGTCACCTTGTTAAGTCCGACCCAAAGCAAACACGATGAATATGCACCCCGCTAGGGCAGACCCACACATTCATCCTTCACGCTTCCACGAGGTAGACGGTGCACCATGCTAGGGCGTGCCCACACTTGGTCGAACAAGCTTTTCACGTGTGTCGCATTTGGAAGGCATCTAAAACTTAATATTTTAATGAGGGATTTGGTTTTTATATACATATACATATCCAATCAACACAATACATAGTATGTGTCATATACATGCTATATCCCACAGAAAACATGCACAAATGATAAAAGCGATGATTATGGCCATCCTAATGTGATTCCTCAAGCCAAGAGGAATCACGGTCATCTAGGTCTACATCACATGCAACCTGTACAAGATGAACTTTGTGCCTTGCCATCCGAGTTGATCAACTCATCACATGAATGATCTGTACTCTCCAGCCGGTCGTCTGGGTGCCACCAGCCGATCGGTTGGCTCCTCCAACCGATCGGTTCGCCTGGTCGTCGTGCATCTCGTCATGTCCGCCACCCGCTCGTCTTGCTCCTCGAACCGGTCATCAACCGATCGGTTCACTCCTTGAACCGACCGTCTGGAACGTCAACCGATCGGTTCACGCCTTGAACTGATCGTTTTAGCTGTCGTCTTGATGTCCGCCGGTCTTCGACATAACAGGAAATAAAATCTATCCTAATTTTTACATTGCTTAAAAGGGAAAACCCCGAGTTACATTCGGGGGGAGCAAAGGTAGGAAAGAATCTCGAATTATTTCGAGTTACATCAGGAATAAAAGAGGGAAGATCGGTGCGCAGACCGAGATGCAAGCAACCACAAACAACCACACATAGATAGGGGTTTATAGGCCATAATCATGCTACACACATCCACCACAAAACTCGTTTAAGGGCGACGCGTATCAAGTGCATTAATAATACATATCATATATGTAATTAGGGATTTGTGGATTTAGGATTAGACATGCATAAAGCCGATATTATTCGCATCGCATGCAATAAATAAAGGCGACAAACCAAAATCGATCATATCGATATTCCTAAAATATAGAACAACTAACTTGGCTCTGATACCACTGTTGGGTTTTAGGGGAGACAGAGAAGGCAATGGAAACAAAAATTTTCTCCCACATCCCATACCGAGGAAACGCGTCAATGTCTATATAATAGGAAAAGATGGTTTGTGGAATCATACCTTGTCCCGAGGCTTGCTCGGCGACAATACCTCGCGCAATGCGCGGTCTTCAACTCCGGTCTTGGACGGTGTCTGTGCAGCTCCTGGTCGCACCGGGACTGACGACTCCTCCTCCTACCGGACTGTCGGATGACAGTTGTCCTCCCGAGCGGCAGTATCCTCCCGCCTCTGTAGTAGTCCACACGGACCACCTGGAACTCCACATTCCTTGTCCCACAAGGAAGTGGAAGGAGTCACACCCTCCTGTTGACGTACTAGTCGCCAACACACTCTCCTGCTACCAGTTGCAACTGCAGTTGTCCTTCCCTTGCTGCACCTCCCTTTTGCGGGAAGCACTTGCTCGGGATCTCTCACGGTTACCAAAACCAGAGAGAACGACAACTTCACAAAGCAAACGGCTTGCATTGAGTTGTACTTTGAGAAGCCCCCAATACCCCAATATATAGGCGGGTCATGGGACAGGGTTCTCTGTGCCCAGCAATATGGGACTAAAGCAGGAGTAGAAGGGTTCGAGAATTTTCCACAAAAAGCAACCGGTTCGCAACTTGAAATGATCGGTTCACAACTGAACCGATCGGTTCGGCCATTGAGCCGATCGGTTGGACCTGAGTCGATCGTTTGGGGCACTCCAACCGATCAGTTGGTGCCCTGAACCGATCGGTTCATAGTCCTAATCCAGCTCAAAAAGACTTTCCTTGTTTCGTTCTCAATTGGTATCGAATACCAATATTATTCCCAATCGAATTGGGCAATTTGAAACCAAATGAAAATTCTTGCCGACATGACTTTTCCCAACTGGTCGGTTGCACCAGTTGAGCCGATCGGTTCAACCCTTGAACCATTCGTTTCAACCTGGGCATGAGCCGATCGGCCTGGACACTCCAGCCGACCGGTTCAGCAACCTCAGTCGACCGGTTCATCACATGAGCCGATCGGTTGGGAGCACAGATTGGGCAAAATCAGTCAATTGCGATTTCAATCAATCTGATACTCCAATCAATGCGTCCAACACCTTGAACCATACGATATTGAGCCATCAACTGATTGAGTGTTTAATTGAACTACTAAACTCCTTTAGTAATCAATCTAAACATTGCTTTGTGGACAAAACTCCTCTTCCAGGTTAAATCCTATGTGTGTGACCCTACAGGTCCATTTCACGTTGGCAGTGAAAGTCCATAACACTTATGACTTCACAAGCAAAGAGCGGTGCCTAGTCACACATCAGTGCTACCCAAGTGAAAGTAGAAAGTTGGAGAACAACTTTCATCCTACAATCCATGAATGGTGTTACCGTGAATGTATAATTCCTTTGTCACTGATATCCGGAATGAACTCGATGCATGGAACAGTCATCCTGTCAACGTTCATTCACTTTCTTGATCTCAGAGCAGATTGAAGGAGATATGTATGACATCAATATCACATACTAATTCACACATGTGTGCGCACGCCTATCTCAATCCTACTCATCAAGTAGCCTTGGATATCAAACTCCCTTAGGAGGGACAAATCCCATATCTATCACTCACCCCTCAAAAGCCCCATGTGTCAAAGCCACCCAATCATCACCTTTATAACAACCCATGTTTCAGGACTGCGTTTGATGATGTCAAAGTGTGCCCAACAACATGTGTTGAGTGCAGTGATTTCAGGTCTAAGAATCACACTCACCACCATCACTGTGAGTACTGACTGTGACTACCATCTCATGGTTCCATGTGTCAAACTCACGGTGGGTATGTCCGGTACACTTGTTCTCTAACAAGTACCTATGTGTTTGGTTTGATATCTCTATATCATGACTAATGAGATTATGTCATCAACCAACACCACAATCTAGTCTTGTGTGTCATTTCTGTCTATCTACCTTCTACAATGACATCCGACTAGGGACATAACAAGAATGTACAAACTCTTAGCATCCGTATGATCTCATCGTTCAGGTCATGAACCTGAAGGCATACGTCATTGAGTAATGTCATTCTCTAGACATTCAATCTGTTCTATCACTATCTCATATGACTGAACCAGAAAGAATTGGAAGCTTGCCTTTGATGTTTATCAAAACAATCTTAATGTATCCCACCAATCATCCCATGATTGGCTCTCAGGGCATACATACCAACAGACTCCCACTTGCACTACGAGCCAATCACTCTTGAATCATATTCATAGTGATCTTCAAACATGTCCCACATGTTATTGTGCTCTTAGTGCGAACATAGTGAGTAATGACAACACCTTGCCAAAGTCAGTATAAACGGCATGTCTCTCATCTCTTTGCTATACGTCGCACGTATGAGATGGAGTTGCCGTAATATGCGATCTAGTATTCCATTGCTAACCTTTAGCCACATTGCATGATCAAGGATTCCAGACTTGTCATCAATGAGTGGAATATCTATAAGTTCATCTCATGAACTTCCAGATCCATATAGTATCTACTGCTGTTCTCTAACACATTGATACTCGGCATTTCCCCTTTAAATGGTTTTATTGGAATACTTCCAATTATCAACACACTTTCACTTTTATACATCCTATGTATATTTTGTGATTAATTTTCTATCCTTTCAGAAGTTCGCATCAATGTAACTCTTTACATCGAACTCTTCCTTATCTCTATAGAACTAGTACTTCCCAAGTACTTATCAAGTTCTTATGGTATTCCAATAACCCTTATTGGAAGTAGACAGACATCCACTCGTCATGTCCTACATACGAGTTATCAGGATGAGCACATCATATTGCCATGTCCTACATACAAGATGATGAATGCATTTTATTCTTTCCATGTCAATACATGCAAGATAATGGGATGATTGCATACATGATAGATCCATATCTATTCTTAGTGTTCCCATTCTTCATAAGAATTGGACACTTGGCCTTGGGATACTAATATCCATATAATTTGGACAAGTTTTCTCCCACTAAATCTGTGCATGCTGAACCCTTCAGTACAAGGGTAAAACCTAGGTGGAGCTAAGGTTGGTTTAAAAAAACCTAAGTGGGTCAAGGAATATAGAAACCCTAAGGCATAGGTTGTTGTCCCTAATCCTAACCCAAAACCCAAATCCTGGGCAATCAGAGCAGTATGGGTAAAATTGTAACCCTATGCATATAAACCCAAAGTACAATTGTAGGGAAGATAAATACATTCTTTTGGGTAATTCCTTGTTCATGCATGTATGTGGAGTAATGCTACATGTAAATGGATTTGAATATATATATGAAACACAGAAAATTAATGATTACATACATAAATGAATCTAGAACCCTTAACACACTCTTAGGACCTAGGGTGGTTCAAAATAAGAGTGGGAAAAGGACCTATGGGGGAGGCATAAACCTAATCCCTAGGGTCAAGTTGTGGCTAGAAAGTCTATACTCCTACTGCAAGTCAAGAAGGCACCCTAGGTTAGGACCTTTCCTAATAGGGTGAGTTAACCAATTATTTTAGAATTGTTGTAACCTTGAAAGTCACTTAAAATTTGAAGGATTAGATATATAAATCATGAAAGAACATATATTGAGTATAATTCTTTGAACCCAATTATGCCATCTCTGAGGGTTAGATGAATGTGTTAATACTCCCAAAAACCTAAGGCAAAGTGACTAAGGAAGTGGTTGACATTATGTGACCTAGCCTAGGAGATAAGATCACCGTGAAGACCAAGCCCAAGAGGAAAGGTCACTAGGAAGACCAAGCAAATGATGGAAGGTCACCATGAAGACCAAGCGCATGAGGGAAGGTATCCATGAGCTAAATGTAAGGACATAAGGGGAACACTATGCACTCTATGATATTGATGAAACATGGGTTAAATAATTTCACAAAAAATAAACTTCTTGCATATTATTGATGAAACCTCATAAAAATGTGTGACGAAAGTTTTAACACAATACAAGGAACTATATGAAAGATACATCCTTTAACGAGATGATTCGTGGACTATAATAGATGTTCTTATTTGGAAACAATCTATAATCAATAAAAGGTATGAAATAAAGTAATGACATCTTGATAAAACCCTAAGAAGGGTAGAGCCCTAAGTCAACTCTAGTGTCAAGTAAAGATGATTAATGGTACAAAAGACCCAAGGGGTCAAGAGGTGAGCACGCCCTAAGTGCATAAGGCCCATGGGTCAAGAGATACCATACATGTTTACCCAAGGCTCATGGGGTAAGGATATTGGCCTCCTTGATGTGTTCATGATGCCCAATTGGTAAATGTGAGAGGCACTGCGTAAGTGTGTAAGGCTCACAAGGTCAAAGGGATGATCAACTAAAAGGGTACCTATATCCCTAGAGACTTTAAGGGAATGGCTATAAGGATAATGAGATATGGATATTAGGAATGTAAAGAGTTATGGAATAAGGGTTGAAATATGATTATAAAGCGAGATGTAAAAGAAAAATCAAAAGTTGAGAAAGGTACTATCCCTTGAGTTCATGAAACTTAACAAAATCCGTTAGGAACAAAATTTATTCATGGTTGGGAGTAATTGTTAAGGATGATTCAAACAAAAATTTGAAATATAAGGTAATGTGTGTACACACTGTCTCTACTCTTGCAATGGGGTCAACTTTGTATTTGGATTTCAACTAAATGTTTATTACATATCATTATTGGTGTGAGAGATTGAGCAACCACATGTGATACTTAAATTTGAGATGTGAAGATGGATACCACAAGTTGAAACTAAGGGCATAATGTAGGATATAGAGTTGTTGCCTCACCCTTATGTTAATGTAGTTGAATAATGATAAGTAGGTCTGAGACCTAGGTGAAAGTATAATCACCTAAGCAAAAATAAAATCACAAACAAAATAGAAATGTGATCACCAAGTGAAATTGAAAACACTGACTGATGATATCATGTAATGAATGAGGATGTAAAAATACCTAAGAACTAAATTTGGGTTCCTACCTTAGTAATGTAAGAAATTTTCATAATAATAGAAGTTACTAGGGATGACCTGGACAAAACCTATCCTGGATACATTGCTAGCCCTAATGTTTGGGACTAATATGAGTTATCACTAACCTTAATCATATTGGGTTTGAATTTTGGGGATAAAATTATGATTTAAGGAGGGGTGAAAGAATGATCCCCACATTTGATAAATTTGGATTAAGGAATTATGATAGCTCACGCCTTCACAATTAAAGGAATAAGTAAGTGATTGGATTAACTAGAACGCCTAGGTATGAGTCGTGGTCCTTAGAATCCATTTAAGCCAAATTGGACTAATTTTGAAGCAAATACATCCATTGAAAAGTAGGATAAAGGAATTGTAATTTCAAAAAATGATATCATTGATCTTGAGGGAAGGTTAATTAACTCATTTGGAGATAATGGGCAAGAATCTAGAAGGTTCTAGAAAGATAAATACCCTAGATAATTGGAGTAGCAATTATCAAGTCTTTACTTGGACTCCAAGTATTCATATATAAAATGAAAGTTATATGAAATACTACTTGGTATACCATGAGATTATGAGTAAATTGAGATAAATACAATATTTGAGATAAATATACTTTTATTTGTGACCTACGTGATTAAAAAAAGATAATCTCAAGGATAAAATAAAAACTCATTTATTTTTAGTATTACAATTCCAAATATGGTCTAATATGTGATAAATGTATCAAATAGATATCCTTGAATTTTGGTAGCATTTAGGGACTCCTAGTGATCTACACGATTTTGCAAAGTTTTAGACATTGTTTATAAGAAATGGAAAATTTGAAGTATTAATCAATGATAAATGAATGTAACACGTCTAAGTCTGGATGGGCTTGGATGCATAGGGTGTCACACGATGTAGGTTATGTCCTTGACGATTGGTTGAAGATCTAATGGGGGGAAATCATCTTTTACTCCTAGATAAAAGACATGGAGCAACTAGTTTCTTCTCTTTATTATTGTATCTCCTCCCTCCAAAACACAATCCAATGGATTCAGGAGGTTCTACCAAATACAATGATATCTTATAGTATCATTATCTCTAAGGGTAATCCCCAAATCTAGTGAACCTAGAGACTAAGGGCTATATGGCCTTGTGGTAACCCATGGGTCCCTGACCTATATAAATAAGTTAGATATATCCTCCATGGTGGGTAGAATTTGACCACACCATCAATTTCTCTCGAGACCACTTGTAACTCACCATCGAAACCTTCCTCCATTATGAACATTGTGAATCCACCCTACCTATGTTTGAGTGCCTTGATCCAATTCAATGAGCTTGGATCGTCCTAGGTGATTGTGAGGAAGTCTCAACCCCCATTTGGAAGTGAGGTACATCTGGTTGTCGTACACATCAGTGTCCTTACTGGTTGTGAGAAATCTCATTGGATAATGACCTCCAGACCAATGTGAGAGCCCTCATATGGTTACAATACTCCTAAAATCCCCAATGTCGTGATCTAAATCTTCTTTCGTTGATACTAGAGCGAATTCCTGAGTTCCTAGTCCCCATGTTTACATGTATAGGATTCAACCTAGGAACCTAGACACCCCACAAAGATTTGAGAAGATATGTGACTTCTAGAAGCTCGATCTAAGGTAACAACCCCAAGCCAAGACCCTCTTCGTAAACAGCCTGAAGTCAACCACCTAGTTAACTAGTAGTGGTACTACTTGTCGAGCCATGGAGAGTGAGGAAAGGTAGAAGAACCCTTCTCATAGAATGACACCCATGCCATAAAGTTGCATGAAAAAAATGCACTGGGCATGGGAACGGCTAAGATGGGTGAAGCCCATTGGCCCAACTCAAAATGTGTTATGTATATAAATTGGATTAATTACTGATATCATGCTATAATAGGTCAATTGGTGTTTATATTTCATTAATTCGAGTAATTAATTGGTAGGTCAGAATATATCAATACTATATATGGATTTGATCATAAAAATGAGTAGATCACAAATAAATACTTCCAAAGTCTAAATATTCCTCTAATTTAGAATGAATATTTAATTCATGGTTGTAAGAATATCAAAACTTGTAATAGTTAATTTTGATGATTAAAATGTTAAACATGTTTACAATGCTTAATTGAAATACAATCTAATATGGTTTAATATATTTGCATAGAAAGAAAATGACGGCAATGATGATGCATAACTGACGCTTCCATTCTTCTCCTCCCATGTATCACAGTCTCATATGTTCCCCTATGTTTCTTTCTACCATGCTTCATGTGACATAGTGACTACTCTCCCTTCTTCCCTACTATCTATGCCATGACAAACGCGGTGACACCATGGCATCTAATGGAATATGCAACCACTGAGATGACTTGGAAGTATGCTATTTACTATGTTGGGAACTAGGATCACTGAGGTGGCATCCACCATATCCATCCACCACCACACTCATCTCACACAATGGTCGGGGTTAGCACTACAAGTTTGTAAGCGTTTGTGATCATAGTCATGTTTGGTGCTCCTGACTGAACTAGCTAGTATGGCAAAGAGGCAAGCCCCACTCTTTGACTTTCTTTCCTCCATCGTTCCCAATTAAGAACCCTAGTTGTAGTTACCTTCAGCCCTGACACATTGGAGGAAGGAAAAACTACCTAGAAGATTAGAAACGTGTTGCGGTGTCAACAACCTAGTCTCTTCCTCCTCCTTGCATTGCCACTACTTAGGGCAGACAATGATGCCGTCTAACCCCCTCCATCTTCTCCATCCTTGAGCTTCCACCTAGGGCCATACAACATCTCCTCCCCACTCTCTTCTTCGTGTGCTTTGTGTTGACCTCACTAGCACCACATGCTACCATCACCAGGACCAATGACAGGTCACGAAGCTTTCTCCTCCTCGGGCCAACATCTTTCCCGTTGACTTTGACAACACCAACCTCAACCTATGATGCTTCACCCTCTCAACCTACCTCTCTCTTCATTTGCCCATAACTGTAGAGGCAAAACAAACACCACCAACAACTGTTGTGATTTGAAGAGGATCCTACAAATTCAACTCCACGTCCATCACATTTGATAGATCCAACCCACTTCCAACTTGAAAACAAAGTCTATAATCAAAATCTTTACCAACCTCAGTTTGAGCATGAATGCACTACTTCAATACCACAATGAAAATGACAGTCCATTTTCTCCCCATCAGTAAACACATCACTACCTTGACAACCCATATCTCCTATTTTGTTCACAAGGAAAGTCACTACTTGAAAAACTATAGTCTAGCTAAATGAAACTCAATGGGGAGGTTTTAGTTAACTTTTACTACTTGATCTATCTTATATTTTAGCATCATACAATAATCTATAATCCAAAATTGATATGCAATTATTCCTATTGTTTCTCAATTTTTAGAGAATAAATAAGATAAAGGGTTTAAATGGGATGACACAGTGAACAAGATTGACTAACTACTTGGATAGGATATGAAAATAGTATTGTATGTTTAACATTATTGATAACACCCAAATTAGCGCATATTTTCTATGCATTTTATCTATAGTTTTGTGCCACTTTAGTCTTAATATGCACTCTTTTGTTCATGTTTTATGTTTTCTGTCTCTCCATTAGATAATGTAGTGAAAATAGCCAATAATGTAGCTAATTAGCCTGTTTTAGACTTGCAGGCACCGAAACTAGCCAATTTTGGGATTCTCAAGTACTAAACCTGAAAAGACAAGAATTCCACCAGCTGGCCGATACGGCTGCCCGATAGGGCCTGGCCGATACAGTTGTCTAATACTGTCTGGCCGATACGGCGTGCCCGATACGGCCTGCCCGATATGGCATGCCCGATATGGCTGGCCGATACAGCTGCCTGCCACTCCCCCTGCCCGACACGGTCTTCGAGCGACAGTCATATTGGCCCACCTGATGCCTCAAGATCGAAGCCACGAATGAAGGACACATGGACCAATAAAAGCCACAACTCCCATCAACTCGCTGCCTATAAATAGCAGCTGCCAACCTACAAAGAGGGGGGAGCCAGAGGGAGGACCCGGCAAGAGCTAGTTCCTAGACCAAGGAGCTAGTGTGTCGAGTTCCCCAAAAGTCTACTGCCCGATACAGTTGCCCGATACGGTTTGCCCAATACGGTCTGCCCGATAAGGCCTGCTCGATACGGCCTGCCCGATACGGTTGCCCGATACAGACTGCCCGATACAGTCTAGAGAGAGAGAGCCGAGGAGTCTAGAGGGATGAAGAGAACACCCAAGGGCTGAGATCTGACCTGCACAGAGGCCGAGGAGCGAGAGCCACCTCTCCTCTACGGGCTATATCTCTTCCCTCTTATCTTTCATTCTACTGCATTCCTTTGTTTCTTATACAAACGATGTTTATCCATCTTTATTCGATGCCTGCTATGCTTATCTATGGCTAGTTAGCTCCTTCTTGGCTATGTAACCCGATCTGGGCATGTTTATATACTTTGGCCTTAAGCAGGTAGATTCATATCAGATCTAGTATGTTGCATGTTCTATTTTCTCTTTCCAAGTTATGATTGCTAGTTTGGTTGATCTCTTACTCGCTTGAACTTCTGTTTCTGCCTGTATCGAGAGATCCATTGTAGGAATAGCTAAGAGACGATAGTTTGCATCTAAACCCGAGAGGAGGGCGATCTGAGGTATTCTGTTCCCAACACCCCAGAATATCCTAATACCCTAGAGGAAACTTAGTGTATTCTGAGGTGTTGATATGTCATTCCTCGAGAGAGGGTCATTGACATATTGTTGATGGTTTTAGTCACGCATCGCGAGAGAGAGTGTGATGAGCCCATAGGACAGATGCCACTATGCGTACTAGATGCTTGCTTGGGTGTTCGAGGGTTGTCTATGCCCGAGAACGAGTGCATAGACTGCCCCGTTTGTGGTTACATAGCCAGGAACTCTCTTTATCTTATTAGTAGACTCACGAGCTCTGTTTTGTTTTGTTTTGTTTTGTTTTCTTTGTTTTGTTTTATATCGTGACAACCCGCTAGACTAGTTCTAGCAATTACTTTTATCGACTATCATCTTGGCTTATCTGACTAAAGAACGAGATATGTGGCGTCCTAAATGTCACCACGTCCCTGTGTTTGACCCCGTAATAAAGTTGCAGGGGCCTAGAAGGTTTCAGGTTATAAATTTAAGGCTTGATTCCTTCCTTTGTCCCACGTTCATTTCCGGACGCGTGAAAAAGGTCGATCAACTTTTGGCGCCATTGTCGGGGACGTGGGTTTTCCACGTTTACACGCCTAGTAGATTTTTGTTCTGTCACTATAAGTTTGTATATACATAAATAGTTTTCCTCTTGCTTTACACATACTTGTTCATATATACTAAATCACTTTTCTTTTTCTCATACCTTTTTTTTCAGCCATGGACCTTGCTTCTACAAGACAAGTCATCTTGTCCACCTGTCCTCCTGAGTTTTTCCGCAGTTCTGACTGCTGGAAAATAATTGAAGGTCGTGCTCTGCAACTAGCCGAGTTATACTCACCTCCACCGTCATCATATGTTGAAATTCCAACAAAGGAGACTGCCAGTCAACCATCAACCCCCATTCTATCATGGGATCAAGAATTGATTAAGGCAGTGGAGTTGGCTAGGGAAAGTATTCAAGCACTCACCTCCTTAGTGCCTCATCTCCAAGAAGATGTCGATCCAATGCAACAACTGCTAGAAGAGAAGGATCGTCATCTCAAAGTAGCCACCGAGGCTGCAGACCACAGTAGTAGTATACTTCAAACTGTTGAACAAGGATTCATCCTAAAGCATTAGTTTGATATAGCGGGTTCCCCTTATATGTGCATGGCAGAATCGACGGGTCTCGAAAGCATTACTGCTCAAGTACAACAACTTCATGATAAAGATGTTGAACACGGCAGGAGGATCCAAGAGCTCATTGATTTGGTTACAATTCGGTTACAACTACCATCACAAGATGATAAAGACGTTAGTCATCAAGACCATCCCATTGGGTCTGAAGTGGAGTATGCACCATCATCCTATTCAGACCATCAATTGGATTCACCAGGATTTTTCTGTGAAGACCAATCCACTTGGGGAAGCCCTTCATTCTATCTAGATGACCCAACTGATGAATCAATGGAAGAAATGAGTCATAGACATGAATGGGTCTCTGATGACGATGATGAAGACTCGAAAAGCCAATCGACCTCACAACCAAAAGGTTGGTTTGAGGAACCAGAGTTAGATATTGAACCAGAGCAGAGTGACATCTCTCATATTGAGACTTGTCATTTCGCTTTGAGTAGTATGCCAACCATGGTTTGTAACAATTTGTTCGACGACAACGACGCCGATGACATCTTCTTGACATGGAGCAGTGAGTATAGTAACGAAGACGAGTTGGAGAAGCATGAGCCATCATTTGCCACCATCCCTTTACAAGGCTTGGTGGACGTCAAGGGGGCAGGATGGACGGTTCACTACAACATGGCTGCTGAGCATGAAGACACCCCTGACTCCACGCCAGGTGATAAGCTTGGGGTGGTAGAACTACAAACAGATTCTTCAAGGGGTACTTTTTGCTCAGAAGATGATTGGATGACTCAAACAGTACATGAAGATTTATCTGAGCATCCAACCTCAAGTGCAGAGATGGAGAGAGAAGATATGAGTTCTCAATATGACGTCCAACCTCTTTCATCTATTTCATCCTGTGTCGACATCCCAGGACCTTCATTTTTAGATTCATATAATGAAAGGTACCTTGAGGATGATTTTCCAAAGAATTCATCCCAGTGCAGCTCAAATCAATTCCAAAACAAAGATGACTTCACCGAGTCGCCAGATTTTACTTTTCTTCTTCAGACTCGGCAGGGCCAACACATCTGCCTATTCTACTCATATTATGTGGAGGAACCCGTCGGCAAGACACAAGTGACACTTGTCCCAAAACTCAGAATTTGAGATCCCAGTGTCGGTATCGTGGGGCAGCCACCCCCTTTCCTATTACCCACCCTCCCGCCCTTTTATTACAATAAATTTTGCTTTTCATGTTCTTATTAGTTTCTTTCCTCTAACTATTTTATATCCTTGCATCCATGCATCATCTTTAGAACTTCAATAACTGCCATTAACAATCATGCATTCCTGCCTCACTATTTCAAATTTAAGTCTTGCTCGAGGATGAGCAAACTCTTAATCTTGGGGTGGTAGGCTTCGCCCTTCTTTCTCTTCACCCTTCTTGCATGCACGTTTACTTCCTACATTTAGTTTAAAAGCAATTATGGCTATGTGGTGTGAATCTAATAGATAAATGCTTGACTTTATGCCTAGATGCACAGTTTTATCTTAAAAATTGCTTGACCTTTTGCTTGACTTGCTCTTTGACTCTTTCCTTCAGTTTGGTAATAAATCTAAGGTTATGTCCCTTTTTCATAGCTTAAAGCTGAATTCCCTTGATCTGTGTCGTGAATGGCAAATCTATGGTAAAGGACCATTGGAATGAGCTAAAGCACGATCAAAGAACCTAGCTGTGGATTCACAAGTTTGCCTCTATTCTAAGGATTCTTGAATCATAATTTCTTTCTTTTCACACAGGTATCAAGTGGATCATGATGAGTTTTGAGCCATGATCAAGGTGAAGTGCTTTTCCTTGATGGAATACATGCCTTCTCACATTAGATTGAGTCCAAAAGATGTAAAATCTAAAAATGTGCAAAAGATGCTTGGCCGCCCACAAAATCCCAAAAATATCTATATAGTTCTCACCCAAGCCTAAAAATAGAATGCAGACGATAAGCCCCTGTTTGGTTCGGGACTGGCTTTATGCAAGCCTGCCTGGCTTGGACGGGTTTAGGCCTGCTGGATTCTGATTCTGTTTGGCAACCCAGTCTAATTCTGTTTGGCAAACCAGTCTCATTCTGGGGGGCTGGACTCGTTTCAGACTCGTTTCAAGCTGATTCTGTTTGGCTGTGCAGGCTGAGTTTAGTCTGATTCTATTTGGAAACTGTAGGCAGGATTAGTTGAATCTGTCCTATTCTCGCAGAACTGTTGTTAGAAATGTGACCTTGTGACGCCGTTTAAACAGAAGTTTTTAAACTCTCATTTTGTTGTTGAAATGTGAGTCAGGCGTGTTACCCTTTTGTGGGGTGTTTATGTGGGTGTTTTGATTGTTTCCTTGAGGTTGAATATGCCTAACATGCTATGTTTAATACCCCGTCAGACCAAAAAACACGTTCCAAAAATAGCCAAACATGAACATCATTTTTAAAGTAAAACATATTCAGCTAAATATAAATTGTCTTAGTGGGCAGGCACCCATAACAAGCCTGTAATGTATATAAACAACATAAAGATAATAAAGAAAACAAAAAACTAAGGATTGTTTGATCCAACTGATTGAACATCAGTTTCATCATCCCTAGATGAGATCAAGATTGGTGCTTGGTGGCAATCTCTGACAAATAAGGCATCCGCCGAGTCTGAAGTAGATGATATGTAACCATCTGGTCTCAGGAAAATAAACCTTAGCAAATCAGAGTTGTCACCTTCAAAATAAATCCACAACAAAAAGCATGTAGGACGACTGTCATCCTTGGGTTTGGGTTGTAGGGTCACGGTCCAGTCTGGTGTGGCTTTGAGGCTGTCCAACATTTCCGTCCAACCTTCATCCATGATTAAATATTTACTTTTCTTGTTCCATTTACTTTCTTCAGGTGTAGACCACCTGATCTGTACATCAAAATTGATTCTGCCTACCTCCACCATTGCATAGCCAGGAGTTATCTTGAATGGCTCGCACCTCCAAGTAACGGGAAGGGGGACGCGTCTCATGAACTCCCTGTTTGAGAGATCATACTCCTTTACAGGGAAACGAGATCCCATGTTGCCTGTAATAAACAAGAAGAACAACAACAACAAGATAAGAAGAAGAACAGAAGAAGAAAAATAACAAGAAGATAAGAAGAACAAAATTAAAAATAAGATAAGAAGAACAAAAATAACAAGAAGAACAATAATAACTCTTATGTTCACCTAAGTTCACTACTATAATGTATTAGGTTTATTATCATGTTATGATTTTGCCTCCATCCAAGCCTCTGTCGTATACACTCCATCAACACACCTTCGTATATAGTCCATCATATCATGCTCCGAACAACACACAAAATGAGGAGGCGTCGAATGACTAAGCATATTAGTTAATATGTAAGTTCCAAACAACAGAGCATGGCATATCCTTTTTTAAAAAACAATCAACAACACTTAACACAGGAACTTCCAAACAACAACACTAAAATGGAAAACCGATGACGCGAATGAAAGGTATGGCCGCCATTCGACGTTACGGCGTCGTCGGGGGTGAAGGAGTGTCCAACAGAAGCCTACATTGGTCCTCCAGTTCTTCTACGTAGCGTTCTAGATACTCATGCTCATACTTTTTGTTGGTGTAAACATCATGGTGGTTGTGATGAATTTCAACAAAATCTTTCAAGTTCATTGTCTGACCCCACAATGACTTGCACTCGAGCGTGAGTAATGCAATCTCAGCTTTCAGAGAATCAATTGTAGGACTGAGATCGATTGCCCAGCGAAAGTAACTGCATTGATCTTTTCCCTAAAAAATATTATGAAGTTTACATAAATGACAATGAATGTGTAACGTACACAGTGGCTACATAATATGTGTGTACAAGCGCACCTCACGAGTAGGACATATGTAATACATTTCACTTGGTCTTTCACTGAGAATTCCAAAGTCATACAACCCTGCATCGTCAGTGTTAAGTCGCAAGCCTGCCTCTAACCCACAGTCACACCGCACAACTTCAGTTGTATTAATAGACATCTACACCATGCATTTGAATCAGTCAAACGATTTATGGCAATGGAGTTAGATTGAAAATCAAAACAATAACATACAAGACAGACCTCATAATAATTGTTAAATCTATTACAGATAAACTTATGTTATGAATGTTGGACAGACATCAATGATGTTATACATCTATGATGTATTGTAACCGTCCTCATTGGAAGTGTTGTCGTCGCTAGTTATGTGAAGACGTTAGCGAAGATATTGGGACCGCGATCGTAGATCGGTAATTTCTACTTGTAGCCTATCAGTGTCTGCTCTGCTGGAACAGACAAAGGCACACTGGGAAGACCATAGTTGACGTTCACTGCGTACATATGCAAGTTGTGAAAGCATTGCAGCCCTAACGGCGGTTAGTGTGGCAATTTTGGGTACAACCCGTTGCGCGGGCAACCTCATATGACATCTATTTTGATTTTGAAGACTACCGCACGTAAAATATGGCATGTGTGGGTTCTTGTCTTCAAAACGTCCGTTTTGTGCATCCTTGGCATCCATATAAACGTGTATAGTGGATTGAAGGCCGCATTGACAATGAGGCATTCCGTTCTCCATTTGAAGACAACCTATATTGACACAATGTGTTGATTCTGATCAGGTTCGAAATAAACAATTCGGGAATCAATCTATTACAGATACTCTAATAACGAGTTTCCCAAATGAGATTAGCAATGGATTCACGTAACACTTCGCCCTCCCTTGAATCGGCCTGAGTTGAACCTTGACCTGAACTCGGGGGAACGACGCCTGGGGGAATGGCAGACGATGAATTCTCATCTGGGAGTTCATCCATTATGGTGTCGCCGTCATTTTGCCGTCGGATGTAATTGTGTAGGATACAACACGCAAGTACGATGCGACACTGCGAATGAATAGGATATGTCGGCCCCTTCTTAAGGTATGCAAACCGTCTCTTCAGCACCCCAAATGCTCTTTCTACAATATTACGTAGTTGAGCATGTCTGTGGTTGAACATCTCTTTCTTGCTGGTGTAGGCATGTTTGTTTCCTCGGTACTCAGCAATATGGTATGCTGTGTTGCGATAGGGTGCAACAAATTCACGAGTGTTGGCATACCCTGCATCTACCAGGTAAAACTTCCCCGGCGGAACTGTAAACCCGCTATGGTTCCTTACCGATTGCAGGACCCTTTGGTCGGTAGCCGACCCCTCCCACCCAGTGAGGACATATGTAAACTCCATGGAGAAGTCTACTACAGCCATGACATTGAGAGAGACATTCCCTTTTCTGTCACGGTATCGATTTTGTTTGTCTCTGTTGACCAAGACAGGGATGTGTGTTCCGTCAATAGCCCCTATGCAATTCTATAAACCAAAATAATGTTGTAAACATACACAATGTTTGAAAATAAATTAAATTTATTAGGGGGTTAACTATTACCTTGAAGTATGGGTAGAACCTTGCGTTATGTAAAATGTGAGTATGTGTTGCTGTGCATGTAGTTGCGGTTTGCATGACAATGTAGTCATGGGTCAACGCACAAACAGCGTCCAACACTTCGTTGAACTTTCTGCTAATGGTCTCACCGGAGTGAATGTAGTCCTCTGCCAAAGCACGATTTGTGTGTCCATGGCCAACCATCTGCAGGAAATAGCATACGGCCTCAACTGAGCTGACGCCTCTAGTACCTCGCAACAAGCCACGACTCTCAAGCTTGTCGACAAAGGTCATTATAGTTTGTGGACGCATCCGGTATAGGTCATAAGCCCTTTGTTCGTGACCGGTCAATATTTCTAAGACCTTTATGTGGCCACTCCTGATGCTAACTGACCTAGGGATACGAGGTGGTGTGGAGGCATCAACGTCTACTACGTCCATGATTGAGTATGCAATAGAGTCGGCAATTAAATCACCAACGTGAATCACTGGCCACAACAAGGAATCTAATAAAAGGTTGTTGAGCATGTCTTGTGTTTGCGGTTGGTCATTGCCAGACATGATGCCTACATGTACAATGCAAACAACTACATAATAATTGCTACAACATAAGACAATCCAATTAACGTGCGAAAAATAAATTATTACAACACTCAATCAAATGAAATTGTACAAATATGTAATGTGTGTGTGGAAAGTAAATTATTACAACAGTCAATGAAATATAAATGTTTGGACGGAAAATAATTAACTTCAAATGCATACAAAATAACCCCTGCAATTATGTTCCCAATGGGCCAGCATCACTGGATGAAGGAAACCACATCGGTGGCATGCCTGGGAAGTTGGGTGGCAGGATAAATGGTGGCTGAGACGATGTGCCTGGGAAGTTGGGTGAAGAGGAAGACGACATAAATGGTGGTTTTAAACAAGTTTTAAATCTGCTGTAGTTTTAACCCTATTAACCTAACCTTGACTGCTCCCGCATGCCAAATCAAACATAGTACCTGCTAATGGTGAGGTAATGTAGGCAAAAATTAGGTTCAACCATGGTATATATTGGAGGATTAATAATGGTTACTCTAATACAACATAGAGAGGAAAGTAAAACAAATGAAAGCTGAAATCCATAGCTGAAATCAATGAATGATCTTTCCCAGAATACCAATTTATATATACAATTTCCAGATTTATGAAATCTTTTGTGATACTATTATGATATCATAATACTATCACAAAAAACATAACATCAAAATTTAGAACATTAAAACAGAACTAATAACAGAACATCAAAATGCAGGGATTCACCTAACCTAGACCTCACACTGATTTAGTTAAACAAGTTTGAAATCTGTTGTTGTTTTAAACCCTATTAACCTAACCCTGACTGCTCCCGCATGCCAAATCAAACATAGTACCTGCTAATGGTGAGCTAATGTAGGCAAAAATTAGGTTCAACCATGGTATATATTGGAGGATTAATAATGGTTACTCTAATACAATATAGAGAGGAAAGTAAAACAAATGAAAGCTGAAATCCATAGCTGAAATCAATGAATGATCTTTCCCAGAATACCAATTTATATATACAATTTCTAGATTTATGAAATCTTTTGTGATACTATTATGATATCATAATACTATCACAAAAAACATAACATCAAAATTCAGAACATTAAAACAGAACTAATAAAAGAACATCAAAATGCAGGGATTCACCTAACCTAGACCTCACACTGATTTAGTTAAACAAGTTTTAAATCTGCTGTAGTTTCCCCTATTAACCTAACCACTACCATATGATAGATTCATATCTTGGAGGGAAATTATGTTCTGTAAATTAAAACATACTATAATGTCACAGCTGCATGTTAAAACTATTTAGTATATTTGCATGAATTTTGAATACATGTTATAACTCAAACCACTTGCATAATAGAGGTCATCTCCATGAGGAGTCAAATGTTGCTAAGATTGATCTATTTTATGATTAATTGGTGGTTTACATGAACGAAAATAATTTAACAAAAAAGATATAAAACATAGACTAACCTAGACCTGTGGGTTTAATTAAATGATAGTAAAACATCATGAGCTGTGGGTTTCACATAACCACATATGTCATGGTAAAATACCACACAATAAACAAAATATTCATTTGTATAGTGAAATAACTTTTCCAGGCATCACTGTGTATATGCAAGGATTCACCTAACCTAGACCTCACACTGATTTAGTTAAACAAGTTTTAAATCTCCTGTTGTTTTAAACCCTATTAACCTAACCATGACTGCTCCCGCATGCCAAAAATCAGAGAACCCTATTTCTACATGAGGGACCTCCATTGACCAAATCATTGACAAAAATCCTATTTATCAATATGGTATGCCCTATTTTGACAACTCAAGTAAGACCCCCAACCTACTGTCCTGACCTCAATGCTACAAGCAAGTGCACAACATTCGTATAATGGAAATTTTTATTATATGTTCAAGTTATAAAATCAACAACACAAACATTGAGTACAATATTAGAATACTATCAGGCAATATTTGAGCAAGTAGACAAGCATACATACATATCACAATTCAAATAAAAAAGCATGGTAGTGGCTTTTATTTGCTTTACTACTATAACGTAGCACACAGACACACATAATAGCGGTAAATTGATGCATTTCTAGATAAAAGTAGTAGTAACAAGTAGAATAAATCAGTCATACACAACGACTGTTTGTAGGTATTGTCGGCTCATTTGCCACTTAATCGATATACATGCCTGATTGTTGTACTTCTGCCCTAATCGACCTCACAAATAAAGCACCGTCTACCCTAATTTGTGACAAACCTGAGCAGAAGGGGGCGAGAACGACGACAGAGTTCCCTAAAACCGAAATAACCCTCTTCAACATTTTGCCCTAAACCCGAAATAAACCTCTACCCTAGACAGAGACCAACCTGAGAAGAATCTCTCCTTGCAGTGATGATGGCAGCGGCGGAAGCTGGGCACGATCGTCGACCTGGGCAGCACCGGCAGACCACGAGCAAGCAGCAACGAAGTTCCGCGGAAGTCCAGCACCACCTCGCAACAGTTGGACGAACAAGGTTGTGTAGTAGTCCAGCACCTCGCAGCACCACACCGCCACTTTAAAGCCGCAACAATGGCTAGGGTTTTGGGTTCCTCTTCTGTGCCGCCTACTCGTTCCTCTGTAGACGACTTGACCAGGCATGGCAGACCATGCTTTTGACCGCCCTAGCTCGGCGGTGGCAGTTGGCAGGAGACAGCTACGCCGAAGGTAGCTGCGTTGGGAGCAGCTGCGTCACATTTACTCCACGGGTTGCTGCTTCGCCAGGAAAACGGCTGCTTCGACTGCTTCGCCAGGAAGAGGGAGGGAGGGAGGGAAGATGTCGCGAGGGACGAAGCTGTGAGACGCGATACGCGAGTCAGGGTAATCTCAAACCGGGTTTGGGATTCCAAAACTGCCTCTAGCTGTACTGGGTCAAGCTTGAAAATGGGACTGACCAAACCCAAAACGGGGTCTGAACCAGTCCCATTGCCAAATGGAAACACAGCCCGAGCCGGACTGGTTTGGGCCTACGTGTTGCTACGCGACAGCGCCCAAACCCGCCCATACCCGGGCCAGGCCGTTTCCAAACAGGGGCTAAAAACTTGAGTGTGAACAATAAATGAGCGCTTGTTTTCTCTTTTAGGAGAGTTGTGGATGGTGCCTAGCCGGTGTATGACTGTGCTCACGAACGCAGGTATGTCACGCCTGGTAGTATCACGCCAAATGCTCATTAGAGAGTCACTAGGAACCCCTAGGAGACCTATGAGACTGTCTCAGTAGAAGGTTTGGTTCAAGCACAGTACGAGGAGTTCGTCTCACTACTCTGGGCCAACTGGATCGGACTACAGGGACTGTTGCTCGTTACATGGACCAACCTGACGCATATCGGGATTCTCAGAAGTCATTAGAGTCTTTTTACTTTGTATCTTAGGACATGAATAAGTAAGAGGTGTGGTATTCCTGATTGGTTTGCATGGATTCATGGTGATAGCTCATTGCTCATCACCTGCGTGATCACCTGTGTGACAGCTCTTTCATGTTTAAATAATTATGATTCAAACCCTCATGAGTATTAGCAGGCTGTAGTTAATTCGCTTAATCTTGCCTGGACACTCTTTGATCTTGCTTTGACAGGATTCTGCTTATTTGGTGGGGGTTTGTTCTGAAATGACATGGATCAAGAGTATTGATGTTTTAAACTATTTTTTTCTTAACCTTAGCATTTATTGCCAAGCTTAATTTGGATGTTATCTTTTTGTTCTTTGAGCCTAGTCTTGCTTTAGGACCAGCAAGTTTTAAGCTTGGGGTAGTTGATAACACCCAAATTAGCGCATATTTTCTATGCATTTTATCTATAGTTTTGTGCCACTTTAGTCTTAATATGCACTCTTTTGTTCATGTTTTATGTTTTCTGCCTCTCCATTAGATAATGAAGTGAAAATAGCCAATAATGTAGCTAATTAGCCTATTTTAGGCTTGCAGGCACCGAAACTAGCCAATTTTGGGACTCTCAAGTACCGAACCTGAAAAGACAAGAATTCCAGCAGCTGGCCGATACGGCTGCCCGATAGGGCCTGGCCGATATAGTTGTCCGATATGGTCTGGCTGATACGTCCTACCTGATATGGCCTGGCCGATATGGCTGGCTGATACAGCTGCCTGACACTCCCCCTGCCCGACACTGTCTTCGAGCGACAGTCATATTGGCCCACCTGATGCCTCAAGATCGAAGCCATGGATGAAGGACACATGGACCAATAAAAGCCACAACTCCCATCAACTCGTTTCCTATAAATAGTAGTTGCCAACCTACAAAGAGGGGGGAGCCAGAGGGAGGACCCGGCAAGAGCTAGTTCCTAGACCAAGGAGCTAGTGTGTCGAGTTCCCCAAAAGTCTACTGCCCGATACGGTTTCCCGATACGGTTGCCCGATACGGTTTGCCCGATACAGTTTGCTCGATACGGTCTGCCCGATATGGCCTACCCGATACGGTTGCCCGATACAGACTGCCCGATACGGTCTACAGAGAGAGAGCCGAGGATTCTAGAGGGATGAAGAGAAGACCCAAGGGCTGAGATCTGACCTACACAGAGGTCGAGGATCGAGAGCCACCTCTCCTCTACGGGATATATCTCTTCCCTCTTATCTTTCATTCTACTGCATTCCTTTGTTTCTTGTACAAACGATGTTTATCCATCTTTGTTCGGTGCCTGCTATGCTTGTCTATGGCTAGTTAGCTCCTTCTTGGCTATGTAACCCAATCTGGGCATGTTTATATACTTTTGCCTTAAGCAAGTAGATTCATATCAGATCTAGTATGTTGCATGTTCTATTTTCTCTTTCCAAGTTATGATTGGTAGTTTGGTTGATCTCTTACTTGCTTGAACTGTTGTTTCTGCCTGTATCGAGAGATCTGTTGTAGGAATAGCTAAGAGACGATAGTTTGGATCTGAACCCGAGAGGAGGGCGATCCGAGGTATTCTGTTCCCAACACCTCGGAATATCCTAAGACCCGAGAGGAAACTTAGTGTATTCTGAGGTGTTGATATGTCATTCCTCGAGAGAGGGTCATTGACATACTGTTGATGGTTTTAGTCACGCATTGCGAGAGTGAGTGGGACGAACCCACATGACAGATGCCACTGTGCGTACTAGATGCTTGCTTGGGTGTTCGAGGGTTGTCTATGCCGGAGAACGAGTGCATAGGCTGTCCCGTTTGTGGTTACATAGCCAGGAACTCTCGTTCTCTGATTAGTAGACTCACGAGCTCTGTTTTGTTTTGTTTTGTTTTGTTTTCTTTGTTTTGTTTTATATCGTGACAACCCGCTAGACTAGTTCTAGCAATTACTTTTATCGACTATCATCTTGGCTTATCTGACTAAAGAACAAGATCAGTGGCGTCCTAAACGTCACCACGTCCCTGTGTTCGACCCCGTATATCTACTTCGACCCCGTAATAAAGTTGTGGGGTCCCAGAAGGTTTCGGGTTATAAATTTAAGGCTTGATTCCTTCCTTTGTCCCGCGTTCATTTCCGGACGCGTGAAAAAGGCCGATCAATTATATATGTGTGTATTTATATACATGGTAGAGCATAAATCCCCATATTTATGTCTATCTTATTATTATAAGATTTGATGATAATAATAATGGTTAAGGTGTAATGATTTATAAGGGGAATACCGTTTATCATTACAATATTGATTGCTATAAAACAGTGTTACAATTAGTAAACAATAGGATTACAATAACCAATTCCAATGTAGATATCAAAGAAAATATGAATAATGAAGGGAACATGCTAGGTAAAAAACACGGGCATGAGAATAATCTAACCTAGTTGATACATCACATTAATGTTTGACATATAGGAGTGTATTTGATATGCAAATCCTTGACTTCTCCTAAGAAGGATGTATGATCCAATAATATATCACATAGATCATAACCATGACATAGTTAACCAAACTGAACTATGAAACATAAAGATAGAGCATGACATTACATGACGTAATTGAACGAACACATATTATTACAGACATATATGTAACTTAATCAAACTTTAACTTGTATAACTTAATATGGATCTTAGAACCACGTAAGATATCTAATAGGTCATGTGTTCAATTTAAAGAGATTACAAACCTAATATTTAGGTGATTGGGACCGGGTTATGAACAAAATTGATAGACTATACTAGGAATGTATGCATGGGTTTGATTTAACTAACATGGCTAATGTGTTCCTAGGATTAATACTCGACTTTGGAGACCTATTATACCTATTAAGCTAACTATTAGTCTTGAAGACCAGGTATTTGCTCTTCCCTATGTAATTTTAGGCATTAACCTGACTAAAATATTCCTATAATGAGGCATTTCTTGTAATTTTTTCTTTTAGTTGTTCCAATATAAAATCCCTTATTATATGAAATACAATTCCATGATTCAACTGAAATTGCTAATTTTTTTGTCAACTTGGGTCTATGGCCCCACCTACATTGTTGTTTGGATTTGATAATGTGATTGATGAGTTATACATTATCTTTTCATCCTATTTGTGAATGTTTAATTATTTAGCTAGATATCTATCATATGTTGCATATACAGAACCATTAGGGTGCACTATTCTACCCAAGGTGTGATATTCCACCTCTTATATATACAAGGGCACGTCTTTACATCCAAGGTTTCCTTTACATGAATTTTACTAGGACCAATGATCCTTTGGTGTCATGGCATACCATACCTATTTTAATACATATATATCCTCATGTGAATATATATGACTGTTGTACTATTGTGAATAATGACAAGACTTTTCATCTCAAGTATTTTACTCTAAAATTTTAACGCCTAATTCTCTTAAAAATGATTTTCTTGAATTACCTAAAATTAAATTGCCCCCCTCTTGTGGGAACTCCCTCTTTTGCACTTCATGTCCCTAAAATGCCCAAATATTTATGATGTGCACATATACTATTTTTTGTTGATGCATAGCTTTTTATCCATTTTTTGGGTTGTTCCCAAAACCACCCAAATTAGGTTCTTTGAAGGACATGGACACATGAAGGTTGCATATACAAATTTAGATCAAGGATAACTAGGAAAGGCCATGTTTCCCTCTCCAACTGGGGCTCTTGTGAAATTAGATGTAGTATTTTCCTTTTCATGTTCATCTTTAATGAGAATACTTATGTACATGGAACACTTAGTAACTTTGTAAATGGTTATGGTTTTTGTTTCTTAATCTATACTATCTCATATATTTTACAATTTGAGTGGACCCTCTATTGGGTCCCACTCTTTATAACATGATATTAGAGCCAAAACAGTCGGTAATTTGACTATTTCAAGTTGTTCTCTACTTTTTCCTTAGTTGTATATCTAGGTAACCCTTATGGGCTGATGATATACCTATTCCTAAGTTGTGGAATACCAATTAGGGTTCCAGTTCTAGTATAAATTGGTCATTTCCACTTGCCACTTTTTAGTAACCCTAGTTCCCCCTAGTCTTTATGCACTATGTAGGAGTTGACTCTTCTAGTGTATGACTCCTATTTCCACTTTTATGAGAAATCTGTTCAACTAATATAGGATGAAGGATACCTCAAACACATATATTTATCCTTAACCCTAATTCTTTCTTCCTATGTTATTTGTTAGAGATGTTTTTGTATAACATGTTAGATTCTCGAAGTATCATTCCCTTTAGATGGATAGTAGTGATTTTAGAATAATAACATGTGTTTTGTGTAAGGAAAGTGGTTGACTTGGTTCTCATATTGATTTTATTGCCATTGTTGGATTTCGATTGTAAATATTTCATAATAAAACTTAATTTCATTACAAAGTTATATGTACAAAAAAAAGTTCAAGTTTTTTCGATGGTTCTTGGAACCAAGTCACAACCACAAGAGCTTTGGAGTCATAGAGATACCATTTAGTGATGAAACCTTTGACTGGCATGTTATACCCTAATACCCTACACCTATCTTTGATGTAGCATTTATGAAGAAGAATTTCAGATCTTTACATAGCTATGATCTAGTTGGTCTACCCTTGCTGACTCTATATTGTTAGATAGATTATAGAGATATCATTAAACAAGTAGATCCTTGCAGTCTTAGAGCTTTAATTTAATCTAACAAATAGTTGAAATTGATAGTTATTATAATGGGAAACTCTTGGGTAACTTCCATCAGTAATGTCAATCTGAATGTAGCTATCACCTAACCAGGGTAAGAGGGTAGAATTTTCCAGTTTTAGTACCATTAATGTTACTTGGAAGATTAAAATAAATATTAAGATTTATATTCACATACCAAAACTAGTATTCCTTAGTGATGTAAGAAAAACGCAATTACTAAAAGTTCAAATTTAATTCCCATATATCAAAGTTTTCTTTAAAATTTAGGTATGGATATATATATAGGTTAGGACAAAAGATGATGGACTAAGTAGGTTTGTTAAGATTGAATATGTGCACCCTTATCCATGTTATCATAGCAAAGTAAAGTGAATATAGTTTAAGTACACCTTAATCATTATTTGTATATTTAATGTGTAACAAAATTATGGTTGATTAATTCAATAGGCTCAATACAATAAACTATAATGCTCAAATATGAACAGTGACACATGTTTGAAAATGAAACTCTGGACTTAGACCTTCGCCTTAATATGCTCGATAAACTTGGTCAGGAGACATATATTAATAATATATGTTTGTGTAACATTGGTTCAAAAACTTATTAGAGGAGAGGAATGGAAAGTTGATGCATGGAATAATATAGATTCACCTTTGGCTCTAAAAGTGTGATGTGGAGAAGAATACCGTGAACCACTACCTTAAGTGAACCAGAATCCTATATTCTAATGAGAAGGTATAACTTTGTATATGAAGATGTAGTTGGATGGATTTTGGGAAAAAGTTCCTCATTAAGGGGTGGAGTGTTGTAACATACTCAACTCTAGGTACCCAGTTAATCCCTCCTTTTTTCCTAGGACTTTGTTATTCAAATAATGTTAGATACCTTTTCCACCAACACATGTCATATTAATATTTGATTGGATTAAAATAAATTCATGTATTAATAAAACTTCTTTAAATAAAATTTCAAGACAAAAATAATGATGGGTTAAATATACAAATTCACCATTTAATAGGTTTTTTATTTGATTTTATAACTCTAGAGTCTTATATTAGAGGATTTAGAAAATTAAAGAAAATTAGACTATTATATCATAATTGATTAAAATAGATAAATTCAAAATATTGTTATCAACTAATTAAATGTGTAATAAGGATAAATTATTAAATAGCATCAAAATGAGAATTTGAAAGTAAAATTGGATTCCCCGTATCTAATTTAGTATACCTCTCAATTCTAGGGTCAATCAAATATTTATTTCACACCTAATTAGTTGGATAAAGTTACAAGTTATAATACATGATTATTGCATTCAATTATCTTACTTTTAACAAGCTAATATTCACCCTCCTTCATAAATGCACATGTAACCCTAAAATCTCTCATGAGCATTACTCCCCTTTCTATCTCATAGCATGACCTTGCGTTCTCTCTGTTTAAGATGGTGACGCCGCAACGCCAATCGGTGTAATGGACACCCTTTCCCTTGAACGATAGTTTTCCATGTCCTCCCTTTTTTCCTTTTACTCTCTTCCTCACTCTCATTTATCTTCTCCATCCTTCCCTCTTATCTTCTCTAAGCTACCAACCCTAGCTGCCGGTGCCCTCTAATCCCTACACCCAACGACAAGTGTGACGCTTCTATTCTTCTCCACCTTATATCACGGTCTCATCACTGTCCCTCTATTTCTTTCTCCCTTGCTTCACATGTCCTAGATGTCAATTTCCCTTCTTCCCTGCCTCCTACGCCATTACAAACATGGTGACATCATGGCATCTAAGGGATCTACAACCACTGAGACGACCTAGAAATTTTCTCTTTAGTGTGATAAGAATTGGGCTCATTGAGGTGGCATCCACCATATCCAGTTGCCACCACAATCAATGGCTTGGGTCAGCACTACAAGTCTGTAAGCAGTTGTGATCATAGCCATCGTCAGTGTTGCTGAATAAACTAGCTAGTGTGGAAAGTGGAGAACCCCACTCTTATTCTTTCTTTCCTCCATCTTTCCCGACCCAGATTCCTATCCAAAGTGACCTTGTGCCCAAGATCTCTGGAGGAAGGAACAAGCGTCTGCAACATCAGAGTCTTGTTATGATGTCAACAACCCTACTTTCTTCATCCTCCTTACACTACCACCACTCAGGGCAAAAACTTCTCCTACTTGACCACTCCATCTTCCCCATCTAGTGATGTGAACTAGTGCCACAGGACATCTCTACCCCCATTCACTTCTTCTTATACTTTGTGCTGACCTCTCCAATACCATATCCTACCATCGCCAGACCCAATGAAAAGTCACAAAGATTCCTCCTTTTTAGCCTAACAACTTTTCCACTAGATTTGAAAACACCACCATATACTAGCACCGAATTCAACCTCCAACACTTCACCCTCTCAACCTACCTCTCTTTCTTTTGCTCCATAGTCATAGAAACAAAACAAAAACCACCAACAACTATTGCGCCTAGAGGAGGCTCTTGCAAAGACAACTTTACGCCCATCAAGTGTGATAGATTCAACCTGCTTCCCCTTCGACAACAATGTCTATCATCAAAATCTTCACCATCCTCACTTTGACCAGAGTGTACTGCTTCAATACCATGACAAAAATGGTAGTCCATTTTTTCCCCATCAGTAAACTCATCATTGCCTTGACAACCTAGATCTCCTGTCATGTATAAAAGGAAAGTCACTTCCCAGCAACTTTTGATTTAGTTGAAAGAAAATCAACGAGAAGGTTTTAGCTAACTTCTACCTCCTGATCCAGCTACGATTTGAGTATCATACAATAATCTTCACTCAAATATTGGTAAGCAATTATTCCTATTGTTTATCATTTTTTAGATAATGAACAAGATATAGGGTTTAAAGGGGATGACATAGTGAACAAGATTGAGGACCGACTTGGATAGTATATCAACCTAGTAAGTAAATAATTGTGTTGTATGTTTAATGTTCTATATACACATATTTATATACATGTTAGAGCATAAACCCACATCTTTAAGTCTATCTTATTACTATGAGATTTGACGATAATTGTAATGGTTAAGGTATAATGCTTTATATGGGAAATATTGTTTATCATTCCAATATTGATTACAATAACACATTGTTACAATTAGCAAACAACACGTCTATAGATGTCAATTCAATGTGGATTTCAAAAAAGAAGATAAATAATAAAGGGAACATGCTAGGTAGAAATATGGGCACAAGAGTAATATAACCTTGTTGATACATCACATTAATTTATATATATATGAGTGTATTTGATATGTAAATCCTTGACTTCTCCTAAAAAGGATATATGATCCAATAATATCTCATACAAAGCATAATCTTGACCTAGTAAAAAAAATTGAATATGAAACATAAAAAAAGAGAATGACATCACAAGATCTAACTAAAGGAATGAATATTATTATGAACATATATGTAACCTAATCATAATTTGACTTATGTAACTAAATATGGATATTAGAACCAAGCAAGATATCTGGTAGGTCATATGTTCACATTAAAGAGATAATGAACCAAATATGGAGGTCATCAGGACTCAGATATGAATAACATTGGGAGACTATACTAGGAATGTATGCACGTGTTGATTTAACTAACATGCATAATGTGTTACTAGGATGAATACTCAAATTTGGAGACCTATTATACCTATTGAGCTAACCATTAATCGTGAAGATCATTGTGCTCTTCCCTATTTAATTTTGGATATTAAACTGACTAAAATATTACTATAACGATGCATTTCTTGTAATTTTACCTTTTATTTGTTCCATGATGAAATTCCTTATATTATGAGATACAATTCAATGATTCCACTGAAATTGATAAATATTTTGTTATCTTGGGTCTATGACCCCACATGCATTGTTATTTGGTCTTGAAAATAGGATTGATGACTTATACATTAGTTTCCATCCTATTTGTGCATGTTTGACTATTTAGCTAAATATCTATCTTATGCCGCATGTGTAGAACTATTATGGCATGTTATTTTGCCCGAGATGTGTTATTACACCTCTTATATACAGATGGGCACATCTTTCCACCCATGGTGCGCCTTTCCATCCATTTTACCCAGGCCACTGATCCAACAGTGTCATGGTTGTACCATATCTAATTTAGTCTAAATATATCTACATGCAAATATATCTGACTATTGTGATATTGTGAATAATGGCAAGAATTTGTATCTCAAATATTATACTCAAAAATTTAAATGCCTTATTCTCCTGCAATTGATTCGATTTAACTTACCTAAATTTAATCATCCCCCTCTTGCAAGAACGTCATGTTCCTAAAATGCCCAAATATTTTATTGTGCGCATATACCAGTTTTGCTGACACATACTATATTTATCTACTGGGTTGTTCCCAAAACCACCCAGTTATAGGTTCTTTGAAGGACATGGACACATGACAACTGTATACATTAAGTTAGCTTAAGGATTGCTTAGAATGGCCATATTCCCTTTGCAACTGTGGATCTTGTAAAATTAGATGTAGTATTTTTATTTTTACGTACCACCTTTAGTGTGAGAACTTATGTGCATGGTAAGTTTTGTATCTTTATAAAATATTATGTTTTTCGCTTCTTATTTTATATTGGCTCATACAGTTTACCATTTTAGTGAGCCCTTTATCGGGTCCCACTCTATACATATTGGTCGAATATATTTGAAGTATACTCCATGGTTCTACAAAGGGTACTCAGCTACAATTATAAATAATCACATGTATCAACTCTAGGAGATTTTGGATGGTTTCTCGATGATTGATGAATAAACTTTTGATTTTTTTTTAAATTTTGTTCAATTATATAATCACAATGATATTCATATAAATTATAGAATATTCAGAATCCAAGGTTATACCCATGAAGGGGTAATGCATATAAGTTCGATGATGGGCGTAGATTACACCTGAGAGGGCATACATATGAATATGAAATGAATATATAAGTTTCATGTGTGCAATATTTGGTTTTGAACATTATATATTATTATAATACTTTCACACATCTTAGTTACACCACTTACACAATATAGAACTATACTGACTGTATTTTGTTGACAGGTGTTTTAGGTAGTTATTACACATGATACAAGGACATGAATATATACTTTTGAAAATATTAAAGCTATATAAAGGAGAATTAGTCTGATAGATACTTCTTCTCAATATATGTTAGTTCTCATGTTGAAAACTCATGATAACTCCTTAGAGTTATACATTTATAAGTAATTTTTGTTCAATCAATAAAAAATATTAATATTTGTTTCTAATGTGCTAAATATGGATCATGAAAGTTTTAGGTAAAGGTTTTCAACTTTAAGTACTATGTTACCTCAAAGACACTAAAAAGTAGGGGTATCTACAATTATTTATTGATTGGAAGATATAATTGTTAGTGGAGATAAAATCAAGTTAACAAAATGACGAGAGGAGAAAAGGAGTATGGAAAGATAGCACAAAGAGTGAGATTCCAAAAGAAATAATTAGATTCAATAGTATTAATCATCTTTCTTAATAATTGATTTCGATATCCTATAACGTTCATTTATCAATAATTTTTATATTGTCTCTCTATCTCCCAAAAGATATATCACTATATTTAGTTTTAAAATATTATCTTACATCTCTCTAAGAAACTAAATATATAGATGAAAGAAACATAGCCGACATTCTTAAAAAAATGAAATGGACAACTTGATAGAAAAAGATTTGATAAGCTGTTATGAAAATAATAATATTGTTTGAAAAAAAATGCATATTACTGAGAGGATACTAAATGAGTCATTTTGGAAGATGGTGGTGCTTGATCTCTCAATGAGAAAGAATGTATAGTTGGAAAATATTAAATTTGCATTTGTCATTTATAATGTTCGTTCTCATAAAACAAACATTATTTTTTAAACATGAACATATCATTATTATTTTAGATTGTCTATATTATTATTTTTAAATCATATGTACACATTATAAATTTTATGTCTAATACTACTATTACAAATAGAATTTTATTCATGATATGATGTAGTGTAGTTGATTGCGATTTTTTTGTAGGAATATGATTTCTCATATTACGGTTCCCAATGGACATGGTACAGATACGGTTCTTATTTTTTTCATTGGTGTGGTCATGGTGCTGATATAAATCACACCCTATGTCATTTCTAATTACAGATGTTTCATGTTTGCTTTCTTATCTAGAATAATTACTAATATTTTTTCTGATAAAGGAATTTCCGTGCTCTTATATATTATATTACTATTATTGTTATTATCAATTAATATGAGGAATCTTACGTGTTCTTTTCATGTGCGACTTAATAAAAACAGGTAGCAGCGATCTTCGTTTTTTTTTTCTTTATAGCCCCGATCGTGCTGATCCGTTCAACGAATCCATGTTGGGAGCGTAACGTGCCCCCTGTTGTTTACTATCTTTGTCAGCCCATCTCTTTCGTACGTATGATCCTTAATAAATTATTGCTGCTGCATGTTTGTTTTACACTTTATTCTTATACATACTATTAGTTTCTCTAGTACATGCCACTGCGAAATACATAGTTGAATGGTCGGCGGATATTACGTGTTAGTTGCGAGTGCCTTTTATTCAAATATTAGCCGCCATACATACCCCGGCGTATTGAAGCAGTACAAGTTGAAGGCTACCCAACTTGGATGTAGCTACCCCCCCCCCCCCCCCCCCCCCCCGCGGCCCAACCTAGTACAAATTGTTGGCTTGTACAACTATCACAAGTTGCAGCCGTAACCTCAAATAATGAACTACATGTCAATAGCATGTGCTGAATGTACACACCATATTTAATTACAGTTAACATGCCTCCCTGAAACAAGGATTGGATTTGAAGATGCCGTATATAAAAACACAGGAGAAAAGTTGGCAAAATGTTGACATCTCACTAAAAGGATAATGCATTAAATCGGACTGGAAAATGCAACGATTTTATTTTAGTACACAAATACAAAAAGTAATTGACAGCGTCCATGACATACCAATCAATAAATGCAAAAGGATCATACTCCTTGGGTAAGTCACTTGTTGATATCTGCTGGAACCATTTGCTTTTGGACTGGACATCACATAGTCACGGGTCAACAGAAGTAGCACAATCAAGCAATCAAGTTTGTGCCACTGACGTGTTGATCATCCCTAAGATTCGCAACGCCTTCAAGACTCACTGTGAGGCCATGTCTTACAAAATAGATCTTCGGATCACCAACTGTACTTTATCCATCCTCTATGGATATCAACTTTATTTACTTTCTTTTATAGTTGATTATGTTGAGATAATGTATCTTATACTATTCTTACTATAATGTATATTATCTTAATATTTAAAGTTCAAACAATTGTTACACCTGGAGGCAAATCTTATTCTCTCTTCCTAATCTTTTATGTTTTATCTTTCATTACGTAATGTCAGGAATTATACTGGGAAAGTGACGATATACTGTACAACTGAAAACTCTCTTCAAAGCTAGAATAGAAAAAATACGAGACAATACCGTCCAGTAAGCACTATGTAGTCAAGATTATAAATCACAATGTTCATATTTAACTATTCTTAATCTAGATAGCTCCCCTCACACGAGATTAAAGATAGAGAGGAAGAAAATTATACCCAACATGTACAAAATATTCTACTTATCTTTTTATCCTCACGAGACATCTGTCGTAACTAGGGATTAGACACATGGTTGTGTCCTTTCTTGTTGTCGATGCGACCACTGATCGGACTGCCTTTTCTCTTGATGAGGTCGTCTACCTCACTGTCAACTAGAAGCTCTCTCCACCTAACAAAGAAGATGTGTGTCCTCCACTGATCAGACGAACTGCTATCGTAGTAGTGTCACATCACCAAAGAAGTTCCAATGAGTGATGACCGTCCCATGCTGAAGGGATACCCCGCCGTTGTCAATGCACGACCAACATATTGCTGATTACCAACCACTACTTCATTTCAAAGTAAAGTCATTGGGTCTCTCTTATTGATAAGAGAGCTCCACCAATTCTTCTTATTTTATTACGCTTCTACTTCATAAAGCACCAACAACAAACAACTGGTCAGAGGATTTTAATGACCTCCCCCATGACTTCTATTTATAAGCCTCCATGACATGTGGTGCCAACCACACAATTATAGTTTGTGTTTTTGTAATGGTTATATGACACAATTTTGCAAATAATATTTTCATATATGATATTAAGAAAGGAACCATGTGTTAACATTCTATGCTTGTTGTGGAAGCCAAACACTTTGAAATTTGAACACGGGTCACATTCTTAGGAAATAATATTTTTGACTTTTTGTGTCACTCCTCGCCAACTTAAATTATCCAGGTAAAGGTTTTACCCACTACATGTATTATGATGTATATGTATATCTATATCTATATATATATATATATATATATATATATATATATATATATATATATATGACTATTTATGATTTTATTGAGTTTTCTTTTGATTTTTTTTCTGATGACATCGAAGACTGTACATACTGCGTTTAATCAAAATAGAGGGATTGAAACCATGCTGACACCTACAAGGGGCTTTCCAAAGAATTTGAACTTGGGTCCCTAAGGGCACAAGCCTCTTTATCACATGGTAAATTTAGTTGTCTTATAGTGTTCTTTCAATAATATACAAAACTTTGATTCAAACTAGTGGTAAGAAAATACATATGAATCTAAACATATGTAATGTCATAATTAAATTAAATAAAATCCTTGACAACGTACGTTATCGTTGTATGGCTTTTACCTAAGTCCATATGCCACTCCTCGCCGCGATAAATTATCTAGGTTTGGCTTTTAACATATACATGTATTATGATGTATGTGTATATGTATATATATATCTATCTGATTGCTTAGGATTTTAAGTTTTCTTTTGATCTTTTTGTGGATGACACCAAAAACCATAAAGACGGTGCAAAGTCAACATAGAGAGAGAAAGACCATTCTAACCAGTCTCTCTAGATAAGTCAATAGTGTTGACTATCGCAAGGGGCTTCCTAAACAATTTGAACTTGGGTCCATATGAAGGGCACAAATCCCCTTTATCACATGGTAAAATTGATTATCTTATAGTGATTGTTTTAACATAACATAAAAAATTGTGACTCAAACTAGTTGTAAGAAAAATATATGTGTTAAACTCATATGTCATATCATTATGAAATTAAATAAAATCCTCGTTGACATACGTTATCATGATATGTCACTTATCGCCAACATAAACTATCGAGGTATGGCTTTTACCTAGTATGTGGAATATGATGTATATGTATATGTATATCTATGTGATTGTTTATGAGTTTATTGATTTTTCTTTTGATCTTTTTTCTTATATACTAAAGACCTTACAAACTACGTTGAGTTAACATAGAGGCAGAAGTGACTATACAAATTGCATTGAGTCAACATAGAGGGAGTGAAACTATTCTAACAACTATCTTTGGATATGTCACTAATGTTTACTTGATATTGTTCATTAAAACATCACTAGAGAGCATGCTTATAAATTATCATCCACAATGAATCTATAACTATCTAATTTTTGATATTTGTGACTAGTTGGAATATTCCATAGTTAAAGGATGATGAATTTTCTTTGACGACGTCATCAAGAATCATGGACATAATCACTTGGCATACAAATTTGGGAGAGATCAAAGATGTCATTTTGCATAACCTATAGATCCCACTTGTCAGGTTCGGTGTCTTGTGCGGTTTTCAAGCTTGTGAAATGTTGTAACCTATTATTTTATACGAAGAGAGTCAGTGTTCTGATAGAATACAACTTGTAATATTGTTCTTATAAAACTGAAATGACATGAATTGAGAAATTATGTTCCCTTATTGTTTTTAACAAATCATAGTAAATATGAACAAAATCATTGAATAAAATGTGATTGTTACTTGATTTAGAGTGCATGATCCGACATAACTGGTTTAAAGCAATGAGCATTGTAATGATTTCAGGCATCGTTGCATACAATGTCCACTTGTTGTCACTAGTACATATCTAATGTTTAATGTTTCTTTTAGTGATGTGGCTTCCTAATAAAATCTGACACCAATCTACCAATAATTTTGATTCTTCATGCGAACCGTCACCATCTGTGAAGTGTTGTTGATTTAAAAAAGACAGAGGTACCGATTTATCTTTAAAATTGATTTCTATTCATAGAAAATGATGCCTCAAATTTCCCACGAAATAAATTTTTTAAGGAAACAAATCCCTCCAAAATTTTCGGTCAGACGTCAATTTTATACAACTGACGAAAAAATATTTGCACCAGGTCTTTGCCAAAAATATACCCCCCATTAGTCATTGGTACTACCAAACAAGCTACAATTTGGACCCCTAGTGAGTCACAATTATTTTAGAGATGGGTCTAAATCGTCAGTTACTTAGAAGAAACTGAGGACTAGGTGTTTTCACACCATGACTTCAAAAATAATTTCCCCCCAAACTTCTTCTTAGACGTCGATTTTTCTTAATAAATCGACAACTATATCCCTAACCTGAGAGTCAAATTTTTTAGTTGGATATACAGTTAGTCGTCTTTTTTACAAACATAACTGATGACTATGTTCCCAAAATTGGTGCCTATTTTTATTTGGTTTAGGGGTTCGTCATTCGTTTTTTTATTCTAACTGACAACTATGTCATTAGTTTTCAATTTTACTATACAACTGACGACTATGGGTAACTTAATACCCCCCTCAGGATACAAACTTTCTCCCCATTTTCTGTTTCATTGTGACTGACCTGCTTCTCCCTGACGATTTGCGACCCCCGCCATCGCCTCTGCCGCTACTGCTGTGGACGTCACCACAGTTGCTACTGGTGAGCTCCCTGTCACTAATGTTCTAGATGTCGTTGTCGCTGCTACGACTGAGCTTGTCGTCACTGTCACCCGATGCTCTTCCTCTAGTCGCTGCCTATGCATCATCTCTAGCTGCTCACCTCCATCTTCCACCTCCAGCCATCGTCACTGCCACCATCACGGTTGTGACCATCATCTCTAGTCATCTCTAGTCATCGATGCCATCTCAAGTCATCTTTAGTCATCTTCAGTCACTGTTGTCATCTCCAATCGCCACCGCCAATAGTGGGGTCACTAGTGGTAAGAAGATTTTCATTTTTTTGTATTTTGGTTGTGCTACTGCTGTTTTGACATTCATGTGCTGTTTCGACTGTAATGCATTTTATGTGTTGTAATATTACTCTTATTTGACATCAAACCTCATTGTAATTCTAAATTTAGTAAATTTGTGTCTCTATTTGGCATAAAAATCACCCCCTTATCCCCTTTTACTAGGTTTTTTCAAGATAGCACTCATTGCATGAATGTGATACAATTATGGTGATGCATGCCCACATTATTGAATCAAATAATGCTTTGACCTAACTTAATTAATTAATATTGTTAATGGTGATTTACTAGTTATATTAATTAATTAATATTGCTTTCTTTCTCTCTTGTTAATGTTTGATTTAACTTAGTTCAATAATTGCTTTTCAAGATTGTGTAGTTGATTAATATTAATTAATTAAGATTAATGATGCATGAATGAACTAACCCACATGGAATATTTAATTGAATTAAATAATGTTATATAAAACCTAGGATATGAATGATGAAAATAGGATCATAGGTATAGGAATGACAACGTACATGTATTTTGTTGGCCTAGAAACCCGTCTGAGATATACTCATTAGGAGTAAATCTTGGATAGTCTCCAGTTTGAGAATGTTCTTGAACACTTAATCTCACGTAGGATGTCAGTGTATAATATATATTAGGTTAGCAAGATGTTTTGTCAGTACTTCTCCATTTGTTCCCTAAGTACAAATGTTGGTGGACATTTTCCCATCTACATTGGTGTACTTGGAGAACTGTGGGGAAATGCTACCAAAAATATCTTAAAAATTGAATACGCATTATTAGTGAGATTAGGTGTTCGAGAATGGGATAGGCGGTAAAAACATTCATCATTGAACCCTAAACCCTAATCTTTAAAGCCTAAACCCTAAACCCTAATCTTCAAACCCTAAACCCTAATCTATAAACCATTATCTCTAAATCTAAAATAATAAATCCTAATATATTTGTAAATCCTTAACCTAATCTGTAAACTTTAAACCTTAATACTTGTTTTCTCTTTGATCATAGAATGGATAGATCATGGATGTCCATTCCAAATAATTGCACCCCGGAGTTTATTACTGGTCTTAATTAGTTTATAAGATTTGTGGAGGAGCATAGGAAACAACCTGTAGATAGGTTCTATTTTCCATGTAGGCATTGTGGTAACAACATGAAAGTCAACATTGGTCATGAAATCAAAAGTCATGCCATGTGCAAAAGGATTGTACATGGCTATAAAATTGATATTGACATGGTGAGATTTCAAACTTCAGATTAGTAGATGTTGGTAGCAGTACTTGTGTTGAAGAAGAAATTGACATTGATGATGTAGATGTGAATGAACCGATTCTGATAGACATAGTTGATGTGATGCTAGATAGTTGTGGGGTAGATCATACTGATCCACCTTTCTTATTTAAGAACATTGGACATGATGCTGAGAGACCATTATACATAGGAGGTACTAAGTTTACAAATCTGAGCGTTGTGTTGGGATTGTATGATCTGAAGGCTAACAATAGATGGAGCGATAATATCTACACCTCATTGTTGTCCTTGTTAAAAGAAATTCTTCTTGAAGGCAAGGAGCTTCCAATATCAACATAAGAATTAAATAAATTGTTATGTCCAATGTGAATTAAGGCTAAGAAGATACACGCGTGTCTGAATGATTGTGTGTTATTTCAATAGTACTATGTTGGTTTGAAAGATTGTCCAAAATGTGGGGCATCAAGGTATAAAATGATGACTTTGGTGAAATCCAAAACTAGCTATCCTACCAAGGTGATGTGGTATCTACCTATAATACCACAATTTTAATGCTTGTTTGTCAATTCAATGGATGTGGAGAATTTAAGGTGGCATATAGAGATTAAGAAAAATAATGATGATATCCTACAACATGCGTCTGATTCCCCACAGTAGAAGAAGATCGAATTATTATAACCTAAATTTGGTGAAGAAGTCAGGAATCTAAGACTTGGGCTTTGTATTGATGGGATGAATCCATATAATAGATTGATACGACAACATATCACTGGGCATGTTATGCTTGTTATATACAATCTTCCTCTGTGGTTGTGTATAAAAAGTAAGTATGTTATGCTATCGTTGTTGATATCGGGCCTTAAACAACCTAGAAATGATATAAATGTTTATCTAGAACCTGTGATTGATGACTTAAAGAAACTCTAGGGTGAAGGTGTGATGAACTATTATGTTTTGCATAGAGAGACATTTTATTTGCATGCTATGTTGTTTTGCACAATTAATGACTTTCCAACATATGGGAATTTTTTTAGATACAGTCTAAAAGGATCCAAAGCATGCCCTATATGTGAAGAAAATACTGATTAAATATGAATAAAACATGGTGGCAAGATTGTTTATCTTGATCATTGAAGGTTTCTTCCAAAATTCCATCCTTATCAAAGGTTGCACAAAGCGTTCAATGTATAGAACGAGGAACAAAGTGCCCCTAAATGTATACCAAGGGATATTTTTTATGAAAGACTAAAAGACTTTGTTAATAAACTCGGTACGAGATCACAATGTATCATTCCCACACAACGTGACAAATATTTATTCAAGAAGAGGTCAATATTGTGGGATCTTCTGTATTGGAGTTCTTTAGCAATTAGGCATTGTACCGATGTCATGCATGTTGAGAAAAATGTTTATGATAGCGTCATTGGTACTTTGTTGAATATACTAGGTAAGACTAATGGTGGCATCAAATTTAGAATGGGCCAACATGAAATGGGAATAAGGAAAAAAATAACATAAGTACTTAGTAGTGATCGAAAAACATATTTAGCTCCTGCTTGTTGCACATTGTCTAGAAAAGAGAAGAAAACTTTTTGTGAGTGAATGCTTAATGTTAAGATACCACAGAGATACTCTTCTAATATCTGTAGAATGGTATCAATTAAATATATGAAGTTGATAGGTCATAAATATCATCACTGTCACACTGTAATGCAACAAGTATTACCCATGGGAATTCAATCTATACTATTGAAGCAAGTAAGGTTTGCAATCACCATACTCTATTTCTTCTTTAACACTCTATGCAACAAAGTTATTGATCATGAGAATCTCAATAAGGTGTAAAGAAAAGTGGTTGTTATCCTATTCCAACTTTAGATATGTTTTCCTCCTTCATTTTTTGATATCATGGTACATCTTGTTGTCCATTTGACTAGGAAAGTGAAAATTTTGGGACTGATTTTCTTGCAGTGGATGTATCCCTTTGAACGGTACATGGGTGTTTTTAAAGGTGATGTTCGAAACTGTTATCAGCCTGAAGGGAGTATTATTGAGGGTTATTTTTTGAGGGAGGTCATGGACTTTTACAGTGACTTTCTGAGTTATAATGAAGCTCCTATAAATGACAAGAATATTGAGGACTATTCTGGTAAAGGGACTTTAGGAGCAGGAGTGCAAGTAATCAGTCGTGAGATGTGGGAATAAGCTCACTTGTATGTTCTACACAACATCGACGAAGTGAGTGCTAATATTACCGAACATACCAATTTCATCAAGAAACAATATCCTCAAGCCAATTCAATGTGGCTTGTTCGAGAGCATAACAAGACATTTATTAGGTGGTTTGAAGATAAATGTTACTATCATTTATCTTAAAATCCCATATGTCAACTATCTCAAACACCAAATAATGTTACTAAAAATATCAAATGTCTCACCTTTAAATAAAAAATGAATGTTATGTCTTATGAAAGTTTTGACATAAATGGGTTCTCATATTATACAAAGGGTCAAGATGATAAGAGTGTCATCCAAAATAGTGGGGTCACCCTTCAAGTGTCTTCATTGTTTTTTCTATTGTGAAGGATAATAGTCTACATGAAGATAAAATGTTATACTATAGTGTCATTGAAGACATATGGGAGTTTGACTATGTAGATTTCAAAATTTTGATCATTAGGTGCAATTGGGTTGATAACACAAAAGGCGTTGTAGTGGATGAATTGGGTTTCGCATTAGTAAATTTTGAAAAGATTGGTGAGAAGGGTGAACCATTCATAATGGTATCACATGTGAAGCAAGTATTTTATATCGATGACCCTATAAATTAAAAATGGTCGGTTGTTCTTCATGATAAAAGACAGTTCATTGAAGATCCTATAAGTGAAGAAGAGTATTATGGCAAGTATGATGACTCCAGTCCTTTCTCAATTGGCTTGCCAACACCAAATATTGAAACTAACACTAACTTATATGTGTGTGGAGATCACACTGAGGGAATTTTAATTGATAAAAGATCTCAATATTAGAGGCATGCTTTTATTTTTTTTAATGTTTGGTGTGCATATTATAATTTTATATTTAATTGTTTGACTATTTTTTAGATGGTGTTTGACCATGAGTATGATGACCTTGATGATGATTTCTGTGAGGATGAGCAACATCCTACTAACATTGGTGTAAGTTGTGTATTGTTTTATAAACACAGTATGCATTTTACAATATATATGTCTATCTTGTTGTATCACATTTAATAAGTTATAGATGTTTATGACCGATATGTACTTTTTTGTCAATTTTACATTGAGGATGTATATTCTGAGGATCTTGTTCAGCTTGATGAGCAGCATAAAAAAAATAATAAAATAATGGGCATCACCATGATGAACAATTTGATACAACAAAGGGGTAACAAACCAAAATTGGTCGTTGAGTTTGATCATGCAGGAAATCGTATTGGAAAAAACTAGAGATCGTTTGTTTCATATCTAGGGGTTCAAACTCGTAGCCATTGTAGTATAGCAGTAGAATCTTGGTATTAAATTGATAAAAGTAAGAAAGACTTCATATGGAAAGAACTATGTGTGAGCTATTATCATTTGAAGTTTTGTTTTTACAACTATTTACAATCTCTATTTTTAATAATATTCAATTATGTATATTAAATTTTGCAAAGCATATTTGACCTAGATGAAAATCTGCATCGCAAAAATGTGATGCAATGTTGTGGTAGGGAACTGAGGAATTATAAGACAACTCTGACAAGACTATACATATAGTAGGCAGATAAGAGGAAGAAGTCAGCCACTGAGAAATGGAGGTATCTTGATCCGGTGACATGGGAGGCATTTGTTGCTATGAAAAAATCGATGAATTCAAGGTATTAAGCCTCACTCCCCTTTTTTAATACATTCTTATGAATTCATTGTTTTACCTTGACATAGTATGTTATGTTTTACTTACCAATTACTATTCATGATTTTTACTAACCGGGCTACAAGAGATGCTCAAAGAGAAAGATGTGCAGCGAATGTGCACAACCACACGATGGCTCTAGGTGGTTATGCAAATCTCTACTAAAAGCTACTACACGTGTCTTCTTCTTGGGAGCTTACTCTAGCGACTATTGAGTTCTCTACTACTACTGAACCTCTACTTCTCCATGATACATGGATAGCTGGGAGGTAATCCAAATCTAGAAAAATAACCAACCCTACAACTGCCAAGGTGACTGCAAAAATTATAAATTCAACTCTCAGAGCAATTATTATTGATGATTGTTATATTTTACTTACCAATTACTATTGATGATGATTAGCATGAGCTCCAAGAGCAAAGGAAATAAGGCAAGTTCATCCTTGAGGGTAGACGGGATGAATTGATAGTTGCTCCAAGTAACCCAGAGCATCTTGGATGTATTAGGACTACAAGTGTTGGTGTGGGTTTAAGAGCGTTCTTTGTGCCATCAGAATGCAAATCTGTCCAGAAAGGGGGATTCTCAAGAGATGAGGTAAAAGAGTTAATTGCAAAGGGAATTAAGGTTGCAATGAGCCACTAGGTACCTTCTTAGTCAGTACCAGTTGTGTCGCCCCTCTCTTATATGAGGTGGAACCTTGCGATAGAGTTGGTTGGGAGTAATCATGTGGACCCAACACCTAGCACGTCCGTTGTTAGTATTTTTATGATATAGTAGTTTTTTCAAGATGAAACGTTTAGGTATATATATAAAACTCTATGGAAATTTGTAGGGGTTGAGGCCATGCCTTCTAAAATTAAAAGAATATGTCATTGTTATGGGCGAGGCTTACCCACCCCTTGCATGTGCCATGTTTCATGGTGTTCCATTACCCTCTGATGCAGTTTGCATGTGCCCGAGTCTTTGTCTATGAAACTTGGAAGAAGTACCCACTCCCATATGAACACCCCGATGCTCAAACGATAGGTGAAGCTGAAGGCAGCGTGGTCGTGTGACCCATAGAGGGACCTATATATACTGATCATGGTGTATGGCAAATTAACATTACAGTTATATCTTTATATACATGACAATTGATATGAAATTAGATATATGAATGACATAGGGTGTGATGACCCTGAATTTTAGGGTTTTTATACCCAATATGATATTTGAGAACATTTAGTACTCTTTAGGTGGTTGAGCTTAGTTGAGGATTGATCATCTGATTTTAAATCACTTTCACATTAAATAGCATGATTAAAGATGTGATTGGTGATTATGATATTGAATTGAGTTCAACTATGATATATATAGCTTTTTATTAGGTGATCTGGGTACTAATGAGGCCAAGAGGTCCATTAGCGGTCGCAACAAGTTTAAGTGGTCAATTGATGAGCCTTCATATATGATTCTATTCTATCCGGTGTTTTGGACTTGTAGGATCAAGCTTGATGGTTGTTTATATTGAATCCAAGGTTTATACACTAATTTATAAGGTTGTTCGAAGAATTTACTTGCATGATAAAATAATGGGGTTTGTGTCTCAAACTTTGGAAAAAGGTGCTTTAGGATATTATGAGCTTATGTCTAGAATTTTAAAATGTTTGAAGATTCCTACAAAGAGATGTAACCATTTGAAATTTGAGACATTTATGATATAAATTTAGTCAAATTTTGGTGTTTTGGTTATTCATTGGTTAGATCTCTGACATATATTGTCACACAGCCGGCCCACTCAAACTTAGGCGTGTGAATTTAGCTGGGTGAGGCCCCTAGATGTGGGGGGGTGTGGCTCTATCTCAGTTGTTCATTGTGATCTAGTGGTGCAGATCTTGTCACTTACCTCTGAATCCTGTGGGAAGGGACCTGGTCATAGTTGGGCACCCGACTCTCCATGATCCCAGAGATGATCAGTCATAGGTGTGTGATCTCAAAGCACCGCAAGGTTAGGAGCTTCCCAACAACCTCTCACTACTTCTATTTTGTGCAATAGTGAGAGAGATCGACCCTATCATTCTCTGCACACCTCCATCCTCGTGATCACGACAGCCAGGTAGAAGCGACTAACAAGAAGAGGAGATGAAAAGGTAGTATTTTGGGGCATAAGGAGCACCACAGATGGCATAGTACGAGGACATGATGCCATATGGGTGGACTCCATGCTGTGTAGAGCACTTCATAGAGCTCCCCCAACCTAGTTTATCTGATCATCGGTAGAAGCCTTAGGACCAATATTCCTTGCATACTCATTGCTTTTACTAGATCTCCATCGAGTTATAGATTCGGTGGTGAATCATCTCCACACAACCAGTGCAAGATTTGGGTGTGGGAGTAAAGATCCTCAAAGCACCACTGCCTCCTCCACTGTGAAGGAGATTCCCTACCACTTCCTGGAGGTCCTTCATGGTCATATTGTTTTAGGAACCCTCACGACATCAGAGGTTGTCGAAAAGCTTCATTATGCAACCATGAAGGTTCACCAACAACCATTGCCCAAGTTTAGGCTCGGTTTCTCGCTCACAAGCTCACCGGAGGATCCCATTGCGGCGGCCAACACCAGATGAGATGGTCTGGGTCTCTAGGGACCAATCATTGGAACTCATCCCCATAAACCTCACGTTGTATCCCCGATCTACCACCTCCCATCTTCTTCCCCTTTGCGGCGGATTAGAGATCATGGGGAGCTGCATCGCTAGGGCTAGCCACCTAACCCATATCTCGATCTAGTAGGATGATTGGTCAAAATTGTGTGTAAGGCCTATCTGTGATGTGAGGAACCATCATTGGCCGACGAGTATGTCTGTTTCCGTCAAGATTCCTTGCTTCTTCCTTCCTATGCAGTGGCGCCCTACTCTGGAGTAACTCCCATACATGATGGAGAATGCATACGATAGGAGAAAGGGGGAGCCACGCCCACCTTCGATATCCACGGTCACCAAATCAACAAAGTGAAACCTTGGAACTTGTCAGAGGTCCACCCTGTGACTGTGTTCTCTATCTCGCATACAAGGAAGACCCCATGTGGTGTTGGGGCAAGGAACGCGAGAAAAGGGATGGCGAGTTGGGTGAATTCATAACCAATATACTCAGGACAGTTCACTCTAGCAGCCGCCTGGCTCAGGTAAAAACCAGCAAAGGACCACGAGACTCTTGATTATGAAGTGGCACCCATCTGCGGCCCGGACCGCATGGATCCAACAACCCTAGATTTTCTTACAAGGTAAGATGCTCTCACAATTTCCAGAACATTTCCTTATCTTAGAAAATGCACTATAAATAGCTCCCCTATCCAATAATCCACCAAAAATACCCCTAGACTCAGAAAAATGTTCTCTACATTACTAAATCCTTGGGTCAGGATTTTAAAGCACAACTACTGATGATATTTTATTTAGATGATAATTCTTCTTTTTAGATTATATTTTGGTGTAGTTATCATATCATGGAAATTAAATATGAGAAGATTATTTATGATCCCTAATGTCGTTTAGAGATCCAATATGAACTCTGATCAAGTTACAATTTTAGAATATTAGCTTTTATTGCATTAATGCATAATTAGATACTTTAAACCTCATATTAATTCTAGAAAATAGACCAATCATCAAAAAAATATGAAATTTGGACAGACCCCTATGATGACCTCTTGATCAGTAGAAAAATATCATAAACATGTTCTAAGTTAGTAAAACCTAGATTTGGCCAAAACCCTAATTTGGACCTAAATATCATTAATAATGGTGAACATTGTATTAATGATGATTAAATGTTATTAATCAGGTGATGACCAGATATCTAGATGATCAAGAATTATTAGGCATCTCTGAACTCAGGTATGTGTGTTTATTTAATTATATGACTATGGTTTTCTTTCTTGCAATCATGATATGTATGTAGGCTCTCTTCTATTGGAAAATATTGGATGTAGTATTGTTATGTAGTACTCGTTGTTTTGTCACTTGAAAACATAAAATATGAGCAGATGTTTTGTAGTTATTTAAGGTGTTCATTATCCCCCTTATGAGGGAATGGATTAATGTTGACTAGTATACCTCCCTAGAGAACACAGTGTACGGGGAGTTTCCCTAGAGTACTCGGTACATGGGGATGGGCCCAATATATATGTTTTGGTACTAATCCACCTTAGTAATACAATCCATCTAGAAAAATGAGTAAAGTTGGTGTATTTTTCTTAATGAAGAAATGTTTTCTATGATTTTCTTCCTTTCTTTCTATAAGTCTTTTCAAATTATGAAAACCATGAATATATGTATCTTTCTACCCATGTACTCGATGCCATGTGTGTTGATTCGTTGTTTCCCATATGTTTTAGGTTTAGAGCTAGCATGGGATAAAAGTACAGGATGTGAGCAAGTTGTACAGGTTGTACCTATTGTGTTAAGATCCTAGCATATATGTTCAGACTTATGTAAAATATCCTTTCAATATGTAATTGTCACTCATGTTGTAATAAGTCAATTTGTAATATATACATATTGAATGTTGAGATTGTTATGGTGTATGCATTAAATTTGAATGTTCATGTATGCATATTTCTCTTCCGCATCGCTCTCTGAAACAAATGCCTAACATTTTTGGATGTGTCCTCTCGTTCCTTCTAAGTCTCGAGACGGTACAATCCAGGGATGTTAATTAGAGCATGGACAATAGCTACACCTAATAATTGCTCACCGTGAAACATAAAACCTAATTTCACCTTTCACTTAATACCCTAGAAACTTAGTAAGATGTTCTATAGGAATAATGTTTGACTTAGCCTCTAAGTCAGAACCTAGATGTTCGAGAACTAGGTTTAGACAAGTGTGTGAAACCCTTTCCATAAAGAGCTCATATGTATTGGGTAGCTACACTAGTCTACACCTTGTTTTCACCATTTCACTAGGTGACATGGTACTAGACTATCTACTATGTGTGGGACACTCGTTTTGCTGATTTGGTTTTGTTTTCCAGTTGGCTTGAGCCTCGACAGTTTTCTCTGATATCTACCTTCTCAAAGAAAAACTATATAATATTTGTTTACCTGTATGTAAATATGAAAATGTATCCCTTGCATGGGAGAGTAGGAGGTGTTCATGCAACCTAAGTGAAAGGGAGTGACATCAGTCTAGAAGAGAGAATAGACTAGATTAGATGTTTAGAGCCATATCAGATATTGATATTTGGAATAGATAGTGGCTAAATAGATGGATGACATAAGCAAGGATGATTTGATATAAGTTTTGTTCTGAGGATATAAGTTGTGTAATATTGATCAAGATGTATTTGATGTCTGATCCAATGCTAAGAAAAATCAGCTAAGTCTTGATGATGAAAATACATTCTCTTCCCTTACTTGAGATGAGCTAAGTTAAGATAAGGTTGAATATGCATGGGCCTCAAGCTCTTTTACAAAGGGGACCTCCAGTGTTAGGACAAGATATGTGGTGAACTCCAGAGAGAGTGAGACCCACAAGGAGAGGGTCATAGGACCTACCCTACAAAATATGAAAAAAATATGAGATATATGTGAAATGATATGTCCTAAGCTGGGTTACTCCTGAGTAGCTGAGTTGAGTCCATATACATGATTCTTATAGTTTCTCAAAATCCTACATGTGAGATTTGGGTAAAATTAAATTCTATGGATAGCAAACCCAATGATGTCAAAGTCAATCTTTTTGATTGAGCTATGTCCTACCTTGAGTGATGTATGTTTGTGAAGTTCATGATTAGTTGCAAGAGAGGTGATATATGAAACTCTGGTTCTAAGAGTAAAATGCCTTGTGCATAAGATGCCCACAAATGTTATTCCCTCCTTATCTCTTTCTTGATATATGATGCTTGAAACTTCACTTGAGCTAAATAGATGATTTATACATGAAGATTCACTCCTATAAGCTTCACATATTCAATATTCCCTCCCTATATTAGACATGTGATATAAAGTTTAATATCATGATAAGATTGGCTTAGTATATAATTATACCATCTATACCATACATAAAATATATAAGTATGAAATCATGACAATCTCAACTGAATATATTCTCTTTCCCCTCAAATCATATATGAAAGATATAAGTTGAAACTATGTGCTTGAAAAAAAACACATATTTGGATCACAGATTACAACATCACGAAATATATTTCTCAATCCCCCAATCTTCTAAATCTAAGCTTCTAGTTTGATGAATATTCACACAATAGGGTGAAAACCCTAATATGTAAGTATGAATAATTATTCCCTCTAATGATGAAATGCTGGAATGATGTTGATTAAACCCCAATAATGATGCTATGTGAGAAAATTCCAAATATTATATGGCATGAAATCATGATATCACCTTACATAGGTGAGTAGGATGAAATATGAAACCTTGAGTGGTACCTCTTAACCTCATAATTATGAATAGAACCCTTATCCTTAAGGGTCTATGATGATGTAAATCCTAGAATGAAAGAATGTCCTGCGATGATTGAGATGATAAATGATGCATTGGCCTATATAAGGTGGGGGTGGGTACACTCCTAGATGCTCTAGATCCTAAGATGACAACTTGGAATGCATATAGAGAACTTTGGTACCTAGAAGTGGTGACTAAAAAGAAGTTAGACCTTTTTTATCATTTTGAATATGAGAACCGTTGAATTTTGAGGACAAAATTCCATTTAAGGTAGGGTGAATGTGATGACCCTAAATTTTAGGGTTTTGATACCCAATATGATATTTGAGAACCTTGACTACTCTATAGGTGGCTAAGCTTAGTTGAGGATTGATCATCTAATTTTAAATCACTTTCACATTAAATAGCATGATTAAAGATGTGATTGGTGATTATGATATTGAATTGAGTTCAACTATGATATATATAGCTTTTTATTAGTTGATCTGGGAACTAATGAGGCCAAGAGGTCCATCAATGGTCGCAACAAGTTAAAGTGGTCAATTGATGAGCCTTCATGTATGTTGCTATTCTATCAGGTGTTTTGGACTTGTAGGATCAAGATTGATGGTTGTTTATATTGAATCCAAGGTTTATACACCGATTTATAAGGTTGTTCAAAGAATTTACTTGCATGATAAAATAATGGGGTTTGTGTCTAAAACTTTGGAAAAAGGCACTTTAGGATATTATGAGCTTATGCCTAGAATTTTAAAATGTTTGAAGATTCCTACAAAGAGATGTAACCATTTGAAATTTGAGACATTTAAGATATAAATTTAGTCAAATTTTGGTGTTTTGGTTATTCAGTAGTTAGGTCTACGACATATATTGTCACACAGCCGGCCCACTCAAACTTAGGCATGTGGATTTAGCTGGGTGAGGCCCCTAGATGGGGGGGTGTGGCTCTATCTCAGTCGTTCGCTATGATTTGGTGGTGTAGACCTTATCACTTACCTCTGAATCCTACGGGAGGGGAACTGGTCATAGTTGGGCACCTGACTCTCCATGATCCCAGGGATGACCATGCATAGCTGTGTGATCTCAAAGCACCGTGAGGTTAGGAACTTTCCAACAACATCTCACTACTTCTATTTTGTGTAGTAGTGAGAGCGATCAACCCTATCATTCTCTACACATCTCCATCCTCATGATCATGGCAGCCAGGTAGAAGTGACTGAGAGGAAGAGGAGACGAAAAGGTAGTATTTTGGGGCACAAGGAGCACCGCAAATGCCATAGTATGAGAACACGATGCCATCTGGGTGGACTCCATGCTACGCAGAACACTTCGTAGAGCGCTCCCAACCTAGTTTCTCTGGTCATCTGTGGAAGCCTTGGGACCAATATTCTTTGCATACTCATTGCTTTTACTAGACCTCCATTGAGTTCTGGATTCAGTGGTGAATCATTTCGACACAACCAGTGCAAGATTCGGGTGTGGGAGTAAAGATCCTCAAATCACCACTACCTCCTCCGCTGTGAAGGAGATTCCCTGCCACTTCCTGGAGGTCCCTCATGGTCCTATTGTTTCAGGAATCCTCACGACGTCAGAGGTTTCCAGAAAGCTTCATTCTGCAACCATGAAGGATCCCCAACGACCATCACCTAGGTTTAGGCTCTTTTTCTCGCTCACAAGCTCACCGGAGGATCCCATTGCGGCGGCTAACACCGGACGAGATGGTCTGGGTGTCTAGGGACTAATCACTGGAACTCATCCCCATAAACCTCACGTTGTAGCCCCGATCTACTACCTCTCGTCTTCTTCCCCTTTGCGGTGGATTGGAGATCATGGGGAGATACATCGCTAGGGCTATCCACCTAACCCAGATCTTGATCTAGCGGCATGATTGGTTAGAATCGTGTGGAAGGCCAATCCAAGCTGTGAGGAACCATCATTGGCCGGCGAGTATGTCTATTGCTGCCAGGATTCCTTGCTTCTTCCTTCATGTGCAGCGGCGCCCTGCTCTGGTGTGACTCCCATACGCGATGGAGAATTCCTACGAGAGGAGAAAGGGGGAGCCACACCCACCTTTGATATCCACGGTAACCAAATCAACAAAGAGCAACCTTGGAACTTGTCGGAGGTCCACGCTATGACTGTGTTCTCTGTCTCACATGCAAAGAAGACCCCAGGCGGCGTTGGGGCGAGGAACGTGAGTAAAGGGATGGCAAGCCATGTCAATTCACAACCAATATAGTCAGAACAGTTCACTCTAGCAGCCGCCTGGCACAGGGCAAAACCAGCAAAGGATCACAAGACTTTTGATTATGAAGTGGCACCCATCTACGACCCTGACCGCATGGATCCAACGACCGTAGATTTTCCTACACGGTAAGATGCTCTCACAATTTATAGAACATTTCCTTATCTTAGAAAATGCACTATAAATAGCTCCCCTATCCAATAAATCCTCCAAAAATACCCCTAGACTCACAAAAATGTTCTCTACATTACTGAATGCTTATATTAGGCTTTTAAAGCACAACTACTGATGATATTTTATTTATATGATAATGCTTCTCTTGAGATTATATTTTGGTGTAGTTATCATATCATGGAAATTAAATATGAGAAGATTCTTTATGACACCTAATGTCATTTAGAGATCAAATATGAAATTTGATCAAGTTACAATCTCAGAATATTAGCTCTTTTTGCATTAATTCATAATTATATACTTTCAACCTGATATTAATTCTAGAAAATAGACCAATCATCAAAAAAATATGAAATTTGGACAAACCCCTATGATGACCTCCTGATCAGTAGAAAAATATCATAAACATGTTCTAAGTTAGTAAAACCTAGATTTGGCCAAAACCCTAATTTGGACCTAAATACCATTTATAATGGTGAACATTGTATTAATGATGATTAAATGTTACTAATTAGGTGATGACTAGATATCTAGATGATCAAGAATTATTAGGAATCTCTGAACTCAGGTACGTGGGTTTATTTAGTTATATGACTATGATTTTCTTACTTGCAATCATGATATGTATGTATGCTCTCTTCTATTTGCAAATATTGGATGTAGTATTGCTATGTAGTACTCATTGTTTTGTCACTTGAAAACATAAATTATGAGTAGATGTTTTATAGTTATTTAAGGTGTTCATTATCCCCCTTATGAGGGAATGGATTAATGTTGAGTAGTACACCTCCCTAGAACACACGGTGTACGGGGAGTTTCCCTAGAGTACTCAGTACACGAGGATGGGCCCAATATATATGTTTTGGTACTAGTCCACCTTAGTAATACAATCCATCTAGAAAAATGAGTAAAATTGGCATATTTCACTTAATGAAGAAATGTTTTCTATGATTTTCTTCCTTTCTTTTTGCAATTCTTTTCAAAATATGAAAACCATGAATATATGTATCTTTCTACCCATGTACTCGACACCTTGTGTGTTGATTTGTTGTTTCCCATATGTTTTAGGTTCAGAGCTAGCATGTGACAAAAGTACAAGATGTGAGCAAGTTGTACAGGTTGTACCTATTGTGTTAAAATCCTAGCATACATGTTCAAACTTATGTAAAATATCCTTTCAATATGTAATTGTCACTCATGTTGTAATAAGTCAATTTGTAATATATACATGTTGAATGTTGAGATCGTTATGGTGTATGCATTAAATTTGAATGTTCATGTATGTGTATTTTGCTTCCACATCGCTCTCTGAAATGATTGCATAACATTTTCGGATTTGTCCTCTCGGGTCGTCTAAGTCTCGAGATGAACAAATCTGGGGATGTTACATAGGGCATAAGAAACCCCTTACAGATCATCCACGTTTACCTCCACCTCTTCCTCAATCACCTAGTTGGCTTGCACATGACCTATTCGACTCGATAGGTCCTAAATGTAGGGGTATGTAACTATTTATAGGTGAACATGAAGAACATTCACCTATGGTGTTTTCTATTAAGGAGGACGTTGTAGGTCAACATTATGATACTTGTATATTTCTATAAGTTATTTTGGATTTTTTTTCATTTTACTTGGTTGATTACATTTGTAATAGAACTTTGGACATGGTGAGATCTTATATAGCTATATACCTCATTTTATATATGGTGATATGTTTTCTTATATATTAATGCACACATGATATACATTTTGCAACCACTTACATAGGAACTATAGAGAGTTTTCAATGACCCATGTGGGATTTCTAGTTCCATCCTTGATTAGCTGTGTAATTAAAGACCCGTTATCTGTTACTTTGTACTTCACTATCACACTTAAATATTTTGGTAAAAAGAAAAATAGTGTGATATTAGCTCCATAAAATGTTTGGTAAGTTTACTTACTTGTCTTATAATTTTGTCTTAACAAATTACATTTCGTTGTGGATTTTGAGTTATATTTTTTTGTCTTCTTATCACTCAGGAATAACCATTGGGTCTTATTGGTTGTTGTCCCCGTGATGCTAGCTATTTATTATCTAGATCCTAAGGGTGACAAAATGGACAATGGGGGTCACGATTTGAAAAAGGCATTATTCATGTGAGTAATGTTTCATGATTATATCCGTTAACATATATATATTACATGACTATTTACTAATGTCAATTCAATATGTTACATTAATATTTAGGGCTATAAAATGTTTCAAAAAAGCTGGAGGAAAGGTGGACATGAAAAAGAAAGCGATAGTTTGGGAGAATGTTGAGGTAGTTTTATGAGTCCAATGCATATTTATGCCTATGCTTACTTTTATTTATTAATGTTTTGTATGTTGAAATTTATTATATTTTGTACAAGACAAAGGTTGTACATATGCATACTACATGATGGAATATATGTACATGATTACTAGATATGTGGTAGTAGACATCGATGAGATACATACATACATATATATAGCATAAACATATAGTCTCATTAGATATTATGAACATATAAAACTTATTAATTATATACATCATTCTCTTTACAGGTGTTTGAAATGAAATGCTTCACTACGTGAGAAAAGCTACTAGACGTACACCTGCCCTATAGTTGAGAACAACTAGAGGAGACACGAGAACAATGGGTAGAAGCCTTCGAAAGGTAAGTGAACTTTGAATTTGATTGGGATGAAGAAGATGAATAAGAAGTTTGAATTCTATTATACATGTGATTCTTATGACTTCTTGCAACTCTAAATTTGATGCATGCATATGTGAATGATGATCTACATATACATGTGTGTGAATGTGAAGATGAATGAATGAATACTTGTATATGTCATGAGAATAAAATTGGTATATATGTAAATGAAATAACATGTGTGTGACTGAATGTGAAGATGAATAAATTATGATTGCACATGTGATGAAATGTAATTGGAGAATGAATAAAATTGTGTGCATATATATATTGCATTTGTTATTGTAGGTTTGGTGGCATGTTGTTAAGCTGAACTCATCGGATTTTATTAACTTGCAGGTCAGAACTGAATTGCAGGTTCTACATCTGGTTGACCAGCCAAACACCAGGCTGCAGGCCTACCATTAAAAAAAAACTTAGTCATCAGTTGTATCAAAAAAACTGACACTATAAGCCTAAATCCTCAATTTTAGTAAGATAACCGACATTAAAGGACAAATCCAAAATGACCATGCTGAACAACACAGTCTCATTGGATAGCAGGTCATAGTCATCTGTTTGTTAGAAATAACTGTCATTTTACATTAAAATTGTCGGTTATTTGGGCTACAATTGACATTGTACATCATGATAGGTGTCAGTTTATTATGAACCGACCATGTCATGTCATTTACCAGTTATAAATGTGACATGGTATGGTTCTTTCGACGTCAGTTTTTGTCATGCAAGCGATGCTTAAGATCCCTATATATGTCGATTTCTTATATCCACACAACCGATAATGGATCTTTGACGTCGGATTTACCTTCCCCAAGGAACCTGTTGTTAATATTTGTTATATTCGTTCATGCAACAGCGACAGGTGCAATGTAATTAATAATTCAGGCAGATCCAAAATAAGAAACAAAGTTCAAACAAAGCAAGAGAATAGAAAAAATAGGAGTTAGATTCACAAACCATATCGTTTGTTGAGAAACGAATGTGTTACTTAAAGAAATCAGTACCCGAGAATCCTCGCGGATAGGCACCATTCTCCCAATATCGATCCGGCACGAACCTGGAACTTGCGCGTCTCGCTCGCGCTCGTTGCACTGCTACCAGTGCAGCACAGCAACCGCAGGAACCACTGTCTGACAGTTGCATCTCGATGAAGAGAAGGAGAAGTCGTGCTACGCACAGGAGAACGACTTCACGAAGGGACTCTGGGATGACAGCTCTCGCACTCTGGATTAGGGCTCACAAAACACACGACGGCAAAAGACTGTTTTCGGTGTGTTTAACCCTAATGATCGGAGGCATATATATAGCCACGCGCATCCCTAATCCTATTCCCAGTAAGACGCAAATACTCAGTTGCTCTTGTACACAGTACGAAATAAAAACCGCAAAGAGAAACACTTTCCAGTTAGGATTAGGAAATCCGAATAGGAAAAAAACAATTAATTACACGAGTAATTAATTAGTTGTATCCTAGTGCAAAAAGAAGATGAAAGACATTCTCTACAATCCACAATCCACAATCCACAATTTACAAGCCCAAGCCCGAGCCCGAGCCTGAGCCCGGCCCGGCCAGGCGAGGCGAGGCGAGGCGAGGTGAGGCATGGCGCGCGCGTGCGTGCGTGCGTTGTGATAACCCCACCCACCAAGGAGGTGAGCATACCTCCCTCCTAGAACTCCTTTGGACACTAGTGCCCCCATGTGATCCTACATATGAGGACCACAGGTTTCCAGGAGATAGACACGCAGATGCTAGAAGCATCAAACAAGAATACATAATGTCATCTGATTTACCCGAGAACTTGTTATTACCACATTGAACCCAGTTTGTGGGATCTCCACTCTTTTGGGTTGGGTTGCTACTGCCTGCAAATCTATAGGGGTTTCAGTCCCATCCCCAACCTAGATTTTTCCACTAAATCCAAGGTAAGACCTTTAGTGAAAGGATCAACTGTATTATCTTTGGTACCGACGTAGTCCACAGCCACGACCCCATTAGACACTAACTCCCTTACAGATTTCAATCTGACTTGGATGTGTCTACGCTGTTTTTTATTGTACTTGGAACTCTTTATCTTAGCAATAGTTGTAGTGTTGTCACAGTGAACTGAAATTGCAGGAAGCGGATTCATTACCATAGGTAAACTAGACATAAGTCCATGTAGCCATTCAGCTTCCGATCCAGTTTCATCTAAAGCACACAACTTTGCTTTAAAAGTGGACCGAGACAATATGGTCTGTTTCTTAGACCTCCAGGAAACAACTCCTCCTCCCAACAGGAATACATATCCTGAGACACCATTACTCCCAGAATTCACGGCAATCCAGCTTGCATCACTATATCCTTCGACTATGGAAGGATGTTTACCATAATGCAACCCAAGGGAACGTGTTCCCTTGATATACCTCAGAACTCTGTCAAGAGCTTCCCAATGGGTCTTGTCGGGACAACTGGTGTATCTACTTAACTTGTTCACGACAAACACAATGTCTGGACGTGTACAGTTCATAAGATACATCAAACTTCCGATAATCTGAGAGTATCGTAATTGAGACACTGGAACCCCAGTTTCATTCTTGAACAAGGGTTTGGATGAATCATATGGAGTCTTAACATGTTTACGTGATGTGTACTCAAACCTCTCCAGTATCTTCTCAACATAGTGAGACTGAGAGAGAGTTATACCATCAGTAGACCTTATGATTTTAAGCCCTAAAATCACATCAGCGACACCCATATCCTTCATCTCAAACTTGCTACACAAGAACGACTTTGTTTCATTTACTACTTTCATATCAGAACCAAAAAGCAGGATATCATCGACGTATAAGCATAATAAAATGAATCCATTATTGACAATCTTGCAGTAGAGACACTTATCAAATTCATTAGAAATAAAGCCAAATGATGATATCACAGAATCAAACTTCTCATGCCATTGCTTAGGGGCTTGTTTCAAGCCATATAATGACTTAACAAGTTTACACAGTTTGGACTCATTTCCACGACCCACAAATCCCTCAGGTTGTTTCATATATATCTCTTCTTGAAGATCACCATGTAAGAACGCGGTATTCACATCCATCTGATGGATATAGAGATTATAAATGGAAGCCAATGTTATAAGCACTCGGATTGTGGTCATACGGGAAATAGGTGAATAGGTATTAAAATAATCTATTACTTCACTTTGTGTGTAACCCTTAGAAACTAACCTAGTCTTATACTTATTGATTGTCCCGTCTGCATTAAGTTTCTTCTTAAAAATCCATTTGCAACCAACTGTAGAACAACCAGGAGGCAAATCCACCAATTCCCAAGTTCCATTCGAGAGAATTGATCGGATTTCATCATTAACGACTTCTTTCCAAAACTTAGCTTCTGGAGATTCCATAGCTTGTTTGAAAGTAATAGGATCATCCACAACATTGTAAGTAAGAAACTCACTTCCAAAGTCTTTGGATGTCCTAGGCCGTTTACTTCTCCTTGGTTCAACTATTTCTTCATAATCGTCAGATTCAGAAATAGCATGTTCTGAGTCGCCCCCCGCCCCCACATTTGTCATCCTTTCCACGTGCTCGGGAATGGAACATGTGGTAAATGAATCTTCTTGAGAAACTTCATTGGGCACACCAGTTTTGATAGGAAACACATCCTCAAAGAATGTTGCATCACGTAATTCCACAATTGTATTGACCTCAATGCCAGAGATATCTGATTTTACAATCAGGAATCTATAAGCATAGCTTGTCTCTACATAACCTAAGAATATGGCATCGATCGTTTTCAGTCCTAATTTCTTCCTTTTGTGTTCAGGGACAAGTACCTTTGCAAGGCACCCCCACACTCGAAGATATTTAAGACTCGGTTTCCTTCCTCTCCACAACTCAAATGGACTACTCTCTGAATGTTTATGCGGAACTCTATTCAGAATATGGCAAGCCGTATTCAAAGCTTCCCCCCACATAAAGTTGGGTAATCCAGATGTTTAGAGTAAGGTATTTACCATATCTATTAAGGTTCAGTTTTTACGTTCAGCTATCCCATTTGATTGTGGTGAATAAGGAGCAGTGACCTCATGAACTATACCATGTAATTAGAAAAATTCCAAAAACAAGTTCGAGGTATACTCTCCTCCCCTATCAGACCTTAATCGCTTAAGTACTTTACGGGTTTGAGTTTCGGCTTCTTTCTTATAAATTTGAAATTTATCCAGTGCCTCATCTTTACTTCTAAGTAAAAAGACATAACAGTATTTACTCGCATAGTCAATAAAAGTTATAAAATAACACTTTTGATCTCTCGTAGCAACACCATTAAATTCACAGATATATGTATGTATTAAATCCAAAATTTCCGAATTCCTATTCACAGAATGAAAAGGCTTCCTAGGCAATTTAGCTTGTACACAGATTTCACATTTATTGTTGCTAATTTTAGATTTAGGGATCAAATCTAGATTCATCATACCCTTCATTGAGGCAACATTAACATGTCCCAAACGTGAATGCCATACATCGGATGAAACAAGATTCATGCAAACAGAACTATAATCATTCAAATTTAAAATGGAATTTGAAACATGTTCAACATGAATCTTAATTAAGTTCCCACATCACATAAGTACCCTTTGCCAAAAAACAAAGAATCACGAAGGCCTGTAATAATAGCCTTATTACATTTACAGTCTACTCTATAACCTTCTGTAACTAATATGACGCCACTAAGGATATTGCGTCGAATGGTTGGAACATGTCTGACCCTGTTAAGAGTCAAAACCTTCCCCGAAGGGAACTTCAAGTCCACCTGTCCTTCGCCTTTGACTTCTGCAGAGCTGGAATCGCCCAAAGTCACGGACCGACCTCGAGAGGCCTGATAAGACACAAACAGGGATTTATCAGCACACACATGTACATTAGCCCCAGTGTCAATTATCCAATAAAGTGGTTCAAAAATAGAAAGGATTTCAGGTTTAATAGACACGTACCCATCATTGAGGTTCAAGGATATAGTCATCATGTTGACCACAGCCTCCTCAGTTGCAGATGCGGTAGCTTTCTTTGCCTTCTTAGTAGGACAATCCTTGTTCCAGTGGCCAACCTGTCCAAAAGTCCAATAAGGTTTGTTCTTCGGTTTCTTTTGGATCTTTGGCTTGGGTTTATGTGCATTCTTAGATTTCTTATCTTTGGTATTTTTCATAGAAGTAAGATTAACAGTTGGATTTGCATCAGTAGGCACCTTGACCCCTTTCTCCTTTAAGTGTTCTTCTTGTATATTAATATCCATCATTAGTTCATCCATGGTGTGTGTCCCTTTGAGATGCTTCAGAGGCATACCAAACGACTCCCAAGACTTAGGGAATTTTTCTATGATAGACATAACAACGAACTTCTCAGGCAACACCATCTTGGCATCTGAGAGTTCATGAACTAGGAGTTGTAGATCATGTGTTTGATCAGAAACTGACTTACCCTCAACCATCTGAAACTTAAGAAATTTAGAAACGCAATATTTTTCAACACCTTAATTTTCAGTGCTAAAATTCTTAATTAACAATTCCCATAAAACCTTACACGTAGTGACTGGCAGCTTTGAGTAAGAATCATACAGTTTTTTATTTAAACCAAACAGAATCAAACCGCGACACGTTTTATCACCCTTCTTCCAATTAGCAATTATATTTGCATTTTCAGGAATTGTTTCATCACATATAGGTCCAGTTTCAACTAAGTACTGATCATAACCCGCAATATTCAGCCAAATTTCCATCCGACTTTGCCAACAGGCAAAGTTGGTACCAGTAAATTTTTCAGGCATATTGGTTGTATCAATTTTACATCCCGAACCACCCTGACCAGCCATTGTTAATTAACGACAAAAGACTTCACGAAGCGACTCCGGGACGACAGCTCTCGCACTCTGGATTAGGGCTCACAAAACACACGGCGCCAAAAGACTATTTTCGGTGTGTTTAACCCTAATGACCGGAGGCATATATATAGCCATGCGCGTCCCTAATCCTATTCCCAGTAAGACACAAACATTCGGTTGCTCTTGTACACATTACGGAATAAAAACTGCAAAGAGAAACACTTTCCAGTTAGGATTAAGAAAGCCCGGCCCGGCCAGGCGAGGAGTAGCGTGGCGCGCACGCGTGCGTGCGTTGTGATGTGGTAACCCGACCCACCAAGGAGGTGAGCATACCTCCCTCCTAAAACTCCTTTGGACACTAGTGCCTCATGTGATCCTACATATGAGGACCACAAAAGTTCTAGGAGTGAGCAATATGGGATAAAACTTCTTTGCCATTTGCACTAGAAACAACACAACATTCTCATATGTACTTGCTGCACTACATTGGGATTAACCCATGCTAAATAAATGATTTGCTACAGTAACGACGTTACAGTAATTACGTGCTACAATAATTATGTGACTTTACAGTAACCATCATTTATCTAACAGAACCGACGTCTTAGACATATCCTATAGTGTCGCCCACTTAGATATCGATTTTTGACCGACGTTATAAGGTTGTTTTAACTGACACAGATGGTTTCTATACTAGTGTGTATATCCATATTTTTGTATGGTTTAAATGGTAACTAAATTATGTTAATTTTGTTCTATCACTCTGTCATGCAGGTTTTTAAATAAAATATAAAAATATAATCCACGATTGTCACAATCGGTTACAAAAAAATTAATTGAAATACAGAAATGAAAATAGTCCACAAAATTTGGAGTATGAGAAATAGACTACGATTACCTAATTTACAGTAATAATCCACAGTTATATTATGGTCCACGGTTAAAACTACAAATTATAAAACATACTCCACAGTTATACAAGTTGACTATGGGTAATTTTCCTCGATCTACTATCAGTATCTCGTTGAACGTCACGCAGGACCTATCATTATTTTCCCTTTTCTACAAATTAGCTAGAGGATATAATGCAATCAGTCAGATTTGTGTATGTTACGTGTTATTTTCGCGTAGTGGGTACAAAAAGTAAATAGCTGCCCACGTCCCGTTTTTCTTGGTATCCTTCTAGTGGATGCAAGTTGGGAGATCACCGACATGCCTGCAAATCTAGCAACAAATTACTAAAGAGACGCACCATACTACACATCTCCAACCATGTAATAGGCCTACCACATATATACCACCTATGCTGCTCGTCGAACATTCGCGGATAAGGTAGTTGGCCGAGATGTGGTACACACATACACGACAGCAAAGGTCAGAGAGCTGACATTTCTCTAAATGATCCGTTGACATAGGTAGAGGGTGTAGTTGGTCAAAAACCGAGAAAAGTAAAAACCGACAACATGACACGAAAACCCGTCTCGGCGACGAATAAAAGAGGTATACGGTTGCTACGTTCAAGAATGCCAATGAAATTCATCTTGGTACCAAACTGAAGGTCTCGGTTCAATTGGATCCCATAATGTTCAGGACAGCTAAGTCTTGACTGTGCCCTCGTCGATTGCGCCAACGTCGGTTATGGTATGAAGTTAGCCGTGGTTGGACAACAATAAAAAGTGGCTATCAACCAACTAATTAGTTCTACGTGGACGCTCTGCCTTTAGTCAACAAAATTCTTACGCGTACTAAGTGATCGTACGAGACCTGTTCATACGTATCCGCATTGGATACGATTGAGCGAAACCTTCCGCCGGTTGGCCAGCCCTAGAGAATAGTGCCGACAAACAAATTGTCCCTTGTGAAACCTTACACCATTAATAAATGATTTTTGTTGTATCAAATGCATATACAAATGGTAGTACCTTTGTGAACAAATAAATTGTCCACAAAAGGCAAAGATTGCTACATTAAAATGATAATAAATAATAATATGTCACAAAGAGTTATTGTTGGAAAAATACATATCTTATACCCTGTAAAATATTATTGCATTAAAAAAAAAGAACAAATAAAATCGATAACACCACGTCACATGCATATGTATCTAATGGTATATTAAAAACATACATGTTTGTCTAACACCACACAAGTACTTAATAACTATTTTTATACATGTGTCTTGCACTTCAAAATGGTGTTGCATACACAACCAAGTTAACTACATAAGAAGTAGATAAGAATATTATGTATTGTATTATTATAAATATTCTATAAACTCAAACAACACAATAACTATACATTTAGATAGCCTCCTGACTTCTCTAAAAAAAATTACTATACATTTAATATATTACACATAAATATTGGTGGGTAGAGGGTTAAAAGATATGAGTAATGGCTTACCCTTACCCTTACCCACTAAGGTAGCGGGTCAGAGGGTAGCGGGTAGGCGGGTAAAGGGTAAGAAAATCCTTTACCCTTAGCCTTATCCTATAGGGTATGGATATAAGGTAAACAGGTTTACCTTTACCCATTGACAACCCTAACGAAGATGTCATGAATGCTTCTATTTGTTGGCCACAGAATAAAGACAGCCCACCCACCCTCCCACACTAAAACTACCCAAAGAGGAGTTCAGATTTGTTTTTATCCTTTTTGCTAGGAATAGGTTGCTCCTTTTGTGATATGCCTTTATGTGTCATTACCCATTAAATGGTAGGGTGTGGATTCTATTCACTTAACAAGTGGCATCATTTAACACAAGGTTCAACATGTTCCTTGCTTAATCAAGCACAAAAAATTTTGGACCCCAAAAAGAGATCATCCAAACACCTAGAGTGAGCCATGTACATGCACATCCATGTCCTATGGGAATCCAACCTTTTTAATTCATAGCTATAGTTACATTATTTCACAAACTCATAAGACTTACTTGATTGTTGATGTCTTATTATAGATGTCATTTACATGTCAGTTAGAGTCACAAGAGCATGCTTGTGACTCTAACTGACATGCAAATGATTTATTATAGATGTCATTATTTATTTTTTGAAAATAACTTATAAAGGATCATTTATATGTTTAATATCACTTTGTAAATGAATTAAATTTCCTATGTTTACATTTTTCTTACTATGCATTGTTAGGAAGAATGTTCTAGAATGTCCATTGTAAAATTCTTTACATTATAAAAAGTTAATTAAATTCCCTTTATATGGATATCATTTTTCTTGATCAATATATGTAGTACTTTTTTTTCGCAACCATTAGAGACTATTTTTTGAGCTCGCTCTCTAGTGCAGGATAAAAGAGTTTTTAGGTCTACATTAAGGCTCAAGTTGAGCCAGGAAGGAGCAGTAGTTGAAAAGTTAAAATTTTGAGAAAGAAGGCGGGCATGTTTAGCCAGGGTGTCAGCTATACTATTTATATTCCTAGGAATATAAATTATCTTCACAGCATCGCACTTACTCATGAGGTGTTTTATTCTCGCACAGTATGGCTGAAGCTTGGTTGTGCTATCGGCAGTGGAATTTGCAAGGCTAACCGCTTGCATAGAGTCTGAACAAAGGAGGAACTTTCTCCAGTTGTACGAGTTGCAGACTTCAAGTCCATGGATGATTGCTTGGACTTCTGCCTCAAGGGCATAGGTGCTTTGACGGCAGATACCATCTCCATATCAGCTGGATCCATGGCTGTCCACAACATGGACACCAATTCCATTGTTCACTGTAGGGTTAGCAAAGGATGCATCCATGAATGTATAATAATTGAAGGATGGTAGCTGATCCAAATTGAAAGGGATTATAATAGGAGTGGTGGTGGACTTGCAGTGAACTTTACAGTTGGTTTGTATCGACTATGTGTGATTAGAGATAAACTCCAACTTAACATTATGAGGTTTTTGAGTGCCTTTGTGGACGTATTCATTTCTGCATTGCCATAGAAACCAACAGGCAACCTGGGAGGTAGGCGGTATCACATTGAAATCAGGCGACACCTTATAGATATGATTGATCCAGTCTTCTTCATCAAGTGCAAAGAAATTGTTGCCCTTTTTCAAAAGAGTCCAGACTGGTTTACTGAAGCTACAATCCCGGAGGTTGTGAATGATGGTCTCATGTGCATTGTTGCAACGGGGGCAGATGGTACTGATATCCATGTGTCGGTGGTGCTTTTCTGCATTGGTGAGTAAAGTCTTAAGTTGAAGCAGCCATAAAAAGACCTTTATCTTTGTGGGGAGATATGAGGACCAGATATCTTTCCATCTGCCAGGAGTAGAGCAGTCTTTGTGTGCGTGAAGCCACCTGTAGGCTGATCGGGTTGTAAGAATGCCAGACTTCTCCATCGGCCACCGCCAGGTGTCAGGACCATTGTACAGAGAAGGGACTGGAGTAGAGAGAATGTAGCTCCATGTTGTTTGAGGCAGGTAATGGTTGATGAAATCCCAGTCCCACTTGTTTGGGTGTATGGCCATAGAATTAACATATAGATATTCCAGTCCTACAGGCGTCTGGAAACCTGGTTGAAGATCTTCAATAGACTGATCCAAGATCTAGCAATATGACCACACATTTGTGGTATTGCCATTGTTTACGATCTTGTAGTTGTTGCTCTGAATAAGAGGAATGCTCCTCTTAATGAAGTTCCATGTCGACGATCCGTACTTCTTGGTAAAGACCCCATCACGCATGTACTTTTCAGACATAATTTTGACCCAGAGCTTGTCTGACTGATTAAGAAAGGACCAGATGTTTTTGAGAATGAGGGCTTGGTTCTGATCTCGCGCATCTTTGATGCCAAGACCACCTAATCTTTATTAGATGTGACCTTTTTCCAAGAGACAAGGGACATTTTATTTTGGTCCCAAGTGCCTGACCATATGAACTTTCGTACATGGATGTTCAGCTTATCACATAGCAATGGCGATAGCTGCACAGACTGCATCGTATGCGTTGGGATGGCTTGAAGAGTGGACTTTGCAAGAGTTATTCAGCTAGCCAGTGGCATGTGATTCATTGACCAGCTATTCATCCTACTGCACAGAGAAGAGAGGAGTTCAGCATGAGTGGCTTTGTTGACATGATGATGTAGCGTTGGCACACCTAGGTATTTACCCAAGTCTAAGGTCCAAGGAATTCCAAGCTTCCTACTAACAGCCCAGATTGTAGGTCTAGGAGTGTTAGTGCTAAAGAAACACTTGGATTTTTCTGCAGAGATCACCTGCCCAGAGTCGAGAGTGAACTTGGAGAGAACTTTGTTGATAATGACTGCTTGAGGTGTGGAAGCTTCCCCCATGATGAGGATGTCATCAGCTAAGAGGATATGAGAAATTTTGGTGCCTCCTCTAGAGAGGATCATTGTTTTCCACGTACTATTTCCCACTACATTGTTGATTTCCTGACTTAACCGCTCCATACATAAAACAAAAATGTAGGGGCTTATGGGGTCACCTTGCCTGACTCCCTGTGTAGCCTTGAAGGGTGGAAGTGGTTGTCCTTCCCACAACACAGAGGTTGAGCCCTTACTGATAATCTGCATGATGATATTACATATGCTAGAGGGAATGCTGGTTCTTCATAATGTATCATGAATGAAGTCCCAATTCATACGATCGAAAGCCTTAGGCAAATCCATCTTAATACACATCTGATTTTTCTTTGTTGTGTGTGACTTCATTGAATGAATAATTTCTTGTAGGAGGATGATGTTGTCGCTCAAGAGACATCCAGGGATGAAGGCAGATTGAGCTGGTGATACCCAGTCCTTGAGGAAGGGTTTAATTCGTTCAACTAGGACTTTGGAAAGAAGCTTGAAGCACCCATTGTTCAAGGAAATGGGTCTGAGGTCACTACATCATTGAGGGGTCTTGACCTTAGGGATAAGGACCATGCGGGAATTTTCCAACTCCGGTTCAATGGTCTGTGAAGAGAAGATGCTTTTGAGAGTATGCACAACGGAGCTCCCAATTTTGCTCCAGTTGGTTTGTAAGAATTCATTGTAAATGCCATTAGGGCCAGGCGCCTTAGACAGGGCCATAAGGAACAAGTGTGTCGAATTTCTTCATCAGTAGGAATGGAAGAGATGGCATCACAACAGTCCTGGGAAAGAAGTGGAAAAGACCCTGCATAGCTGGCAAGCTTCTGAAGATCGGGTCTAAAGTTAGAAGTGAGCAAATCTGTGAAGTATTGGATTACAGTAGCCTAAATATCCTACTGAGAGGTTACCCAATCACCCTCTTTATTCTTAAGCTTGGTTATTTTGTTAAAATGACGTCTAGCTTTAACATAGGAATGAAAAAACTTAGTGTTATTATCTCGCAAAGTGAGCCAGTCGATGTGGGCTCTTTGTTGCCACTCAGCTTCCTCCCTTAGGAGTAATTGATTGTAACATTCAATATACGTAATACTAACTCTATAAAAAGTATGTTTATCAATCTCAATCGTAGGCTACATCTTCCTAACTAAATGGCATATGTACAATGCACACGAGAATACTAGCTCCATAAAATCCACATATTAAATGAATTTGTAGTGTAAGTTGTGCAATGCTAGTACTTTTTTATTAATTGGTGTGTTCCAGTACTCAAAATTTGTAACAACATATTAGTTTAAGGTGATAGCATTCCCATTATCCTCGATGACTCTTGTTTTATATTTTCACTCTTAGTTAAAATTTTGAACCACATTAATGATGTCTCTTTTCACTTTCAATCTTCCCTTTTATACGTGATTCACCACGTTGGTTTGCTTATATTCTCTCATTTTGGATATCCTTTCCTATCAACTATTACCATTTTTCAATACCAAATGCTATAAATGGTTTTACTAGATCGGATATTTATATAAACTCCTTGGTTCATTACAAAAAAATGGTTTTTAACTACAAAAAAGTGTAGTGGAAATCTCATATTTTGTAGCTAAAGACTTTAGCTACATTTTTCTTTACATATATAAATTGTAGTATATGCTCAAATAGCTAAAAACTTTAATTATATTTTTTAAATATATAGTTAAATAATCCATTCACTACAAATACATATGTAGTCAAAAATGTAGCTAGATATTACCTTTACATATTTAAGTGTAGGTATAATTGTAGCTAAATGTACAACTACAATTACATATATAGTCATTATTTTGGAAAAAGATGAAGTTACTACATTATATGTGTAGTTAAAGTGTAGGAAAAATCAAAAATTACTACACATATATATGTGTATTTATATTAAACATCTAGCTACATATAAAGTGTCATTTATTACACATACATATATGTGAGATTATTCTATATATACTTTATATGTAATTTGTCAATACATAAGAGAAATTAGAACAAGTTACACATATTATGCCAACTACCATACTTTCATTTATATTTTAACAACAACTATACATGAGGAGGATATATGCCTTTCTCCTATTACACAATATTTGGGAAAAGGCTATACATATCAGCCCTTTGACATTACCAAAATCATCAGCTATACAAGGGAAACTAGCGCATTCCTCCTTCTAAGTGGATTGTGGTCTAAAGTTAATCGATTGTTTCATATTCCTTTATCATTGTTGCCAATCTCCTTCTTAAACAAGTGTTTGTGTACGTCACTCCCGCTTTTATTTTGAATGCACTTTACTTTGATAGGCTTCAAATTGAACATAAAAAAATAGAATATACATGCATCTTTTACACTAATGTCCTTCATTGATCTAGGGTTTTATCAGTTATTTCTCCTTCTCAATGAACACAAGGTCATCAACCAACCCATTTTTTGTTCGAAGGTAATTATGAACTCCTCGTCTCAGTCTCATCCTTGATCAAACATGGCATACCTAGAATATTTTAAATGCTTTTTATTGTTTGATTCAATAGGTAGTGGATTTGTAAGATCAAGTTTTTACATGGTTTGCAATGTACTTGAGTAACCTCCTACAATAACCAAATCAAATGTTAAAGAGAATTTTAAGACACACAAACAACATCCACTGATTTGCATTGCTACGTTGAGTAGCTATATCATTAAGACAGTCAGAAACTTGATGTCCTTGATCTTCTATTGAAAACACTCATGAACCTTTCAAATGGTGATATGTAATCAGTAATGATAGCTAGGGAATCGAATTAGAACCAATTCTACTACAATAGTAAGGATCTAAGTTTAAATGATAAAACACTATTCTCAACTCTTCATCTCAAACTTGCTACACAAGAACGACTTTGTTTCATTTACTACTTTCATATCAGAACCAAAAAGCAGGATATCATCGACGTATAAGCATAATAAAATGAATCCATTATTGACAATCTTGCAGTAGAGACACTTATCAAATTCATTAGAAATAAAGCCAAACGATGATATCACAGAATCAAACTTCTCATGCCATTGCTTAGGGGCTTGTTTCAAGCCATATAATGACTTAACAAGTTTACACACTTTGGACTCATTTCCACGACCCACAAATCCCTCAGGTTGTTCCATATATATCTCTTCTTGAAGATCACCGTGTAAGAACGTGGTATTCACATCCATCTGATGGATATAGAGATTATAAATGGAAGCCAATGTTATAAGCACTCGGATTGTGGTCATACGGGAAATAGGTAAATAGGTATTAAAATAATCTATTACTTCACTTTGTGTGTAACCCTTAGAAACTAACCTAGTCTTATACTTATTGATTGTCCCGTCTGCATTAAGTTTCTTCTTAAAAATCCATTTGCAACCAACTGTAGAACAACCAGGAGGCAAATCCACCAATTCCCAAGTTCCATTCGAGAGAATTGATCGGATTTCATCATTAACGGCTTCTTTCCAAAACTTAGCTTCTGGAGATTCCATAGCTTGTTTGAAAGTAATAGGATCATCCACAACATTGTAAGTAAGAAACTCACTTCCAAAGTCTTTGGATGTCCTAGGCCGTTTACTTCTCCTTGGTTCAACTATTTCTTCATAATCGTCAGATTCAGAAATAGCATGTTCTAAGTCGCCCCCCCCCCCACATTTGTCATCCTTTCCACGTGCTCGGGAATGGAACATGTGGTAAATGAATCTTCTTGAGAAACTTCATTGGGCACACCAGTTTTGATAGGAAACACATCCTCAAAGAATGTTGCATCACGTAATTCCACAATTGTATTGACCTCAATGCCAGAGATATCTGATTTTACAATCAGGAATCTATAAGCATAGCTTGTCTCTACATAACCTAAGAATATGGCATCGATCGTTTTCAGTCCTAATTTCTTCCTTTTGTGTTCAGGGACAAGTACCTTTGCAAGGCACCCCCACACTCGAAGATATTTAAGACTCGGTTTCCTTCCTCTCCACAACTCAAATGGACTACTCTCTGAATGTTTATGCGGAACTCTATTCAGAATATGGCAAGCCGTATTCAAAGCTTCCCCCCACATAAAGTTGGGTAATCCAGATGTTTAGAGTAAGGTATTTACCATATCTATTAAGGTTCGGTTTTTACGTTCAGCTATCCCATTTGATTGTGGTGAATAAGGAGCAGTGACCTCATGAACTATACCATGTAATTGGAAAAATTCCAAAAACAAGTTCGAGGTATACTCTCCTCCCCTATCAGACCTTAATCGCTTAAGTACTTTACAGGTTTGAGTTTCGGCTTCTTTCTTATAAATTTGAAATTTATCCAGTGCCTCATCTTTACTTCTAAGTAAAAAGACATAACAGTATTTACTCGCATAGTCAATAAAAGTTATAAAATAACACTTTTGATCTCTCGTAGCAACACCATTAAATTCACAGATATATGTATGTATTAAATCCAAAATTTCCGAATTCCTATTCACAGAATGAAAAGGCTTCCTAGGCAATTTAGCTTGTACACAGATTTCACATTTATTGTTGCTAATTTTAGATTTAGGGATCAAATCTAGATTCATCATACCCTTCATTGAGGCAACATTAACATGTCCCAAACGTGAATGCCATACATCGGATGAAACAAGATTCATGCAAACAGAACTATAATCATTCAAATTTAAAATGGAATTTGAAACATGTTCAACATGAATCTTAATTAAGTTCCCACATCACATAAGTACCCTTTGCCAAAAAACAAAGAATCACGAAGGCCTGTAATAATAGCCTTATTACATTTACAGTCTACTCTATAACCTTCTGTAACTAATATGACGCCACTAAGGATATTGCGTCGAATGGTTGGAACATGTCTGACCCTGTTAAGAGTCAAAACCTTCCCCGAAGGGAACTTCAAGTCCACCTGTCCTTCGCCTTTGACTTCTGCAGAGCTGGAATCGCCTAAAGTCACGGACCGACCTCGAGAGGCCTGATAAGACACAAACAGGGATTTATCAGCACACACATGTACATTAGCCCCAGTGTCAATTATCCAATAAAGTGGTTCAAAAATAGAAAGGATTTCAGGTTTAATAGACACGTACCCATCATTGAGGTTCAAGGATATAGTCATCATGTTGACCACAGCCTCCTCAGTTGCAGATGCGGTAGCTTTCTTTGCCTTCTTAGTAGGACAATCCTTGTTCCAGTGGCCAACCTGTCCAAAAGTCCAATAAGGTTTGTTCTTCGGTTTCTTTTGGATCTTTGGCTTGGGTTTATGTGCATTCTTAGATTTCTTATCTTTGGTATTTTTCATAGAAGTAAGATTAACAGTTGGATTTGCATCAGTAAGCACCTTGACCCCTTTCTCCTTTAAGTGTTCTTCTTGTATATTAATATCCATCATTAGTTCATCCATGGTGTGTGTCCCTTTGCGATGCTTCAGAGGCATACCAAACGACTCCCAAGACTTAGGGAATTTTTCTATGATAGACATAACAACGAACTTCTCAGGCAACACCATCTTGGCATCTGAGAGTTCATGAACTAGGAGTTGTAGATCATGTGTTTGATCAGAAACTGACTTACCCTCAACCATCTGAAACTTAAGAAATTTAGAAACGCAATATTTTTCAACACCTTGATTTTCAGTGCTAAAATTCTTAATTAACAATTCCCATAAAACCTTACACGTAGTGACTGGCAGCTTTGAGTAAGAATCATACAGTTTTTTATTTAAACCAAACAGAACTAAACCGCGACACGTTTTATCACCCTTCTTCCAATTAGCAATTATATTTGCATTTTCAGGAATTGTTTCATCACATATAGGTCCAGTTTCAACTAAGTACTGATCATAACCCGCAATATTCAGCCAAATTTCCATCCGACTTTGCCAACAGGCAAAGTTGGTACCAGTAAATTTTTCAGGCATATTGGTTGTATCAATTTTACATCCCGAACCACCCTGACCAGCCATTGTTAATTAACGACAAAAGACTTCACGAAGCGACTCCGGGACGACAGCTCTCGCACTCTGGATTAGGGCTCACAAAACACACGGCGCCAAAAGACTATTTTCGGTGTGTTTAACCCTAATGACCGGAGGCATATATATAGCCATGCACGTCCCTAATCCTATTCCCAGTAAGACACAAACATTCGGTTGCTCTTGTACACATTACGGAATAAAAACTGCAAAGAGAAACACTTTCCAGTTAGGATTAAGAAAGCCCGGCCCGGCCAGGCGAGGAGTAGCGTGGCGCGCACGCGTGCGTGCGTTGTGATGTGGTAACCCGACCCACCAAGGAGGTGAGCATACCTCCCTCCTAAAACTCCTTTGGACACTAGTGCCTCATGTGATCCTACATATGAGGACCACAAAAGTTCTAGGAGTGAGCAATATGGGATAAAACTTCTTTGCCATTTGCACTAGAAACAACACAACATTCTCATATGTACTTGCTGCACTACATTGGGATTAACCCATGCTAAATAAATGATTTGCTACAGTAACGACGTTACAGTAATTACGTGCTACAATAATTATGTGACTTTACAGTAACCATCATTTATCTAACAGAACCGACGTCTTAGACATATCCTATAGTGTCGCCCACTTAGATATCGATTTTTGACCGACGTTATAAGGTTGTTTTAACTGACACATATGGTTTCTATACTAGTGTGTATATCCATATTTTTGTATGGTTTAAATGGTAACTAAATTATGTTAATTTTGTTCTATCACTCTGTCATGCAGGTTTTTAAATAAAATATAAAAATATAATCCACGATTGTCACAATCGGTTACAAAAAAATTAATTGAAATACAGAAATGAAAATAGTCCACAAAATTTGGAGTATGAGAAATAGACTACGATTACCTAATTTACAGTAATAATCCACAGTTATATTATGGTCCACGGTTAAAACTACAAATTATAAAACATACTCCACAGTTATACAAGTTGACTATGGGTAATTTTCCTCGATCTACTATCAGTATCTCGTTGAACGTCACGCAGGACCTATCATTATTTTCCCTTTTCTACAAATTAGCTAGAGGATATAATGCAATCAGTCAGATTTGTGTATGTTACGTGTTATTTTCGCGTAGTGGGTACAAAAAGTAAATAGCTGCCCACGTCCCGTTTTTCTTGGTATCCTTCTAGTGGATGCAAGTTGGGAGATCACCGACATGCCTGCAAATCTAGCAACAAATTACTAAAGAGACGCACCATACTACACATCTCCAACCATGTAATAGGCCTACCACATATATACCACCTATGCTGCTCGTCGAACATTCGCGGATAAGGTAGTTGGCCGAGATGTGGTACACACATACACGACAGCAAAGGTCAGAGAGCTGACATTTCTCTAAATGATCCGTTGACATAGGTAGAGGGTGTAGTTGGTCAAAAACCGAGAAAAGTAAAAACCGACAACATGACACGAAAACCCGTCTCGGCGACGAATAATAGAGGTATACGGTTGCTACGTTCAAGAATGCCAATGAAATTCATCTTGGTACCAAACTGAAGGTCTCGGTTCAATTGGATCCCATAATGTTCAGGACAGCTAAGTCTTGACTGTGCCCTCGTCGATTGCGCCAACGTCGGTTATGGTATGAAGTTAGCCGTGGTTGGACAACAATAAAAAGTGGCTATCAACCAACTAATTAGTTCTACGTGGACGCTCTGCCTTTAGTCAACAAAATTCTTACGCGTACTAAGTGATCGTACGAGACCTGTTCATACGTATCCGCATTGGATACGATTGAGCGAAACCTTCCGCCGGTTGGCCAGCCCTAGAGAATAGTGCCGACAAACAAATTGTCCCTTGTGAAACCTTACACCATTAATAAATGATTTTTGTTGTATCAAATGCATATACAAATGGTAGTACCTTTGTGAACAAATAAATTGTCCACAAAAGGCAAAGATTGCTACATTAAAATGATAATAAATAATAATATGTCACAAAGAGTTATTGTTGGAAAAATACATATCTTATACCCTGTAAAATATTATTGCATTAAAAAAAAAGAACAAATAAAATCGATAACACCACGTCACATGCATATGTATCTAATGGTATATTAAAAACATACATGTTTGTCTAACACCACACAAGTACTTAATAACTATTTTTATACATGTGTCTTGCACTTCAAAATGGTGTTGCATACACAACCAAGTTAACTACATAAGAAGTAGATAAGAATATTATGTATTGTATTATTATAAATATTCTATAAACTCAAACAACACAATAACTATACATTTAGATAGCCTCCTGACTTCTCTAAAAAAAAATTACTATACATTTAATATATTACACATAAATATTGGTGGGTAGAGGGTTAAAAGATATGAGTAATGGCTTACCCTTACCCTTACCCACTAAGGTAGCGGGTCAGAGGGTAGCGGGTAGGCGGGTAAAGGGTAAGAAAATCCTTTACCCTTAGCCTTATCCTATAGGGTATGGATATAAGGTAAACAGGTTTACCTTTACCCATTGACAACCCTAACGAAGATGTCATGAATGCTTCTATTTGTTGGCCACAGAATAAAGACAGCCCACCCACCCTCCCACACTAAAACTACCCAAAGAGGAGTTCAGATTTGTTTTTATCCTTTTTGCTAGGAATAGGTTGCTCCTTTTGTGATATGCCTTTATGTGTCATTACCCATTAAATGGTAGGCTGTGGATTCTATTCACTTAACAAGTGGCATCATTTAACACAAGGTTCAACATGTTCCTTGCTTAATCAAGCACAAAAAATTTTGGACCCCAAAAAGAGATCATCCAAACACCTAGAGTGAGCCATGTACATGCACATCCATGTCCTATGGGAATCCAACCTTTTTAATTCATAGCTATAGTTACATTATTTCACAAACTCATAAGACTTACTTGATTGTTGATGTCTTATTATAGATGTCATTTACATGTCAGTTAGAGTCACAAGAGCATGCTTGTGACTCTAACTGACATGCAAATGATTTATTATAGATGTCATTATTTATTTTTTGAAAATAACTTATAAAGGATCATTTATATGTTTAATATCACTTTGTAAATGAATTAAATTTCCTATGTTTACATTTTTCTTACTATGCATTGTTAGGAAGAATGTTCTAGAATGTCCATTGTAAAATTCTTTACATTATAAAAAGTTAATTAAATTCCGTTTATATGGATATCATTTTTCTTGATCAATATATGTAGTACTTTTTTTTCGCAACCATTAGAGACTATTTTTTGAGCTCGCTCTCTAGTGCAGGATAAAAGAGTTTTTAGGTCTACATTAAGGCTCAAGTTGAGCCAGGAAGGAGCAGTAGTTGAAAAGTTAAAATTTTGAGAAAGAAGGCGGGCATGTTTAGCCAGGGTGTCAGCTATACTATTTATATTCCTAGGAATATAAATTATCTTCACAGCATCGCACTTACTCATGAGGTGTTTTATTCTCGCACAGTATGGCTGAAGCTTGGTTGTGCTATCGGCAGTGGAATTTGCAAGGCTAACCGCTTGCATAGAGTCTGAACAAAGGAGGAACTTTCTCCAGTTGTACGAGTTGCAGACTTCAAGTCCATGGATGATTGCTTGGACTTCTGCCTCAAGGGCATAGGTGCTTTGACGGCAGATACCATCTCCATATCAGCTGGATCCATGGCTGTCCACAACATGGACACCAATTCCATTGTTCACTGTAGGGTTAGCAAAGGATGCATCCATGAATGTATAATAATTGAAGGATGGTAGCTGATCCAAATTGAAAGGGATTATAATAGGAGTGGTGGTGGACTTGCAGTGAACTTTACAGTTGGTTTGTATCGACTATGTGTGATTAGAGATAAACTCCAACTTAACATTATGAGGTTTTTGAGTGCCTTTGTGGACGTATTCATTTCTGCATTGCCATAGAAACCAACAGGCAACCTGGGAGGTAGGCGGTATCACATTGAAATCAGGCGACACCTTATAGATATGATTGATCCAGTCTTCTTCATCAAGTGCAAAGAAATTGTTGCCCTTTTTCAAAAGAGTCCAGACTGGTTTACTGAAGCTACAATCCCGGAGGTTGTGAATGATGGTCTCATGTGCATTGTTGCAACGGGGGCAGATGGTACTGATATCCATGTGTCGGTGGTGCTTTTCTGCATTGGTGAGTAAAGTCTTAAGTTGAAGCAGCCATAAAAAGACCTTTATCTTTGTGGGGAGATATGAGGACCAGATATCTTTCCATCTGCCAGGAGTAGAGCAGTCTTTGTGTGCGTGAAGCCACCTGTAGGCTGATCGGGTTGTAAGAATGCCAGACTTCTCCATCGGCCACCGCCAGGTGTCAGGACCATTGTACAGAGAAGGGACTGGAGTAGAGAGAATGTAGCTCCATGTTGTTTGAGGCAGGTAATGGTTGATGAAATCCCAGTCCCACTTGTTTGGGTGTATGGCCATAGAATTAACATATAGATATTCCAGTCCTACAGGCGTCTGGAAACCTGGTTGAAGATCTTCAATAGACTGATCCAAGATCTAGCAATCTGACCACACATTTGTGGTATTGCCATTGTTTACGATCTTGTAGTTGTTGCTCTGAATAAGAGGAATGCTCCTCTTAATGAAGTTCCATGTCGACGATCCGTACTTCTTGGTAAAGACCCCATCACGCATGTACTTTTCAGACATAATTTTGACCCAGAGCTTGTCTGACTGATTAAAAAAGGACCAGATGTTTTTGAGAATGAGGGCTTGGTTCTGATCTCGCGCATCTTTGATGCCAAGACCACCTAATCTTTATTAGATGTGACCTTTTTCCAAGAGACAAGGGACATTTTATTTTGGTCCCAAGTGCCTGACCATATGAACTTTCGTACATGGATGTTCAGCTTATCACATAGCAATGGCGATAGCTGCACAGACTGCATCGTATGCGTTGGGATGGCTTGAAGAGTGGACTTTGCAAGAGTTATTCAGCTAGCCAGTGGCATGTGATTCATTGACCAGCTATTCATCCTACTGCACAGAGAAGAGAGGAGTTCAGCATGAGTGGCTTTGTTGACATGATGATGTAGCGTTGGCACACCTAGGTATTTACCCAAGTCTAAGGTCCAAGGAATTCCAAGCTTCCTACTAACAGCCCAGATTGTAGGTCTAGGAGTGTTAGTGCTAAAGAAACACTTGGATTTTTCTGCAGAGATCACCTGCCCAGAGTCGAGAGTGAACTTGGAGAGAACTTTGTTGATAATGACTGCTTGAGGTGTGGAAGCTTCCCCCATGATGAGGATGTCATCAGCTAAGAGGATATGAGAAATTTTGGTGCCTCCTCTAGAGAGGATCATTGTTTTCCACGTACTATTTCCCACTACATTGTTGATTTCCTGACTTAACCGCTCCATACATAAAACAAAAATGTAGGGGCTTATGGGGTCACCTTGCCTGACTCCCTGTGTAGCCTTGAAGGGTGGAAGTGGTTGTCCTTCCCACAACACAGAGGTTGAGCCCTTACTGATAATCTGCATGATGATATTACATATGCTAGAGGGAATGCTGGTTCTTCATAATGTATCATGAATGAAGTCCCAATTCATACAATCGAAAGCCTTAGGCAAATCCATCTTAATACACATCTGATTTTTCTTTGTTGTGTGTGACTTCATTGAATGAATAATTTCTTGTAGGAGGATGATGTTGTCGCTCAAGAGACATCCAGGGATGAAGGCAGATTGAGCTGGTGATACCCAGTCCTTGAGGAAGGGTTTAATTCGTTCAACTAGGACTTTGGAAAGAAGCTTGAAGCACCCATTGTTCAAGGAAATGGGTCTGAGGTCACTACATCGTTGAGGGGTCTTGACCTTAGGGATAAGGACCATGCGGGAATTTTCCAACTCCGGTTCAATGGTCTGTGAAGAGAAGATGCTTTTGAGAGTATGCACAATGGAGCTCCCAATTTTGCTCCAGTGGGTTTGTAAGAATTCATTGTAAATGCCATTAGGGCCAGGCGCCTTAGACAGGGCCATAAGGAACAAGTGTGTCGAATTTCTTCATCAGTAGGAATGGAAGAGATGGCATCACAACAGTCCTGGGAAAGAAGTGGAAAAGACCCTGCATAGCTGGCAAGCTTCTGAAGATCGGGTCTAAAGTTAGAAGTGAGCAAATCTGTGAAGTATTGGATTACAGTAGCCTAAATATCCTACTGAGAGGTTACCCAATCACCCTCTTTATTCTTAAGCTTGGTTATTTTGTTAAAATGACGTCTAGCTTTAACATAGGAATGAAAAAACTTAGTGTTATTATCTCGCAAAGTGAGCCAGTCGATGTGGGCTCTTTGTTGCCACTCAGCTTCCTCCCTTAGGAGTAATTGATTGTAACATTCAATATACGTAATACTAACTCTATAAAAAGTATGTTTATCAATCTCAATCGTAGGCTACATCTTCCTAACTAAATGGCATATGTACAATGCACACGAGAATACTAGCTCCATAAAATCCACATATTAAATGAATTTGTAGTGTAAGTTGTGCAATGCTAGTACTTTTTTATTAATTGGTGTGTTCCAGTACTCAAAATTTGTAACAACATATTAGTTTAAGGTGATAGCATTCCCATTATCCTCGATGACTCTTGTTTTATATTTTCACTCTTAGTTAAAATTTTGAACCACATTAATGATGTCTCTTTTCACTTTCAATCTTCCCTTTTATACGTGATTCACCACGTTGGTTTGCTTATATTCTCTCATTTTGGATATCCTTTCCTATCAACTATTACCATTTTTCAATACCAAATGCTATAAATGGTTTTACTAGATCGGATATTTATATAAACTCCTTGGTTCATTACAAAAAAATGGTTTTTAACTACAAAAAAGTGTAGTGGAAATCTCATATTTTGTAGCTAAAGACTTTAGCTACATTTTTCTTTACATATATAAATTGTAGTATATGCTCAAATAGCTAAAAACTTTAATTATATTTTTTAAATATATAGTTAAATAATCCATTCACTACAAATACATATGTAGTAAAAAATGTAGCTAGATATTACCTTTACATATTTAAGTGTAGGTATAATTGTAGCTAAATGTACAACTACAATTACATATATAGTCATTATTTTGGAAAAAGATGAAGTTACTACATTATATATGTAGTTAAAGTGTAGGAAAAATCAAAAATTACTACACATATATATGTGTATTTATATTAAACATCTAGCTACATATAAAGTGTCATTTATTACACATACATATATGTGAGATTATTCTATATATACTTTATATGTAATTTGTCAATACATAAGAGAAATTAGAACAAGTTACACATATTATGCCAACTACCATACTTTCATTTATATTTTAACAACAACTATACATGAGGAGGATATATGCCTTTCTCCTATTACACAATATTTGGGAAAAGGCTATACATATCAGCCCTTTGACATTACCAAAATCATCAGCTATACAAGGGAAACTAGCGCATTCCTCCTTCTAAGTGGATTGTGGTCTAAAGTTAATCGATTGTTTCATATTCCTTTATCATTGTTGCCAATCTCCTTCTTAAACAAGTGTTTGTGTACGTCACTCCCGCTTTTATTTTGAATGCGCTTTACTTTGATAGGCTTCAAATTGAACATAAAAAAATAGAATATACATGCATCTTTTACACTAATGTCCTTCATTGATCTAGGGTTTTATCAGTTATTTCTCCTTCTCAATGAACACAAGGTCATCAACCAACCCATTTTTTGTTCGAAGGTAATTATGAACTCCTCGTCTCAGTCTCATCCTTGATCAAACATGGCATACCTAGAATATTTTAAATGCTTTTTATTGTTTGATTCAATAGGTAGTGGGTTTGTAAGATCAAGTTTTTACATGGTTTGCAATGTACTTGAGTAACCTCCTACAATAACCAAATCAAATGTTAAAGAGAATTTTAAGACACACAAACAACATCCACTGAGTTGCATTGCTACGTTGAGTAGCTATATCATTAAGACAGTCAGAAATTTGATGTCCTTGATCTTCTATTGAAAACACTCATGAACCTTTCAAATGGTGATATGTAATCAGTAATGATAGCTAGGGAATCGAATTAGAACCAATTCTACTACAATAGTAAGGATCTAAGTTTAAATGATAAAACACTATTCTCAACTCTTCATCTCAAACTTGCTACACAAGAACGACTTTGTTTCATTTACTACTTTCATATCAGAACCAAAAAGCAGGATATCATCGACGTATAAGCATAATAAAATGAATCCATTATTGACAATCTTGCAGTAGAGACACTTATCAAATTCATTAGAAATAAAGCCAAATGATGATTTCACAGAATCAAACTTCTCATGCCATTGCTTAGGGGCTTGTTTCAAGCCATATAATGACTTAACAAGTTTACACACTTTGGACTCATTTCCACGACCCACAAATCCCTCAGGTTGTTCCATATATATCTCTTCTTGAAGATCACCGTGTAAGAACGTGGTATTCACATCCATCTGATGGATATAGAGATTATAAATGGAAGCCAATGTTATAAGCACTCGGATTGTGGTCATACGGGAAATAGGTAAATAGGTATTAAAATAATCTATTACTTCACTTTGTGTGTAACCCTTAGAAACTAACCTAGTCTTATACTTATTGATTGTCCCGTCTGCATTAAGTTTCTTCTTAAAAATCCATTTGCAACCAACTGTAGAACAACCAGGAGGCAAATCCACCAATTCCCAAGTTCCATTCGAGAGAATTGATCGGATTTCATCATTAACGGCTTCTTTCCAAAACTTAGCTTCTGGAGATTCCATAGCTTGTTTGAAAGTAATAGGATCATCCACAACATTGTAAGTAAGAAACTCACTTCCAAAGTCTTTGGATGTCCTAGGCCGTTTACTTCTCCTTGGTTCAACTATTTCTTCATAATCGTCAGATTCAGAAATAGCATGTTCTAAGTCGCCCCCCCCCACATTTGTCATCCTTTCCACGTGCTCGGGAATGGAACATGTGGTAAATGAATCTTCTTGAGAAACTTCATTGGGCACACCAGTTTTGATAGGAAACACATCCTCAAAGAATGTTGCATCACGTAATTCCACAATTGTATTGACCTCAATGCCAGAGATATCTGATTTTACAATCAGGAATCTATAAGCATAGCTTGTCTCTACATAACCTAAGAATATGGCATCGATCGTTTTCAGTCCTAATTTCTTCCTTTTGTGTTCAGGGATAAGTACCTTTGCAAGGCACCCCCACACTCGAAGATATTTAAGACTCGGTTTCCTTCCTCTCCACAACTCAAATGGACTACTCTCTGAATGTTTATGCGGAACTCTATTCAGAATATGGCAAGCCGTATTCAAAGCTTCCCCCCACATAAAGTTGGGTAATCCAGATGTTTAGAGTAAGGTATTTACCATATCTATTAAGGTTCGGTTTTTACGTTCAGCTATCCCATTTGATTGTGGTGAATAAGGAGCAGTGACCTCATGAACTATACCATGTAATTGGAAAAATTCCAAAAACAAGTTCGAGGTATACTCTCCTCCCCTATCAGACCTTAATCGCTTAAGTACTTTACAGGTTTGAGTTTCGGCTTCTTTCTTATAAATTTGAAATTTATCCAGTGCCTCATCTTTACTTCTAAGTAAAAAGACATAACAGTATTTACTCGCATAGTCAATAAAAGTTATAAAATAACACTTTTGATCTCTCGTAGCAACACCATTAAATTCACAGATATATGTATGTATTAAATCCAAAATTTCTGAATTCCTATTCACAGAATGAAAAGGCTTCCTAGGCAATTTAGCTTGTACACAGATTTCACATTTATTGTTGCTAATTTTAGATTTAGGGATCAAATCTAGATTCATCATACCCTTCATTGAGGCAACATTAACATGTCCCAAACGTGAATGCCATACATCGGATGAAACAAGATTCATGCAAACAGAACTATAATCATTCAAATTTAAAATGGAATTTGAAACATGTTCAACATGAATCTTAATTAAGTTCCCACATCACATAAGTACCCTTTGCCAAAAAACAAAGAATCATGAAGGCCTGTAATAATAGCCTTATTACATTTACAGTCTACTCTATAACCTTCTGTAACTAATATGACGCCACTAAGGATATTGCGTCGAATGGTTGGAACATGTCTGACCCTGTTAAGAGTCAAAACCTTCCCCGAAGGGAACTTCAAGTCCACCTGTCCTTCGCCTTTGACTTCTGCAGAGCTGGAATCGCCCAAAGTCACGGACCGACCTCGAGAGGCCTGATAAGACACAAACAGGGATTTATCAGCACACACATGTACATTAGCCCCAGTGTCAATTATCCAATAAAGTGGTTCAAAAATAGAAAGGATTTCAGGTTTAATAGACACGTACCCATCATTGAGGTTCAAGGATATAGTCATCATGTTGACCACAGCCTCCTCAGTTGCAGATGCGGTAGCTTTCTTTGCCTTCTTAGTAGGACAATCCTTGTTCCAGTGGCCAACCTGTCCAAAAGTCCAATAAGGTTTGTTCTTCGGTTTCTTTTGGATCTTTGGCTTGGGTTTATGTGCATTCTTAGATTTCTTATCTTTGGTATTTTTCATAGAAGTAAGATTAACAGTTGGATTTGCATCAGTAGGCACCTTGACCCCTTTCTCCTTTAAGTGTTCTTCTTGTATATTAATATCCATCATTAGTTCATCCATGGTGTGTGTCCCTTTGCGATGCTTCAGAGGCATACCAAACGACTCCCAAGACTTAGGGAATTTTTCTATGATAGACATAACAACGAACTTCTCAGGCAACACCATCTTGGCATCTGAGAGTTCATGAACTAGGAGTTGTAGATCATGTGTTTGATCAGAAACTGACTTACCCTCAACCATCTGAAACTTAAGAAATTTAGAAACGCAATATTTTTCAACACCTTGATTTTCAGTGCTAAAATTCTTAATTAACAATTCCCATAAAACCTTACACGTAGTGACTGGCAGCTTTGAGTAAGAATCATACAGTTTTTTATTTAAACCAAACAGAATCAAACCGCGACACGTTTTATCACCCTTCTTCCAATTAGCAATTATATTTGCATTTTCAGGAATTGTTTCATCACATATAGGTCCAGTTTCAACTAAGTACTGATCATAACCCGCAATATTCAGCCAAATTTCCATCCGACTTTGCCAACAGGCAAAGTTGGTACCAGTAAATTTTTCAGGCATATTGGTTGTATCAATTTTATATCCCGAACCACCCTGACCAGCCATTGTTAATTAACGACAAAAGACTTCACGAAGCGACTCCGGGACGACAGCTCTCGCACTCTGGATTAGGGCTCACAAAACACACGGCGCCAAAAGACTATTTTCGGTGTGTTTAACCCTAATGACCGGAGGCATATATATAGCCATGCGCGTCCCTAATCCTATTCCCAGTAAGACACAAACATTCGGTTGCTCTTGTACACATTACGGAATAAAAACTGCAAAGAGAAACACTTTCCAGTTAGGATTAAGAAAGCCCGGCCCGGCCAGGCGAGGAGTAGCGTGGCGCGCACGCGTGCGTGCGTGCGTTGTGATGTGGTAACCCGACCCACCAAGGAGGTGAGCATACCTCCCTCCTAAAACTCCTTTGGACACTAGTGCCTCATGTGATCCTACATATGAGGACCACAAAAGTTCTAGGAGTGAGCAATATGGGATAAAACTTCTTTGCCATTTGCACTAGAAACAACACAACATTCTCATATGTACTTGCTGCACTACATTGGGATTAACCCATGCTAAATAAATGATTTGCTACAGTAACGACGTTACAGTAATTACGTGCTACAATAATTATGTGACTTTACAGTAACCATCATTTATCTAACAGAACCGACGTCTTAGACATATCCTATAGTGTCGCCCACTTAGATATCGATTTTTGACCGACGTTATAAGGTTGTTTTAACTGACACAGATGGTTTCTATACTAGTGTGTATATCCATATTTTTGTATGGTTTAAATGGTAACTAAATTATGTTAATTTTGTTCTATCACTCTGTCATGCAGGTTTTTAAATAAAATATAAAAATATAATCCACGATTGTCACAATCGGTTACAAAAAAATTAATTGAAATACAGAAATGAAAATAGTCCACAAAATTTGGAGTATGAGAAATAGACTACGATTACCTAATTTACAGTAATAATCCACAGTTATATTATGGTCCACGGTTAAAACTACAAATTATAAAACATACTCCACAGTTATACAAGTTGACTATGGGTAATTTTCCTCGATCTACTATCAGTATCTCGTTGAACGTCACGCAGGACCTATCATTATTTTCCCTTTTCTACAAATTAGCTAGAGGATATAATGCAATCAGTCAGATTTGTGTATGTTACGTGTTATTTTCGCGTAGTGGGTACAAAAAGTAAATAGCTGCCCACGTCCCGTTTTTCTTGGTATCCTTCTAGTGGATGCAAGTTGGGAGATCACCGACATGCCTGCAAATCTAGCAACAAATTACTAAAGAGACGCACCATACTACACATCTCCAACCATGTAATAGGCCTACCACATATATACCACCTATGCTGCTCGTCGAACATTCGCGGATAAGGTAGTTGGCCGAGATGTGGTACACACATACACGACAGCAAAGGTCAGAGAGCTGACATTTCTCTAAATGATCCGTTGACATAGGTAGAGGGTGTAGTTGGTCAAAAACCGAGAAAAGTAAAAACCGACAACATGACACGAAAACCCGTCTCGGCGACGAATAATAGAGGTATACGGTTGCTACGTTCAAGAATGCCAATGAAATTCATCTTGGTACCAAACTGAAGGTCTCGGTTCAATTGGATCCCATAATGTTCAGGACAGCTAAGTCTTGACTGTGCCCTCGTCGATTGCGCCAACGTCGGTTATGGTATGAAGTTAGCCGTGGTTGGACAACAATAAAAAGTGGCTATCAACCAACTAATTAGTTCTACGTGGACGCTCTGCCTTTAGTCAACAAAATTCTTACGCGTACTAAGTGATCGTACGAGACCTGTTCATACGTATCCGCATTGGATACGATTGAGCGAAACCTTCCGCCGGTTGGCCAGCCCTAGAGAATAGTGCCGACAAACAAATTGTCCCTTGTGAAACCTTACACCATTAATAAATGATTTTTGTTGTATCAAATGCATATACAAATGGTAGTACCTTTGTGAACAAATAAATTGTCCACAAAAGGCAAAGATTGCTACATTAAAATGATAATAAATAATAATATGTCACAAAGAGTTATTGTTGGAAAAATACATATCTTATACCCTGTAAAATATTATTGCATTAAAAAAAAAGAACAAATAAAATCGATAACACCACGTCACATGCATATGTATCTAATGGTATATTAAAAACATACATGTTTGTCTAACACCACACAAGTACTTAATAACTATTTTTATACATGTGTCTTGCACTTCAAAATGGTGTTGCATACACAACCAAGTTAACTACATAAGAAGTAGATAAGAATATTATGTATTGTATTATTATAAATATTCTATAAACTCAAACAACACAATAACTATACATTTAGATAGCCTCCTGACTTCTCTAAAAAAAAATTACTATACATTTAATATATTACACATAAATATTGGTGGGTAGAGGGTTAAAAGATATGAGTAATGGCTTACCCTTACCCTTACCCACTAAGGTAGCGGGTCAGAGGGTAGTGGGTAGGCGGGTAAAGGGTAAGAAAATCCTTTACCCTTAGCCTTATCCTATAGGGTATGGATATAAGGTAAACAGGTTTACCTTTACCCATTGACAACCCTAACGAAGATGTCATGAATGCTTCTATTTGTTGGCCACAGAATAAAGACAACCCACCCACCCTCCCACACTAAAACTACCCAAAGAGGAGTTCAGATTTGTTTTTATCCTTTTTGCTAGGAATAGGTTGCTCCTTTTGTGATATGCCTTTATGTGTCATTACCCATTAAATGGTAGGCTGTGGATTCTATTCACTTAACAAGTGGCATCATTTAACACAAGGTTCAACATGTTCCTTGCTTAATCAAGCACAAAAAATTTTGGACCCCAAAAAGAGATCATCCAAACACCTAGAGTGAGCCATGTACATGCACATCCATGTCCTATGGGAATCCAACCTTTTTAATTCATAGCTATAGTTACATTATTTCACAAACTCATAAGACTTACTTGATTGTTGATGTCTTATTATAGATGTCATTTACATGTCAGTTAGAGTCACAAGAGCATGCTTGTGACTCTAACTGACATGCAAATGATTTATTATAGATGTCATTATTTATTTTTTGAAAATAACTTATAAAGGATCATTTATATGTTTAATATCACTTTGTAAATGAATTAAATTTCCTATGTTTACATTTTTCTTACTATGCATTGTTAGGAAGAATGTTCTAGAATGTCCATTGTAAAATTCTTTACATTATAAAAAGTTAATTAAATTCCGTTTATATGGATATCATTTTTCTTGATCAATATATGTAGTACTTTTTTTTCGCAACCATTAGAGACTATTTTTTGAGCTCGCTCTCTAGTGCAGGATAAAAGAGTTTTTAGGTCTACATTAAGGCTCAAGTTGAGCCAGGAAGGAGCAGTAGTTGAAAAGTTAAAATTTTGAGAAAGAAGGCGGGCATGTTTAGCCAGGGTGTCAGCTATACTATTTATATTCCTAGGAATATAAATTATCTTCACAGCATCGCACTTACTCATGAGGTGTTTTATTCTCGCACAGTATGGCTGAAGCTTGGTTGTGCTATCGGCAGTGGAATTTGCAAGGCTAACCGCTTGCATAGAGTCTGAACAAAGGAGGAACTTTCTCCAGTTGTACGAGTTGCAGACTTCAAGTCCATGGATGATTGCTTGGACTTCTGCCTCAAGGGCATAGGTGCTTTGACGGCAGATACCATCTCCATATCAGCTGGATCCATGGCTGTCCACAACATGGACACCAATTCCATTGTTCACTGTAGGGTTAGCAAAGGATGCATCCATGAATGTATAATAATTGAAGGATGGTAGCTGATCCAAATTGAAAGGGATTATAATAGGAGTGGTGGTGGACTTGCAGTGAACTTTACAGTTGGTTTGTATCGACTATGTGTGATTAGAGATAAACTCCAACTTAACATTATGAGGTTTTTGAGTGCCTTTGTGGACGTATTCATTTCTGCATTGCCATAGAAACCAACAGGCAACCTGGGAGGTAGGCGGTATCACATTGAAATCAGGCGACACCTTATAGATATGATTGATCCAGTCTTCTTCATCAAGTGCAAAGAAATTGTTGCCCTTTTTCAAAAGAGTCCAGACTGGTTTACTGAAGCTACAATCCCGGAGGTTGTGAATGATGGTCTCATGTGCATTGTTGCAACGGGGGCAGATGGTACTGATATCCATGTGTCGGTGGTGCTTTTCTGCATTGGTGAGTAAAGTCTTAAGTTGAAGCAGCCATAAAAAGACCTTTATCTTTGTGGGGAGATATGAGGACCAGATATCTTTCCATCTGCCAGGAGTAGAGCAGTCTTTGTGTGCGTGAAGCCACCTGTAGGCTGATCGGGTTGTAAGAATGCCAGACTTCTCCATCGGCCACCGCCAGGTGTCAGGACCATTGTACAGAGAAGGGACTGGAGTAGAGAGAATGTAGCTCCATGTTGTTTGAGGCAGGTAATGGTTGATGAAATCCCAGTCCCACTTGTTTGGGTGCATGGCCATAGAATTAACATATAGATATTCCAGTCCTACAGGCGTCTGGAAACCTGGTTGAAGATCTTCAATAGACTGATCCAAGATCTAGCAATATGACCACACATTTGTGGTATTGCCATTGTTTACGATCTTGTAGTTGTTGCTCTGAATAAGAGGAATGCTCCTCTTAATGAAGTTCCATGTCGACGATCCGTACTTCTTGGTAAAGACCCCATCACGCATGTACTTTTCAGACATAATTTTGACCCAGAGCTTGTCTGACTGATTAAGAAAGGACCAGATGTTTTTGAGAATGAGGGCTTGGTTCTGATCTCGCGCATCTTTGATGCCAAGACCACCTAATCTTTATTAGATGTGACCTTTTTCCAAGAGACAAGGGACATTTTATTTTGGTCCCAAGTGCCTGACCATATGAACTTTCGTACATGGATGTTCAGCTTATCACATAGCAATGGCGATAGCTGCACAGACTGCATCGTATGCGTTGGGATGGCTTGAAGAGTGGACTTTGCAAGAGTTATTCAGCTATCCAGTGGCATGTGATTCATTGACCAGCTATTCATCCTACTGCACAGAGAAGAGAGGAGTTCAGCATGAGTGGCTTTGTTGACATGATGATGTAGCGTTGGCACACCTAGGTATTTACCCAAGTCTAAGGTCCAAGGAATTCCAAGCTTCCTACTAACAGCCCAGATTGTAGGTCTAGGAGTGTTAGTGCTAAAGAAACACTTGGATTTTTCTGCAGAGATCACCTGCCCAGAGTCGAGAGTGAACTTGGAGAGAACTTTGTTGATAATGACTGCTTGAGGTGTGGAAGCTTCCCCCATGATGAGGATGTCATCAGCTAAGAGGATATGAGAAATTTTGGTGCCTCCTCTAGAGAGGATCATTGTTTTCCACGTACTATTTCCCACTACATTGTTGATTTCCTGACTTAACCGCTCCATACATAAAACAAAAATGTAGGGGCTTATGGGGTCACCTTGCCTGACTCCCTGTGTAGCCTTGAAGGGTGGAAGTGGTTGTCCTTCCCACAACACAGAGGTTGAGCCCTTACTGATAATCTGCATGATGATATTACATATGCTAGAGGGAATGCTGGTTCTTCATAATGTATCATGAATGAAGTCCCAATTCATACGATCGAAAGCCTTAGGCAAATCCATCTTAATACACATCTGATTTTTCTTTGTTGTGTGTGACTTCATTGAATGAATAATTTCTTGTAGGAGGATGATGTTGTCGCTCAAGAGACATCCAGGGATGAAGGCAGATTGAGCTGGTGATACCCAGTCCTTGAGGAAGGGTTTAATTCGTTCAACTAGGACTTTGGAAAGAAGCTTGAAGCACCCATTGTTCAAGGAAATGGGTCTGAGGTCACTACATCATTGAGGGGTCTTGACCTTAGGGATAAGGACCATGCGGGAATTTTCCAACTCCGGTTCAATGGTCTGTGAAGAGAAGATGCTTTTGAGAGTATGCACAACGGAGCTCCCAATTTTGCTCCAGTTGGTTTGTAAGAATTCATTGTAAATGCCATTAGGGCCAGGCGCCTTAGACAGGGCCATAAGGAACAAGTGTGTCGAATTTCTTCATCAGTAGGAATGGAAGAGATGGCATCACAACAGTCCTGGGAAAGAAGTGGAAAAGACCCTGCATAGCTGGCAAGCTTCTGAAGATCGGGTCTAAAGTTAGAAGTGAGCAAATCTGTGAAGTATTGGATTACAGTAGCCTAAATATCCTACTGAGAGGTTACCCAATCACCCTCTTTATTCTTAAGCTTGGTTATTTTGTTAAAATGACGTCTAGCTTTAACATAGGAATGAAAAAACTTAGTGTTATTATCTCGCAAAGTGAGCCAGTCGATGTGGGCTCTTTGTTGCCACTCAGCTTCCTCCCTTAGGAGTAATTGATTGTAACATTCAATATACGTAATACTAACTCTATAAAAAGTATGTTTATCAATCTCAATCGTAGGCTACATCTTCCTAACTAAATGGCATATGTACAATGCACACGAGAATACTAGCTCCATAAAATCCACATATTAAATGAATTTGTAGTGTAAGTTGTGCAATGCTAGTACTTTTTTATTAATTGGTGTGTTCCAGTACTCAAAATTTGTAACAACATATTAGTTTAAGGTGATAGCATTCCCATTATCCTCGATGACTCTTGTTTTATATTTTCACTCTTAGTTAAAATTTTGAACCACATTAATGATGTCTCTTTTCACTTTCAATCTTCCCTTTTATACGTGATTCACCACGTTGGTTTGCTTATATTCTCTCATTTTGGATATCCTTTCCTATCAACTATTACCATTTTTCAATACCAAATGCTATAAATGGTTTTACTAGATCGGATATTTATATAAACTCCTTGGTTCATTACAAAAAAATGGTTTTTAACTACAAAAAAGTGTAGTGGAAATCTCATATTTTGTAGCTAAAGACTTTAGCTACATTTTTCTTTACATATATAAATTGTAGTATATGCTCAAATAGCTAAAAACTTTAATTATATTTTTTAAATATATAGTTAAATAATCCATTCACTACAAATACATATGTAGTCAAAAATGTAGCTAGATATTACCTTTACATATTTAAGTGTAGGTATAATTGTAGCTAAATGTACAACTACAATTACATATATAGTCATTATTTTGGAAAAAGATGAAGTTACTACATTATATGTGTAGTTAAAGTGTAGGAAAAATCAAAAATTACTACACATATATATGTGTATTTATATTAAACATCTAGCTACATATAAAGTGTCATTTATTACACATACATATATGTGAGATTATTCTATATATACTTTATATGTAATTTGTCAATACATAAGAGAAATTAGAACAAGTTACACATATTATGCCAACTACCATACTTTCATTTATATTTTAACAACAACTATACATGAGGAGGATATATGCCTTTCTCCTATTACACAATATTTGGGAAAAGGCTATACATATCAGCCCTTTGACATTACCAAAATCATCAGCTATACAAGGGAAACTAGCGCATTCCTCCTTCTAAGTGGATTGTGGTCTAAAGTTAATCGATTGTTTCATATTCCTTTATCATTGTTGCCAATCTCCTTCTTAAACAAGTGTTTGTGTACGTCACTCCCGCTTTTATTTTGAATGCGCTTTACTTTGATAGGCTTCAAATTGAACATAAAAAATAGAATATACATGCATCTTTTACACTAATGTCCTTCATTGATCTAGGGTTTTATCAGTTATTTCTCCTTCTCAATGAACACAAGGTCATCAACCAACCCATTTTTTGTTCGAAGGTAATTATGAACTCCTCGTCTCAGTCTCATCCTTGATCAAACATGGCATACCTAGAATATTTTAAATGCTTTTTATTGTTTGATTCAATAGGTAGTGGGTTTGTAAGATCAAGTTTTTACATGGTTTGCAATGTACTTGAGTAACCTCCTACAATAACCAAATCAAATGTTAAAGAGAATTTTAAGACACACAAACAACATCCACTGAGTTGCATTGCTACGTTGAGTAGCTATATCATTAAGACAGTCAGAAATTTGATGTCCTTGATCTTCTATTGAAAACACTCATGAACCTTTCAAATGGTGATATGTAATCAGTAATGATAGCTAGGGAATCGAATTAGAACCAATTCTACTACAATAGTAAGGATCTAAGTTTAAATGATAAAACACTATTCTCAACTCTTCCAGTAACCCATATATAATACAATTCAAAGTGGGGTGGGGGACCATCACTATCTTATGGAGCAATAAATTCAATAAATTTGAGAGTCTGAAATACACATGTGGATTGATTAGAAATAATGAGAAACACCATATTTTGTAAGAGTGGTTTCTGAATTATTGAACTTACAATTGATCATGGTGGGAATCATTTTAACATGTAATGATGGCATATAGAATCATAGGATGCTACATTTACAAAATTTGATGAGTCTTCTATTACCATATTCCCATAAGAACATGCATGATGCAAAATATGGAATGCATATTTGAGGTTAACATTGTATACTAAAAAATGTGAATTATATATGCAAAAGAAATTTCAATTTTCAATATTACCCAAATTCTATCAATATTTGGAGTTTCATGGGCAAGAGCTGACATGGTCATTTCTTAGGTGTCACTTTACATTCTTGTAGTCATACGGATTTAGTGCCAAAAAAAGGTGAATTGTGCAATGTAATACATCATAAACTATATCCTTGGACCACATTATCTGAACTAATAGACCTCTAGTGTTGAAGACTTTTTTTTACTATAATTTGTCCACCAAGCCCTACCTTGACCATCAATAGTCATGTTGTGACCTACACATACAGTATAGCCTGAATATAACACCTAATAAGCTAGTAAGCTAATAAGAAAATTCTAATTAGAACAAACATAAGGGATATAATACAACAAACTTATCGATATGGATAGATCTATAAGGCAAGCCTCTTTCACATAAAGACTATAACGAATAGGTGCTCACATAACCATGCCAATGGAGGATCAATTTTAGGCCTATTGATTACACGAAGTAGATTGAATCTACTACAAAACCTCCCCAGTTCCTATTAAAGGAGAAGGCAAAGGATAAGGTGAATAATTCTTTAATCTTATTTTCTTATTCCAAGTTAAAAGAACCTTACGATGATACTTATGTATTTGAAATTATAACTCAATGTCAAAATAAAATGCTCAATTGTTGAGGAGCTAAGAAGGTGCCCATAAACATTGATCATGGTCTGACACAACATTGTACTAATATATTAGTACAATATTTATGAACAACTATAATTAGAAATTTTGCACTTGTACACTTCAAAAGCATATTCCTAGAAAAAAGTGAAAATAAATACATTGATACCATTTGCATTAGCGCAACAATCCATAGTGGCGTAGAGGATATACATGTTCTGAGAAAGCATAGAAAAGTAAGAACAATGTAGTTAAGCATCACTGATATGAATTCGGGATAAGAAAAGGATGAAAAATACTTGTTGGATGTCATATATTTCAGACTCTAAAATTACCATGACAATGTGAAAGGTTCATAGTATCCAAAATTCTCACATTCTCAAGTGTGAGTTAGCTAGGACAATAATAATATGTAGATCACCTTTTACCATCTTCTGATGTAGACAGACAAACAACAGTAGTACAACTATTAACGTGCATATATGTTGACCTGGGTCAGTATTTTCTTTATCATAGCACCAATAGTATCCCTCCTTCAACAAAACTTGCCACTTCTTTGTTTACTTCAACCTTTTAGTCTTTTATCATAGCTCAGATATTTACAACACATGAAAATTTTAGTTATGAAACAAATAACATTACATGCATATTATAAAAGGTTAAATTTTTTAATAAAGACAAATAGTTCTTCAGACATTTATCTTCACCCAATCAGCCGATGACCCTACATCAACAACCATGGAATCCATCATGTACACAAAATAAAATCTATACTTAACAAAGTAGATAGAATGTTGAACTTGCACGATGGAAATTCTTAGGAATCCAAACAATAACAAATGATCAGTCTTAACTGATGTTTAACCAATTATGTATGAACATTTTAAATGGATGTTCATTTGAAGATTTTTTTTCCTTTTTAGATCACCTATGACATTAAATCTAAGGTGATTGAGAGTAGATTCCTCTGGAGGTAGGAGCTATTGTAACATGCCTAGAAAAGGATCAAGACAAATAGCCTAAAGTAACCATTGAAAGTGAAATATTAATAAACAAAGTGATGTATTATTTTCATGACATGTTAATTACTTACAACAGTGCAAGTAAAAGGAGAAAAGCAAACAAACAAGCCTAAGTGATTAAAAGACAAATAACTATATCGATCAAAGGACTTTTGATCATGACCAGTTGAGTAAAGTTGTAATGTGCTACTTGCTGTCGAGATTAGCATCACTATTGTGTGAGAGACCAAAAGAATAGGATGCATGCTCACTTGGTGTCTAGGAAGCTTCTAATTTACACCTACAAAATATCACACTAATGTCAAATCACAATTTTCATCAAATCTTTATATCACTACATGCATAATACACTCAATCAACGCCTCAAATAAAAGAGCACTGCTTACTAAAACACCAAAATTCAATTGATAGAGGAAAATGGGTAAACATAGTCTAGAAATGATTATATTAAAAGTGAAAAGATAACATGTATATAAGGACATATAATAAATACAATTAAAAAGGTATAAGAACATTCAAGTCAAAATTGATTGTAAAAAAGCACACAAGTCATAATCTACAAGGGTTGCTCTATAGTATTTCTAGACAAAAATGAACATCAAGTAGGTAGTAGAAAAGATTATACCAGTATTAAAATTAGGTAGTGATCTACCTAGATACCTACAATAAGAAACTTACTATTGTTGTCTTGTAAATGTTGAAAGGTACCTAAAATAACCTATATAGAGTGCTAGCATCTTTGTCGATGATAGAACTAGAAATTTTTAAATCAGAGAAATTTTTAATTATAGAACAAAGTATGACATTGGTGGGGATATCATGTGTTGGCAATCTTGAAGACAAACCAATGCCCCAGCTACATTTAATAAAATGGGCTGAACTTGGGTACAAAACGAATAAAAATTAAATTCAAGAAACAAAGGACTGCATATCTTTGTTTTTATAAGGAAGTTCATTTTTTTATAAGAAAATTAAATTCAAGAAACAAAAGACTACAAATGAATAAAAACACATGATGCCCACAATATATTACTCACTAAGTTTAGTGGCATTGTTTTATTTTCTATAATGCACATGTGCTAAAGGAATCATCTACCAACAAGGCGAAAGCCTGCCATGTCTGTTCAGGGGTTAGTCCTTCTTTTCCCTTCATTGTTTTGTAAGATCTTCTAGAAAGGAAAATAATTTTGATATAAAGATCAAGGAAAAGTGAATGAGATGTCAAGACTTTGCTCTATGGAAAATAAGTTAGGATATATTATGCAAGAAATCATGGACTCAAAACTACTACTGTAGGGTATTAGTTGTGATGGAAAACAACTCACATCATTTTTCATTGGTAAACATAACAACACTTAGACGTGTACTTCATCGCATGACCTCCATATTAGTATATGAAAATCTCATATAGATTACTTTTTGTCTTCTAAAATATCTGACGAGCGAGCTAACTACACCATAAAAAGTTTGGGCATGCCTTGCTCCCACTGTGTACAAGAGTGGGACTTCTAAGGTGGAATTGGTCTATTATGAGATGATACCTGGTGTATCATTGAAAAATGGTGAGTCACATGCAATTGTTCATTATAATGTGAACAATGATACTTCCCTTTCTAGTCCGATCACAACATAAAGGGGGTTACTTATGAAACACCTGAGCATCCTCATCTTGCAAGTGAGTGGTGGCTAGGTGAATATGGGGGAGTTTAACACAACAATTAATCCATCTAAGATTAGATGTAGAAACTTGTTCAATCACTAGGAAGAAACTTCATTGAATGAGACCTTAATCGAGGTTGTACTATATGACTTTGGGCTTACAAGACTTGATATCACTAACTGTAAAGGTCTTATACATGAACAATTAGATTGGTATTACTAATGGGATTAAATTAGGGATTGTTCGAGTGTTTATGTCCATCATCTACGTAGAATTCATTCAGATCACAACCGGCTCTTCCTGTTGTCAACTTCAAAGAATAAAAGGGAATGAATATTCAAACAAAGGTTGTGTGGAATGAATATTCAAACAAAGGTTGTGTGGAATGATAACCATGCTTTATAAATCTTCCAGAAAGGTCATGTAATGACTCAATGCATTTCCACAAGGCGCTGAAATACTATAAGAAGGAAGGTCATTCTGTGGTATACAAGAGACAACAGGGAGAAAGAAAAAAAATAAAAATAAAATTTTGTGCAAGTTGGCTCATTGGAATCCAGTTCTAGAATAAGTTTATGATCCTCATATTGATGTCACTTGAATTAGAATTTAAGATAACTACTACCAAATTTTAGTAGAATAGGAGAAGCGGAGGAAAAAACTCATCTCAGCTAACTCAAGGATGATGATTGTAATTTCAAGTTTCACCATGTGTTTGTTAATTATAGGCATAAAATGAACTTAGTATGAACTATAAAAAATGTTATATGGTGTTGGATTACATATACAAACAAACTCAAGATGACGGTCCAATGACACTTCTCTAAGATCTTTATTGTGACCTACAACCCAAGTGTTGAGGAATGAAAACTTGTTCCTGGTCATCTCTAATACATGATTGAGAACCAATTCACTACTCTGAGTGACATTCCTAGTGATAAGGTAATCATGACTATGTTGTGGAATATGCAACCAAATAAAGTAGGGGGGTAAATGGAACTAATGTCGGGTTCATGCAGGAACAATGGAGATATGTGTAGATCAATCTGACCTTCCATGAGGGGGTTTCCCTTAATTGATGAGCTATGTGAATTTGTTGCTGGCAAACCAAGGAATCATACATCAACATTCTAGAAAAAAGTGGACAAACATAAACCACCAGTGGAAGATAAAACACACATGATTATCTACGATAGACAACACACGAACTTGTGGACACACAGATGGTGTCTCAATGGCATATCTCTACAAATTTAACCATTGAATTTGTTTCAAAGGAACTAGAAGATTTAAAGGAAGTGAGTGTGGTGATCATGGAGGGGAGATGGGATTGTGAATTCTTGACTAAGTACCTACTAAATAGTGTTGTGAAAACAATCCTTCCTATGCAAAACCTATACTCTAAGGTAAATCTCACTATATTGGTCCTTATGTGAGGATTAGAAAAGTATGACACCATCAAAGATATCAATATATGAACCATCTACATGAATAATATGAGTAAATGCATCCTTAGACAATAGAGAAAGCACATACACATGGTTCATATTTCACTATTATAGACATATTAATATATTTCCAACAAACCTAATGTTAAATTTGGTTTAATAAAACATTGCACTGAATACGCCAATATAGAGATTGCCTAGTACCCTAGAAACCATCATAGTTTGATGCATTTGTTGCACTCATTGATGGATTGGATAAATGTGTGGGTTATCTAGATATATCCTAAAGTTGTCCTACATTATGTGTACTTCAAATAGTAGCAAGACAACATACAATTATTCCTATTTATAACATCATGCTGACATCACAATGAACCACCTAGATTTAGAATAGGAAACCTCACTGGTTTTCTCACTATCTCAATTCTGACAACATTGCTAGTATATAAACCAAAGATCAATGATCTATGTCATGAAGTATCTTGAGAAAAAATGTCTGAACATATTGTTCCTAAAGTTAGCTCTACATTTTTTGGTCGGTAAAGTTAGCTCTACATGATTCCAATATCCAAATATCGAGACTTTTGCTAATTCCAAAGGTCGCAATACTAGACAAAATTGAAATAAGGTCTCAAAAACCTCCTTTATAAATTATCAATGTAAGTTGTAAGATGTGATGCAAGCAGTACACACCAATTATTATAGTGCGACGATTTTATGTTTTCATTGATATCTTTTACAATCAATTCATAACTAAGTGTGGAAATCATGTAGAACAATAATAAAAATCTAAGACACACATTTTTTGTCAAAACATAACAAAATAGTAGTTGAGTGAAGCATATCAAAAATTCACCTCTAAATCTAACTCTGGCATCATCCATCCGCTTCTTCTTTCCTCATTCGAGAAGATAAATTTGGTGATGATTCTCAGTGTCCACCTGATCAAATTCCCTCTCAAAATTAGTGTAAAGATAATAAAACTCCATGTAGAAAATAAAAAAGGATGCCAGTCTCAAATAAAAATTCCACATAGTTCATTTTAGTATATTTCCACTTTAACAACCCATCATGAGTTTGTGGAGCATAGGGATCATCCCAACCCTAAAACAAGGACAGGTAGATAGAACTATGAATATATAGAATAGAAAAAGTCATTTTTCAGCACATATGTTAGTTAAAATTGCATGAAAATGATACCAATACACAAATGAAGGTATGCTAAGTAGAAATAGAATTAGTAAAAAGCTTGATAGGAATATTCCTAGTGAATTATCCTACACTTGGAAGCATTTAAATGACATGGTCAGAATCAAACAAGTTTATTTTTGCCCATTACTTTTGTACGTCAAAAACAATAACTTGATCACATTTTACCCATTAAGAAAAATGATCCCTATATTTACTTTAAACCTAAAATGTAATAGTAGGTAGCACATACAGTAGTGAATTATATGTACCGCTTGGAATATTTTCCACAACCAGCTAAAATATCTATTAAGCCACAAATTAAAGGCTCATATGATTTCTTTGGAGAAAAGATGTGAAACTCTAAGATGAATAACCTTTACCAAAAATTTTATGATGCATGTAATTATCGCCATACAATCAATGTTTTTATCATTATTTTCTTTTCCTGTTATCTATTCTTGCGCATCTCACCATTCCACCCCATCTACCTTAACCCATCATATGATCAACTGCCAACCTACTCTTAATTTGAGAAAATGACAAAACCAATAACCATTATAATTACACGCTTGGAAAGCATGGGCAAGTTAACATTAGATACAAATTATTCAGACATAATCCATGAGAAGACTAAAAAAAGCATTATACATGTAATACATTCACATACAGAATCTTATGAGTTATCCATCATCAAACAAGTATCTAAATTGAATTCCCTCAGAACCTTAGCCACAATGGAAAGAAGCCAAAAGTCCATCCTTCTAACCTAATAATTTTTATGTATTAAAGAATGACATATATATACAACACAATATCATTGTAACAAAAGGGATTCAAAACAATTAACTTATATTTGTCATAACATAACAACAAGAAAAAGTAAAATGACAACATTCTGTCAACATTCTAAATAAACTAAACAAAATGTATAGAAATACAACCAAAAATACCCTAAATGGTTCCAAGCCATATCTATAGATGTGATTTAGTCACTTATCATGGTTACGAGGCTCAATGATTTCCTTTTCAAGAAGCTTCCACCTTTTAATGAAATGTTGCTACCAAGAGAAACATAATACTTATATAAACAAAAACTTAAAGGTGTACATTAGAAGCCAAGAGCCTACAACTTTTATTTTCTCTGAATCCCAAACGAGAGAAAGCACACCTAAAAAGAAATCCAAACGAACATTGGTAGATGCATATACTAAGAAGGACATCCTTTTTAACAAAATCTACCCAGAAAAAGGAAAGAGAATATAGAGAGGGCCTATAAAAATTGAGATCATTTTTGTATTGTAGGGAAAATTTATTGGCAACTAGTTAGTTTTCAACCCATTCATTTTACTACTGGAAGAATTAGCTAGGTGTTATTTGGAATCTATTCAATTACGTCTCCATTTTGATTGAAGAGAAATATACAATATCCCTATAAGGTGCATATCTGGAGGTTAGTTCAATAAATCTTGCTAATTGATGAAACTGAATTATTGTTTATAAAAGTAATTGCTTGCCTCTTCATTTCTATGAAGTGTAACCAGTCCAACTCCACTTTTGATCCATGATGATCCTTTTTTTTATCTATTTGTTCATTTGTTCTTCTTGCCATTAGATACAAAATGGTGAGGTCTTTGAGCCACTGATATAGAGAAAAGCTGCCCACTTTTTGAGCCTTCTCCAAACCACATACCAACCACAGTTAAGTAACAGTATCATTCCCCTACAACCATTGCCTCTACATAGATTTGATTCCCTTGTTAGGAAGCACTCTTGGTTGGTGTCAAGGTGCCCAACTACTAGCATGAGTTGACCCTCTACTAACACCCAATACAACAATCACAGCATTAATACTAGGTTATAGATGCCGTATTTTATTTATTTGTTTCATCTTTGTGGAAAATTGCTTGCTAGAAGAAACTAAAATTCAATATAGATGTGCTCATCAATGATTCTTAACAAACATGCAATAAGGTTTCTTGAGCAAGAAAATACACAGAAGAAACACATGTTACATCAGAGTTTAACTCGGTTCCTTAATTTCTTAGAGAGATAGGTTACCCTAGATCAATGGCTATATAACTTTTATGTGGATATGATAATAGGGTCTACCTACATGTCATAAATAAACTAAATAGAAGTAGATTGTACTTCACTAAGGAGATTCACCACAATATGTATCAATGTTCTAGAAGGTTAGGGTTAATATTTGCTAGCCAAGTCCTTTACAAATTGAGAAAAATATTTATTTAAGAAATAACTTAAGGTTACTATTATGTATGATCTAGACTTTGGGAGAGTCTACATGCAGATTTCATAGTAGAATAAATATAAAAATCAAGAGATAACCTATCAAGCATCAATTTGACACAAAATCCTTGTTAAACAAAAATTTCAAATTAGTCATCCATTTTTAAATAGTTTGTGAAAAAAACATAGTACTATCTTGCAATATCTTAATAAGCAGGTCGGGCAACTTGTTAAGTGGCCTCTCAGGATGCACAATATCTTGGCTATTATTTGGATCTTTAGTGCTAATTGAATTGTTATCAAAAGGTAAGCAGCTAGCATCTTCTTTAGCCACCTAAGCATCCGTCTTAGCCCATAAATGATAGACATTCTCAAGTTGAATGTTATTTAGATAATAGGATAGATAAGAGTCCCATTCACAATATTAGCTTTGGCATTTAGTTTCGCATCATGAAGTACAAGCAATGTGGTTTGATATTTACTCCATCTACACAATATCAATAATAAACTATATAAACCAAGTATTTCACCAATGGAAACATTAAGAGAGATATCTAAATCAAACCACGTCAAGACCAACTCTAAGACCCTAGGATAAATAGTGATTTCCAACCAAACTAGAGGAAATTGGAGGTATGAACGTTTGTTGACCACTACAAGTAGGTAGGTTAATGGATATTATAGGACTCCTTTCTTATAATTTGGGTTCCCCAATGTGATCTTTGAGCTCACTGTGAACAACCATAGTAGTTCAAGCTACATTATTTTTCTATATCTTGTTTGTATTTCCACCCTATGGTTTTGAGCTAACTGAATGAGTGGGGCATGGATATTTTGGTGTGATTGAGTTACCTGCATACTAAATAATCTAGTAAAGTATGGAATTCCCAAACACACACAAAAACAATAATAAATCAAACAAAGATACACATTCTAAATAGGACAACCAATAAATGGGATATGGACTTATTTTAAGGGAAGGGAGGAGAAAGGACATGAAGAGGAAGAAAAGGTCAAGGCCTTAACTTTTTTATTTCAATAAGATGAGGTCAAGTGAGTGAGTAGAATCGGTTACCCAACAGAGTGTCAATTATTGACTTTGATTGATGATAATCAATTGTCATCCAGTTTGTAATTAGATGAGAATAATTGAGAAAGTCGACACACAACTGATCTAAATATATTGTGAAAAATGACTACGCATTGGCATTTACAACAAAAAGTAGTGCTTCTTTATTGCTTCAAAAGTGCTACGTCTTTTTTCTAGAAGCAACCTTCAAAATACCATCATAGAACCCACATGTACAAAAGTCTCTTTACATTTATAGACAAGTTGTACAACAGATTGAGCACACAGAAATATCGATCACACTAATACAAGAATGCAATATGGGAGTACTAATTCTGAGTATAATTAGCAAAACACATACCATAAACACTAATATATTGATTACCACATTAGATGGTGGAAGATAATGTTTGTCTCAGACAATACCATTCATTGTTAGCCTTTGTTGCAGTATATGAAATATGAATGTTGGTGGAGATGTTTCTTCATGTTTTTTGGGCTGCTAAGCAATACCCTACTAGTTATATGTCCAAAACCACCATCTCAATGACCTAAAAGTTACTTGTAGAAGCTTTGAATCCAAACCAAAAAAGAGGACACAATGAAGGTTGAAGAGATAACAATTATACAAATAACATATGGTATCCTATGCCATGATATCTTGTACCCCTCTTTGTTTGCCCAACATAATACCCTGTGATTATAGTGGATGGCCAAGGCCCTTTAAGGCAAAATATGGTTATTGTATTTGTAACTTCCTGTAAGTCTTTTAATCTTTATGGAAAGTGACCGAATGAGTCCGCTTGTACTTTTTTTTGGTAGGTGAACTTTCTTTTGTTCTTGATAAAATATCAATAGAGAAAACATCACATAAATCCTAACATTTTTCAACTAAAATAATTTCATAGGAAAGTCCACTAGAATTATCACAAGCATACATTACTCAAGAGAAGTTCAAGGCTACTCATCCAGAGCTTGCTAAAAATAGGGCCATTGAGATTGTAATTATTAAAACAACATGAAATAAGATATGGAACCAACCAATTGATGACATTAGTGGCAAAGGCCTATTCATGGAAGAGATAGATGAGGCCATGTTGGATAATAAGATAGAAATCACCATCTATTCAATTGTAAGATTTCTCATTTATCTCCCAAATAGGATGATTTTGTCATGTATTCCCTTGGGAATATGTGAGAGATGTTTCCACTTCTTTACTGCAAGCACATTGGTAGATCTCCCTGCTAAAAGTGTTGTTTCAAGTTCTTTGTTTAGAAGACAATCTTAGATATTACATAGATATCCATCACTTAATGTTAGATGAAAGTGTGCTACTCATTTATATCATATGGATCTGAAGTCACAAGAATTTGTTTCTTGTTTTTGTGCCTCTATACCTGGGCACATTATTGTTACAGGTTTATCTCATCTGTATAATTTTTTGGTAATGGTAAACCTCAAGTATTGTTCTTCATATATTATAATTTGGATTTAAAATAAAATATGATATTTAATCACACATGAACTCATGCAACCAAAAACTTGTTTTTCATCTTCTTGTTGTAGACTTGTTATTACCATATTGCCAACAATATATCAATATTTACATTGCAATCTGTCTAGAATGTATGATCAAAAATAATGGAAACATAACCTACATGAACCTACATTAGAATTAGATAATACATCTAACATAAGATCAAGTGGGAGGCTAAATAAAGCTAAATATATAATATAAATAAGCTTTAGGAAGAATTGCTCTATTATAGTGTACCCACGTTCAACATTATTGACATTATTAGTATACAAGGATCCATGTCATGGTTCTCTGGTCATTATTCTCCATATCTTGATATTACTCAAACTCAACTCACATTTGATATTCACAAAAAAATCTAAAATTCTATTTCTCTAAAGGTCAAAATATGGCCAATTCTCAATTCAGCTGTCAAAAGCTAGTGATTTTCTAATTTACTAGATCTTCAAATATTCTACAATGGGATATTTAACTATTCTTCAACAATCTATAATTTAATCAAGATCAGTATGCATCTCAATCACCTGATTCGACAATCAATAGATGCAGTGATCAATTTGAACATTTCATTTACAGGTACAAGATCCTTTTACAAGTAAAGGATTTTATTGGAAACTAAGACAATGCTTTAATTGTTGGAATAATGAGAGATTATTTTTGTATTGAATACAATGGCATTTGTACATCATTTTTTGGTATGGGTTCTTTGAGTAAATGTATCTATCTTTTCTAAAAAAATGTTTTTGACATAGTTAATCTCCATGACTTATAAACATTTTTGTACTACATTTAGTTCAAAATATATTTTGTATAATTATCATCATAATGGTTTCTTGTATGTTTCATTATCTTTGAATTTTGTGAGCTAATGTATTAGTTTTTGGTTAATACATGTTGTCAAATTTAGAGGCAATATGTTTGAAAAGTGGTCGAGGGGGAGGTGTAAGATATTGTGTTAGCACTGACTGGACTTAAGCAGATGAACATGACAAAAAATGTCAATGATATTCGCTCTATAGAAGATATGCGCCTAGCTATTTCTCAAGATGCAATAGGAATGACATGCATAAGTGACATGACAAAATGGTATTTTTGTAAACATGTTACTTTCTCCCTATATTTTGTTAGGAAAACATGCAACTATAATTTTTTTTCTTTTGTTCTCTACATATATCCAGGCTAATCATACCATACATCAAGAAGGAATCAACCTGGTATGTGATGTTTCTTTTACTCATACGTATTGTGGGCTCTCTAGGATACATTCTCATAGGGACTATATAGAGAGATACTATATGTGGCTGGTCAATGTTGGCACATTGCACTTATTTATATAAAAATGGCTTGGTTCTTACGTCTTACTAAATGTAGAAATCTATTGTAACATAAAACTCATCATACATTTATCAAAATTAGGATGTCTAATTTAAGCAACTCAAGTGTTTGTGTCTAGATTGTTGACAGGTAATTACATGGTAAGTATACAAATTATTACCTTGTTGTAGTATGGGTTATGGTTTGCATTTCCTAATGTATGAAAAATTGAGATAGTTATAGTGAAGATAGACCAAAAGAAAATGATACATATTAGATACACTATTGGGTCATGTTTTTCAAAACTATAGCATATCATAGAAACTTTTAAGATCATAACTGAATAGAAACTTTAAAGAAAAATATTTCAGAGGCAGAAAGTGTACGACGACATCTTATCTTAACCCTATATGTGTAAACTAGAAATTTTAGTGTACCCTAGAACATAGATAAAGAAATGAAAGAAAGATGTCCATGATATAAGTTTCATTCAGATACAAAAGGGTATCCAAGGGGTTGATGGGTGAGAGTCAAATAGAAAGAGTCTTGAAAAAGGATACTGCTATAAGAATTAGAACAAGATCCAGAAAGGGGCTTCCCATTCCAAAAAGTTTGAATATTATATCAATAATTCAAACAAATTTTAAAATATTTATCCACTTACACTATGAGGTTAAAAAGGATTTGTTCCAAGCTATCTATATGTTTGTTGAAGTCAAAAAATGCTACAAGATGTAGCAAAAATCAATAATTGCTAAGTTTCATGCATCCACAGAGAGTGCAGTAGACTAATATATGGTTGTAGATGAATACAAGGTCCTAATTAGTAAACATATAAAAGATTTGCAGAGAAGAAAGGCTACCCATCGAGCCCTTAAGGAGGAAAATTGTTGTCAAAAAGGATTTGGGCGGAGCCACCTGGAAGAGGAACTCCCTCCAATGCCTTTACTTAACGGGTGCACTGAGAGGAAGTGGATGTTATTTTTGATCCCTTGAGCTATTGAGAAGATGCACTGTGAGGAAGAAACATACAAAAGCATTCTGGATGAAAGGAGGACAAGAAGAACTGTGCAGCACCCTTACTGGGAGAATTTGCCAAGATGTATCCTAAGATATCATTGCACAATGTGGTTAATTTCCTAGAGTGGCCAAACCAGAGGAAGGAGATCGTATTGGTTGGGTGACAAATGAGTGGGTGAAATTAGGGGGAGAACGTTTGAAAAACAAAATACATGTGTTGTAGATGAATATCGCGAGGAATTGCTTTTTAATTGAGATAGACAGTACTAGGGAAGGTGTAATTAAGCTTAAAATAATTTGGATTACCTACATCTTGTTGTTTACATATGGTATAGAGGACAAGTGTAGTTATGTCTAACCAATCAAATTAACTACAATTTTTTATTTAGATTTTAATATTTTATAGTTATTTATAGTTTTAGCAACATGTATAATATATGTAACTAGAGTAATCATAGTTAAATCATCTTTTTATTGTAGTGGTTAAAAGGTCTATTTCTTGATAAATAGTTAATACAATAAATATTATATAATGACTTTGGGATTCTACATGATTCTTACTATTCCAACTAAGTAGAATATAAATTATTATCATTTTTGTTTTAGTGATATGTCACCTACATTTTTAGTATTTTCTCCAACAACAAAAAATTCTTTTATCAACAATTGAGCATGCTTATAAGTTGTCATCAATACATTAAAGATACACGTCTTGAGTCTGCAAAATCTATGTTCAAAATTCTACTATAGCATATATTATTGTCATGATTAGTTGTATTCCTTAGTCTTCCTCTCTACAAAATTCCTCACCATCCACTATATTATTTATAACCATTCCAGAATTATATGAATAAATAGTAATTACAAATGCTAAATTTGTTTATAGGTATAAGATAAGGTAAAAAGGTACAATAAGTACCTCATTACTAGCCAAATAAGTCAATTAATGACCTAAAAATAAATTCATACTTTTCATAATCAAATTGAAGGTGGGATCCCCTTAAAAGATCTACTACAAAAAGAGCATAATATAGAGTAAGAGAAACCTTGGTGAGTAGAATAGCAATGTCAACATCAAGCACTAAAACCTCATGCTTCTTCCTTAGTGAGCTCTAGAAGAGATTCAAATGAGAAGACTCCTTTTCTAGAATGATAGTTCTTCTTTCTTCAACAAAATAATCCCTCATGCAACTAGGTTTTCATAATTATGTGAAAGAGAAACATCAACTACAAAGAGAACATTGTACGGAAATATGGGCAAAGAGTAGGCAGCGGAAACAAAAATGTACCTATCTATATTCCGCAGAATAGTAAGATTGTGTCAACAACCACTAGTATAGATAACACCTTTAACGTCATTTAAGTAAGACTTTTGTCATTGGTTTTGAAGCGACACCCAAGTGGGTGACACTAAAAGTAGACTCCTTCAGCGTCGGTTACATAATCGACGACACAAAGCCGTTCACGGTTACAAAGCACCAATAATCGGATAATAGGCGTTGATTTCTGGAAAACAACTGAAACAATTAAGCATTTGTTATCGGTTGTTGGTTTTT